>JAJTWR010000159.1:3287500-3347500 GCA_021613335.1 Whitmania pigra
TCATCATCATCATCATCATCATCACATCATCATCATCATCATCATCATCATCATCATCATCATCATCATCATCATCATCATCATCATCATCATCATCATCATACTCCTCCTCCAATCACCATCGACTTTTCTTATGACGTGGTGCGACCTCAGCAGCCAGTAATAATCCAATCAGAGCATCACGACATTCCATGGTTGTTATAAACTTTCAACAGGTATTTTCACTGGGTGGTCGCATCGTGTGCATATGTGTATTTGTGTGTGTTTGTGTGTGTGTGTGTGGGTTGGATGTTCGGAAATGGAATAAAAGTTTACCGAAATGCTAAATAACAACTGAATAACTTGCTTAAACCTAAATTACCGATAATCACAACGATGAAGCAGTAAGAGATTAATAAAAATAAAAATAAAAATAATAATAATAATAATAATAATAATAATAATAATAATATAATAATAATAATAATAATAATAATAATAATAATAATAATAATAATAATAATAATAATAATAATAATTAACATGGTTAAAAAGCTCAGAACTAAAAATTGAGACAGAAAGTCTAATAATAGCAGCACAGGAGCAGGCCCTCAACACAAGATACTTTCAAAAAAAGATATTAAAACAGCAAGTGACAGGAACATGCAGAATGTGCCATAGTCACGTTGAAAGTATTAGTCACATAGTATCTGGATGCTCCATGCTGGCACCAACAGAATATACGAAGAGACATAACAAGCTGGCAGGATACATTCACTGGATGATCTGTAAAAACTTCCAAATAGAAACACATCCCAGATATTACGAACATCAACCACAAACTACTATAAGCACGACAAATTTGGATATACTTTGGGATAAATCAATTATTACAGATAGGACAATTCCAGCTAATAGACCAGATATAATAGTCGTAAATAAACAGGAGCGAATATGCCAAATTTTAGAAATATCAATTCCAGATGACCAAAATGTAATTCAGAATGAAGCGGAAAAGTACAACAAATACAAGGACCTCCAGATTGAAATACAAAGAATGTGGAATGTAAGGGCCAAAATCATACCAATAGTGATAGGTGCCCTTGGAACAGTCAGTATGAACTACCTTAATAACCTCCAAATGGTTCCAGGAAAACCCTCGGCACACATGTGCCAGAAAATAGCACTCCTTGGAACTGCAAGCATTCTCAGAAAAATATTGAGTTGAATTTCGTTGGACCCTGGAAGGGTTCCCGAATTCGAACTTTCACCTCGACTTTTTGCGTTGAGAGTTTTTTTTCGTTGAACATAATAATAATAACAATAATAATAATATAGTTAATATTTTTAATTATAGTATTATTAATATCAATATATGATTAATATTCACCTGTTGAAATTAAAAAATGAAATGTAATCAGCGGATAGTTCATAAAGTTGTTTGTAAACATAAGATGAGTGACATTAATTCCCTCCAATGAGGAACTTGAGAACCTCAGACCAGGTGCACGACATTTTAAGCGGGGCACGTAGCAGGCAGACTCGTCATTTGAGAGAAAAGCTTTTGACGCTCGAAACGTCGATTGATGCGTTTTAAAGAAGGCGCTAAAACTGGCGTTACAAGCGCCTGAAAATACGAAATAAAAGGTGGGACATGAGCGCCTGAAAAACATTCCCTTAGCACGTGTCTGAGCAACCTGAGGTGATGAATGTTGTAACGCCACAAACTAGGACAACAACAACCATAATACGGATTGCAACAACATGAACAACATTCCGCAATTCAGACCAACAACAAGGACAACGACAACGACGACAACAGAAGGAGAAAACAAGTTCCTGAAAAACAGGGAAAGAATTGAAGAATTGATTCTCATCAACATCTCATCAGGAACAATGACAGCAAACAACAACTCCAACAACAACAACGTCGCGTATTAATTGAAGGCGTCCAACCACTCGGTTGATATTCCAACCTTGACCATGATTCTCTTGACCTCCTCTCCGGCGCCGACAACGGCGTAATTTAGCGCAGCCGGTGATAAATGCGCTACAAATGCACAATTTATGAACATAATTATGACGATGACTATGACCACGATGACGATGACGATTACGACGATGACTATGAGGACGATGACGATGACGACGATGACGATGACGATGATGACGATGATAATGGTGAATGAGAGAGGGCGGGAATGAATGGGTTTGCAGGTGCTGTGGAAATATTAACGCGGCTGGTGCTGATGACAAATTTGATATTTTTACTCACCCGAAGTTCATTTCAGACGAAGAATTCAATTGCGAACATGCATCCAATTCATCGATTGATAGACTCGCTAAATTTAATCAGTATGATGATGATAATGGTGATGATGGCGGTGATGACTACGGTGACGACGATGTGCGTGTGCGTGTGAATGAGTGAGCGAGAGTTTGATCGATTCACTTGGGAGTGAATTGCAAGGATTAGCTGTGCATTGTTTCAATGAACTCCGTCTGCACACGTCCCACAAATCAATCGACCACAACTGCTTCATCGACTTCACGTCGCCGAGAGTCGTTCACAAACATCGCCAATTTGCGTGTTTTCCTAGTTTTTATGTTTTAATATCTGCCCTCCAAACTGAGCATTTTGAAAATTCTCCGTTGAAAACAAAAGAATGAGAATTGGATTAAGCCTCCGTCAACATGCTGTTGTGTCAGTTTAGCTTTTCATTTCACGAAAACATTTTTTGAATTATTTTTAAAAAAATGTTTAAAAAAGTGTTATTTTCTTTCGAAATGCCACGCGTAATTAATAATGACAAGACAATAATATAATTCATTATTATCATTATGTCTTGAAATTTTTATTTTTAATATTTTCATCTTCCTCGTCATCTGCATCACTTTCATCATCATCCGTCATTTTTTTTCAAGTTTAATTCTCCGGATGATTAATTGTGAAAGGCAGAATAAATGATTTTAAGTTAATTTTAGTTAAAATATTCTGCGGCACATTTAAATGAATTCATCTCAAAGATTTTCTTGCCTCATTATCTGACAGAACAATATTAATTTAATAATATAATAATAATAATAATAATAATAATAATAATAATAATAAAAAATAATAATAATAATAATAGTAATAATAATAATAGTTGATTTATGAAGCACTATGCATGGCAAAAGCATAATATAATAGCCTCATGTATAGTAATGAGGAACCAATTGCGAACCTAACCAATCAAGACATTGAATGAATAAAATTAGCATAATCTAAAAATTGCAAACAAATGATTTTAATGACCCGGCATATGAATGATCTACAGACAAGAGGGGACGTTGGTTCCGAGGGTTGCATGCCTCCTTGCAGCGGTACAAAGAAACCTTCAGTTCATTATTTCTCAGACCCAGGTAGCCCTTATATAAGGAAAGCCGTGCTCTGCATATAGATGGTTAAATCCAGGGAGCCATAGCCTTCTCCGTGATTTGGAAAACATATACAAAAATTAATTAAACCCCTTAATAAATCAAAATTAATAACAAATTTTAAATTATTAGCGATGCCCCCTTATACCCGTTCACTGGTTAAATCGTTCACATCCAACAACAACAACAACAACAACATAATAATATAATAATAATAATAATAATAATAATAATAATAATAATAATAATAATAATAATATAATAATAATAATAATAATAATAATAATAATAATAATAATAATAATAATAATAATAATAATAATAATAATAATAATAATAATAATAATAATAATAATAATAAAATAATAATAATATAATAATAATAATAATAATAATAATAATAATAATAATAATAATAATAATAATAATAATAATAATAATAATAATAATAATAATAATAATAATAATAATAATATAATTAATATTAACCATTGTTAAGCTCATTATTATTTTTCTAATCTTCATTGAAACTTCCTACAAATTAAATTCACCCACTTGATGTCCCGAATGAAATACACAAATGCTCTTCAGACCTTTGAACATCTACAGAAGCCCATCTGCAGTAGACCATCAGATAGTTCGTGGATGGCTTTTCTAAGAATATTTGATTAGATTTATTATTAAATTTGGTTATTCATAAGTGTTGAGGTTTATAATGACGAGCGAGTACATTACAGAAGGAACAGATGCAGAAGAAATAGCTGACATGAAAAATAAAATCATCTTAAAGTTGCAGGAGATCAAAAAGCAGGAAATAGGAGAAAGGAAATTTCTGAATAAAATTAAAAATATAAAGCAGGTCTACAAAAAAAAAAAGAAATGGCAAATAAAGTTCTTACTAAACTTACAACTGAGAAAATACGAACGTGACAGAAATATACGAAGTAATTTATACCACAGCGGCAAATGAAAAAAATTTAACAAAGGAGAAAAAAATGATTGCAGAAAGGATTATGTAAAAGAATTTAGAAATGGAAAATGACCGAAAAGTGGAAATTAGGATGAAGGAAATACTGAAAAACACAGCATTGTCCACCAACCAGATTGTTGAACTTGAGCAAAACGTAACTATGAAGCTCCAAGCCAAAGATCAGAGATTGAAAGATACATCAAAAGAAATGATCAATTCTACCAAAACAAAGCATTCAAAAATGATGCCAAAACATTTTACAGACTTTATAAATACAAAGAAAATTAAAGTTACAAATCCACCTGAACAGCAAGCAATTGAAACATTGAAAAATATATTGGAAAATGAAATAAATCACAACTTTGAGGTAAATAGGTGTTGAGGAGATGACATATAAAGAAACGAAATGAAAAATCTGGAAATGAATAAAATGACAAGAGTTATTAAATTCTCCAATAACTGGACAACTCCAGGATTTGATAAAGTTCATCATTTCTGGCTAAAATACCTCACCTCAATGCACAAACAGTTTCTGAAAGCATTTAATGAAATATTGAAAGAACCCCTTACATGGATAATCAGAATAATGAAAATATACAAGATATGTGATGTGAAGTTCATATAGCAATCAATGCTCCAATGGAAAATGATAATGATGATGATGATGCATAAAAAAGGATGTATTAAGACTGGACAAATCTTGGTTAAGAGAGGAATATACCAAGGAGATTCTCTGACACCTCTATTGTTTTGTATGGCTTTAATGCCATTATCAAAAACCATTAATGATGACAAATTAGCTTATGAAATTGGAAAAGAACAGATTAGCCATTTATTCTACATTGACTATTTAAAGATTTTTTCAAAGGACCAGAAAGGCATGCAAATGTATGTACAAATTGTAGAAAAATTCAGTAAAAATATTGGCATGAACTTTGGCTTAGAGAAATGTGCAACTATCGAAATAAAAAAAAGGTAATGTTTCAAGTGGAGGTGATAATGCTTTGCTAGATGAAGTTGAGATGCAATCATTGAAAACTAAGGAGTTTTGCAAATACCTCGGCATGGAAGAAAAGAATGGAATCAACGATCGTTTAATGAAAGAAAAAGTGAAAAAGGAATATTTTTGCCGTGTGAAGAAAATATGGAAAACCCAACTCAGTTCTAAAAACAAGATTATGGCCGTAAACAGTTAAGCGGCTCCAGTTATGTACAGTTACGTACAGTTTTGGTATACTGCCATGGCTGAAATCTGAAAATGAAAAACTAGATAGGAAAACAAGAAAAATATTGACAATGAACGGAATGAGAGGGCAAATGTGAATATATTATAAGTCAAAAGGAAAGAGGGAGGAAGAGATCTACTAAAACTGCAGTCTCTTCATCAACAGAGTATTATGAACCTTGCAGAATACATTAGGTCGGAGATCTAAACACAAGATATCATCAAAAGCATATCCTGGACTAACCAGTTAAAAGTGTCTGCAGAGTATGCTTAAAAGCAGAAGAACACATAAGCCACATAATAGCCGGATCTGAGACTCTTGCACCAACAGAATATCTGCAGAGACATAGCAAAGTGGCCAGCTCATTAAACCAGTGATGGAAAAATATTATACGCGTGAACCTGAGAAAGTCATAAAGATCAAGAACAATGTCATCATGTATGACAAAACAGCGATCACAGATAGGGCCATTCTCGCAAACAGAACAGACTTAATAATCCTAAACAAAAAGGATAACATTTGTTTGATAGTTGATGTGGCAATACTGGACGATGTAAATGTCTTGAAGAAAGAAACCGAGAAGAGGATGAAATACGAAGGTCTACAGATAGAAATTGCTAGGTTGTGGAATGTTAAAACAAAAGTTGTAGCTGTTGTAGTTGGAGCCTTAGGGACAATGAGTGACAATTTCAACAAAGAAGTTGCTCTGATACCAGGAAAGTGAAGACATCCAAAACATTGCATTAAATGGGACTGCCCATATAAGAAAACTACTTGGTTGAGTGATAGAAGAACTGACAAAAGTTTTTGTTTGTTTTGCTTGATTGATTTTAACTCGTAGTTAAGAAAATTCGTTTTGATTGATTTTAACTCATAGTTAAGAAAATTCGTTTTGATTGATTTCATATTGCCTGAGGTCTCTGGATGAGACTTGGCAATGTTGATTTCCGGCTGTTTCAGCCGTGTTTGACTTTGAATAAAAATAAAAATAAAAATAATGATAATAATAATAATAATAATAATAATAATAATTAATAATAATAATAATAATAATAATAATAATAATAATAATATAATAATAATAATAATAATAATAATAATAATAATAATAATAATAATAATAATAATAATAATAATAATAATAATAATAATAATAATAATAAATAATAATAATAATTAATAATAATAATAATAATAATAATAATAATAATAATAATAATAATAATAATACTAATAATAATAATAATAATCATAATAATAATAATAATATAATAATAATAATAATAATAATAATAATAATAATAATAACAATAATAATAATAATAATAATATTAATAATAATAATGTTATAAACAAAAACTAAATAACTGCGATCAAAAGAATTAAAAAACAGAAACCGCAAAAGGTATCAATGCAGCTGGAAAGAATTGAAAAGTCCTCCCAAGAATTTGAATTCTCCAAGAAACTGAGAAATTGAATTTTAGAACAGTTTCAAGTTGATTTCGAGGAAAGATGAATTGAAACTTAATATTTGAAAAGTATTATTGAATTTGATGAAATGCTATTTAAAAACATTATTTTATGAGAATAATTAGTTAAAATGCTAGCTAACAATTTATTGACAAAACGACACAAATAAAATATGTACAAGTGGCCAATTATATGTTTTTTTTAATTATTTCTTTAACAGTTTATGTAATCATTTTAATCCTAACAAAGTCTGGTGACAAACTCTGCAGAAATTTCTAAGAAAAAAGAATTTCAAGGAATTATGAAACAAACTGAAATATAAATTGTATTATTCAATTAGAATATATTTTAATAGAACTTCTATTATACAATCAGAACACATTTTAATACAAATTGTACTATACAATGACAACACATTTTAATACAAGTTGTATTATACAATGACAACACATTTTAATAAAAATTATATTATACAATCACAACATATTTTAATACATATTATTACAGAATGACAACACGTCATTCAGAAATATTGAAATCAATAACATTTTTATTTTCAAAAAACAAAGAATTTCTCGCAAGTAGCAGTGTTTCCTTGTACGGAATAACTTTTAATTATTTGCTAAATCAACTACAATTGACAATAAATTTTAAAGAAGCTATTACACAATCAATTACTTTATTTTTAAATCTAATTATTTATGTATAAATAAATTAATTATCTAATATATTAATGAATTATTATAATGAATCTATTTATTTGATATTCATGAAATTAATTTAGAAAATACGGAATTGCTTTAAACTCAATAAATCATCCGAGGCGTATTTCGACCTGAAAATGATTGAATTTGAAGAGCAATTTGAAATGGACGGGAACTTTTCTTAGAATTAGATTTCATCTCAGATGTCTTCCTTGTTTCGATTTGAATCGTTTTAAATGAAACTTTATTTTTCCGAGTAAACAAATTTATTTTTAGTTCACCTATAAATAATTTCATTTTTATTTTTAGTTCATCTATTAATACGTTCATTTTGATTTTTATCCATCTATAAATAATTTCATTATGATTTTTCATGCATCTTGATGACGTAATCTTTGTTTTAAACTTGTCATTTAAGCTTTCATTGGTCGGCCTGGTCACACGTGCTGATAATAATAATGATAACAATAACAACAATAACGACCATAATGATAATGATAATGATAATTGTGATGACGATGATATTGATAATGGTAATGGTAATGATAATGTGGATGTGACTGTGGATTCTGATTGAAATTTCAAAGAAATTGTCGATTAATTTATTGTGTATCAACACGCCACCTTTCGATATTTCTAGTCTCCAAACATTCATCTTGTTTAGCAAAAAAGAAGAAAACGAATCTTCCTTAGCATTTTCAAAAAGCAACGACAACAAAAACAACAACTCGACTGCCAACAAAAGTTTATCCTGCCTCGATTGATGCTGGTTTATAAATAATTTATTCGTCATTGTACAAATATTAAAATTATTTATTTATTAAACTTCTCGAAAAAGCGATTATGGGATAATGAGGATCATGATGTCGATAAGATTCTGACGATGAAATGTCATTGACTATGATGATGATAATGATGATGATGATGATGGCTATGATGATAATGGCGATGATGATGACAATGGCGATGAATGTGATGAAAATAATGGTGATGGTTTTAACTGATGATGTAATTCTAAATGTTGAACTTAAGGATTAATCTTGGACATCATAAACTGATCAACAATAAAGAGCTGATTTTAATTGCAAGCAAAATCGCATGAATTTCTTCTAAACATTACCTCCTAAATCTTGCAGTTGTTGTTAAATTAGCCTCTGACGACTCATAAATTAACTACTATTGTTTTATTTTATTTATTTTCAAATTTGTTAAAATGTGTCTGCTCGGAACTTAGTATTATATTATATTATATTATATTATATTATATTATATTATATTATTATTATATTATATATATTATATTATATTATATTATATTATATTATATTAATATTATATTATATATTATATATATATATTATATATTATATTATATTATATTATATTATATTATATTATATTATATTATATTATTTATATTATATTATTATATTATATTATATTATATTATATTATATTATATTATATTATATTATATTATATTATATTATTATGAGATCGTATTGCTTAAGTGTTACGAATGCCAACTTCGTTGATAGTTGCCATTGATTCTTTAAACATTCTTCAAGCTTTATTACTTTCTATTAGCATTTTTATGTTTGTTGGTGCACATTTGACTTTTTGATATTTTTGAGTTTTATTTTGAAAAAATAAGTGCGCGACTTGCTGCATCGTCGATTGCAGAAAGCAGATAAAAATATCATATTTTCAAAAAAAATATATTTTCATATAACTATTATATTGTCAAATAAATAATATACTTTCAAATAAATATTATGTTTCTGCTTTTTGCAGTGGATGATGCAGCAATTGATAGTTTCGCTAGTCGCGCATTTATTTTTTCGTTTTTGAAACTCCAAAATATGGAAAAGTCAAATGTGCACCAACAAAAATAAAAACAATCTCAAAGCATAAAACATAGAAATCATAAACAAGTATAATCTTCACTGCGGACGGCTGCATTAAAGCTTTTAAAACTCGCTTCAGCAAATTTTCTGAAATGCAAACAGCAAGAAATTTGAGGAGTGGCTCTGAAGATTTGAGTGCATTTAGGATACGTTTGAATTCCGTAAGCTTGAATTCCTTAAGTTTGAATTACTTAAGTTTGAATTTCTTAAGTTGAATTTTTTAAGTTTAAATCCCATATGTTTGTCATGTCCTCTCAAAAAATTCAGACCCAAACAATTCTTCTCAATTGCTTCTTCTTGGTTTTCCGAAGCTTGAGGCACGCGCCTAAAATCTTTCGAAGTAAGATGTCAAAATAATTCTGAAATATTCTTTTAGTATCGCCATTTTATTTTTAACAAACTCCAAACAATTTCCTTCCGAGCGACTAACGATGCGCCATCTTGACATTGTGTTCCTCGCCTTATTGAAGTTAGGTTCAAACATGAACATTCATTCAGTCTCTAAATGCCTTGGAAATTTTCAGAATTGATCGACAAATATTTGCTCAAATCTTGGCATAAAAATTCTAATTTTTCTTTCCGCAAACATTTCTTCAGTTTGCATTTAATTTCCAAAATGATTATTTCTCAATGATTAGGAACTTTGATGTTCCTAAGTTCATCGTTAGCTTAGCGCTTCTTTTTATGGCGGGAATTTCCTCATGACTGAATTTACTGAATTTTAAAAACATGTTCTGTTATGATTTCTTAGGCACCAAATGATTGATGCCAGCATTTAAAACCACATTTCCTAATTGAACTTGTGGAACACATGTTCGCTGTACGTTTGGATTCTTGCTGTGCACAATTGAACCATAAAATGTCCTCGCTTAATCATTCTGGAGAATACCTTAACGTGGAAACTTTGGTTTGTTTGCCAAAATGTTTTATTTGATTTGTTGTGGTTGTTGTCGTTGTGAGATTGTTGTTGTTATGAGATTGTTGTTGTTGTGAGATTGTTGTTGTTATGAGATTGTTGTTGTTATGAGATTGTTGTTGTTATGAGATTGTTGTTGTTGTGAGATTGTTGTTTCTAGTCGCAATTCGACTCCGAAGTCATAGGCGGAGTCACCAATCACACAGAGGTCACTGCGTGGTGACCGATGCCAACAAGGATGAGGATAGAAGGAACGTTTGAAAATAATTTCATTACAACGTTGAACTATCGTATCTTGGAGATAAAAATGTGAGTCCACTCAATAAGGGATGATGTCACTTTTCAACACTTTGACTTGGAATCGTTAGCAGAACACTCTTTCAGTCGCCATAACTTAGCGTTTGTTCTAAACTGGATGCCATTTTATTAGAATGTTATTTGTGAAGGCGACCATATTTGTTGGGATTTGAAACTTAATTACGACGACGACGATGATGATGGGTTAGGGATGATGCTGATGATACCTTGATGATGTCAAATCTTCGGTGATAAACTTTGATGGTTGCTGAGGATGGAATGGAAAGTCCTGCAGCTGAAACGGTCGAATGATTTCAAGTGAAATGAGTCTGAATGTTTTATTGGCACAAGAGAGGAGCATCTTCTGTCGAGGGGCGTCTTTCACCTTCTTGTGCAGAGACAAACATTACAAGAGGAACAACGCACTCACGCGAGAGGAAGGAGTAGAATACTCCAGAGGAAATCGAAGGAATCTTTTTTGCTGGAATTAAATTCACCATGGTGGCAGTTCCAAAAATTTACCATGAAACTTTCTTCTATTTCTCTTTCAGCAAATTAGGAACATTTACGAACGTTTTTTTGCTATTCCTCTCGATAAAAAAGAAAAAAAACAGAAGCAATTCAGTCCCATGTATGTTGAGTGACGTCTCAAAGATTGCTTTAAAAACATTTTATTTCAGATTAAATTTATGAGGCGCAAGATTTGACTTCTTTGGGTGCTGTATTTTTCAAGCATCCGACTTATTAAAAATTGAAGGTTTGTTATGTATGATTTATAACTTTTGATCTTAATTAACATTTGTTTAAAATAAAATTTTAAAATTTGCTAATAAAATACACAGGATTCAACGACTGATTTAATTTTAAACCAATGAAAAGTATTTCAAAAAATACAAATTAATTTAAGGACAATTTTTGAAACAATTCAAAGAACATTTAAAATTAATGAAAAACTTGAGTTCATTCAAGGGCAGCCTTTAAAATTAAAGGGAAAAGTGAAAGTTGATAAATATAATATTTATAATATATAATATAATACAATATTTATAAAATATTATTTTAATTAAACAAACTTAATAGGAGTCTCGATTTATTTCTGATGGAAAACCTAATAAAATATTCAAATCCGACCACACATTGATATCGCAATCAATCTCACATAACCAATGGATTTCATTGTTAATAAAATTAATAATAGTTACCTACACAATTTATTTTTGTTAATTCGCTTATATTTGTTATTAATTTTTATAAATAATTACGCAGTAATAATTTGAATGTTGGATGCTGCGTTTGAGATGCAAGTATTGCATGGAGGTATAAAACAACGGAGATGAAATGAACTCGAGACGCTCCCGACAGATGTCAGCCTCCATCACCTGTAGTGACTGCTGGGATTTGTAACAACCAAGGTGGAAGAGTTGCCCTTAAAGAGTATTTTCACACGTTAGTATTCCACCTGATTCTCATTTATTCATGAATAAGTTTGAAATCGTTAAAAAGATTATTTACGGCCATTCTCTAGTTAAATTAACAATTATATTTATGCAGTTACTTAATAAGTTTATTTGAAATGTAAATAATTTCTTAGTTGTGGAAAATATTTTGAAATGTTCGATATTTGAACATGTCAATAAATTCTCTCAAAGGTCACTTTAGTTTCGTACAAACGCGTCTGCTGTTTAAATATTTACGTGATAATTGCTGAAGTTGAAAAGGAAAATAATTAAACAAATGTGGAATAAAAATAAAACGAAAAAATGGCTTTAAAATAATAACACCTTTGAAGCATTAACATTTTTTTCCAATTCGGCCTCAGAAGATTAGACATGAACTTGTCCACTTTCTTGTCCGCACCATTACCAATGCAGATCCAAAAATCATCCTGTCTTATCGGTTGAATTATTCGTAACAATTCTTTCACTTTAAGTGGCTTAGAAACACCTTTCCAACTTATTGCAAGAGAGCATAACTTTTGCTTCCCCAGACATCATTTCGCAAGCCACGCTAATGCTCTCTAATTTTCACCAAAAAAGCTGACACCTTTGCTCAAGGAATTATGCCCCGATGAAGTAATTCTAGTGTCGCCCTCACGCGGTTTAAGGAAAAAAATCAATTCATCCATTATTAATTCATCCGTGTTATTAGCTCATCCATGTTATTAATTCATACGTGTTATCATCTCATACAAGTTACTCAGGAATAACCCTGGAATGAATGGACAATCGTTTGTCCGGGAACCCTGATAATCCAGCTCTGCATCTACGAAAAGATGCTCAAAATGTTTCACTTTCGCCAATCCGATGGCTTTCTGGGGTTGAATTAATTAACGAAATATCTGACAAATTAATTAACAAAATAACTGACAAATGATTATCACGGGTCCATCGTTCTCTCTTTCAAACGACGACGGCCAATCGATGCTGCAATTGGACGTTTGACTTGTTAACGACTTCCCGTGTCATTCCAGAGACGAATCCGAGTGAGCGGATGTTCTCCATATCCTGCTCATCCTTCCTGTTTCAGCTTCCTTTCCTCAGGTGCACAGGAAGTATTTCGAGATCTCAGTCTGCAGGTGTCGGAAAGCTATGTTTTTAGGTTTAGAGTTTAGAGTTTGAAATTCTCTTTATGAAGATTTATGTCTTTTTTTGTTTGGTTGAATTTTTTTTTTAGATTGGAGAAGGAGAATGATCACTATTTAATTCTTGTCTTCTAGGAATTAATACTGATTTTATTAAAATATTATTCATAAAATACTTCGCTAGTGCAAACTTCACAGCGCGAAGTAAAGAAATGCAACAAAAAAGCGGTAATGGCGAGGTTTAATTGGCAATAAAGAGGATTTCTCGAAAGGGATTTGTTTCCGCGGAGGAGCAAATGGAATCGCGGAAAGATCCACCTACGATCCAGGTGAAATGTTTTCCATGCAATCGAACTTGTTCGGTGCTGATTGTTGTTTATGATGGTCCGAAATAACCCTGCGACGTCATCCACCACGTCGCCCATGATTTATTCTTTTCGACTCTTCCATTCATGACTAAATCGGACAAAGATAAATGTCCTCTGCTCCGGAGTGATATTCCAGATCACGCGATCCTGAGAGGTGACCCTGGTTAGAGATTTTTTTAAAAAGTAAATTGCTTTCAAACGAATTGATTAAGTGGTTAATTAGTAGGAAAGGAAAACTTTGCCGAAAGTTGGATGGATTGATGGAAAGAAGGGATGTGGTGGAGACCAGACGAAGCCGGTCAAAAGTAAATCCATGTTTTCAGGAAGCCAAACGTGATTTTGTGGCAGAGCACTTCAGAGTAATAATTAACTTTTAAGCAAAATAATTTCCTTTTCATTCAATTAATTTGCCACAAAGTTAGATTTATGAATCAACCGACATGCTATTTTTTTTAGGACATTCGAAGAAAATAAAAATGAGTCAATAAATAAATTCTTTCAAATTGCAACTGGAAATAATTTTCAGTAATAATAAATATATTTAATAATTTGCAGTAAACTTAAAACGTAAATATTTAATTAGAAACAAATCCGAAATATTCGAACGGCTTGATTGGAACTGCTTAATAAAGAATTCTTTCGAAGATCGTGAACAGCACCTTCCCATGAAAGTTTGATCATCGAGGAAATAAATTCAACTTTCAAACACCGGGTTTAAATTTAAAGTTTTGTTTCACTTTTTTCATTTATTTTCCGACCAGAATATGCTGAGACGAATTTTTACGTTCAATCAATCCTAGGCTTTTTATTTTGAACAATTTTTTTTTTCAATTTAAAACTTAATTTAAAAACTGACCGATTTAAGGCCGAGAAGCATTTGATCCATGTTTATGGATTTGTCAGCCATTGGGAGGTCCTTTGAAAATAATCCCATCACGTGATTTTTTTTAGGAAATACATTTTAATCCAATTTACTTGGAATTAAACATCAAGTGGACGGGCATTTTCATGTCAAGTTAGAAATATTTCCAGCTCCACCTGGATAATAAGCTGTTTGAAGATAATTTTATTTTAATTATATTCATATTATATTTTTATTTTAATTATATCACGATCTCGAATATTATTTTCCTCAAAAGATCGCACCATGGTTAAAAATTTGGTTTTAAATTTTAACTTTATTCCAAGATCATCATGATGCAACTTTATCATTGTCGTCATCGTCATAGTTTTTGTTGTTATTGTTGTTGTTTGTCGTTGTTGTTATTGTTGTTGTTGTTGTTAATGCCGCAAACATTGAATATTTCGATGTGGAATGCTATTTTACCGCAATTATTCATTTCCCGAAATAGTCAATGACGGTTAGGCGATGGTACGAAATGGCGGGGAACAAAACGATAATGACGATGACATTAATGGTGGTGAAAGCATAAACGATGATTTTCGATGGTCACCATTACACTTGACACACGTGAATGTCATTGAGGTCCACGTGATCCAAGTGTTCACGTGATCCAGGTCATCGAGCGACGTAAATGTTTGAAATTGAAATTTCATCACATTCGTCTGTCCTCATGGAAACGAAAATTAACATAATTTGCTTCTAATTATAGTCTCTTGGATTACATTTCAGAAGCCATCTAACTTCAGAGGCCAATAATGAGAATGAAATGATTTGAATAATAATAATAATATTAATAATAATAATAAGCCAATTTGTGTCAAAAGGAAAATCTCATTTATAAACTTCTGCTGTCTTCAAAGTAATTGTCTGGCTGAAGTCAAATAGAAATATTTTCACGTTTTGAATAATTTCTTCCTTTAGTTACTCACCCCACATTCCTTGAATCTTTCATGACTTTGCATCGTTTGCCAACAAAAGAAGGATTTGAAAAAATTTCAAAATGGCCATGTCATTTCAATAACTTGAATTATTAGCTCATTAGGATACAATGCGTGGATTTAAATTATTTTTGAGTAATTCAACTTTTAATTAAAACCTGTGCAGAGAAATAGAGAAGTAGAATGTGAGGTTGAACTGTAAAACGATTGCTGCTTTGACATTAATTAAGCAAAATAAGATTATCAATAAAGTCAGCTTAAGAGCTGAAGGCATATTTCAACTTTCCATAATGACGACAATTTTACCCGTGCAATGGAAATTCAAATAAAATCCCAGCATTGATTTTGTTTCGTTAAATTTGGAGTTAAAAATCGGCTTCCTGTGCTTACGATGGATAAATTGCATTCATGGACGGGCTGATGTGGACTTAAAGCATATTTTGTCATCTTTCTTTTAATCTCTGAATATGGATGGATGCAGTTAAGTTGCACTTTTATGAACGTGTAATTTGAGGTAAATTATCTCGTAAAAGTTTTCAATGAAATATTATACGTTTAGGTAATAGTTCGTTTATATGGCGCCTTAAGCGTAGCGTCAGAGCTTTTTAGGTTTCATTTAAACTTGAATAAGTTTAAAAATTAAAACAATTTAAATGCATTCAAAATTTAATTGAAATGTCAACATTTATTTGAGAATTCGGAAAACGTGCCACAAATGCCAAGGAAAGGCTTGAAGAAGTTGGCAAAAATTGTCCATCATATTGAGGCTGTTGTTGGAGGATCCACAATGTAGGTGCCGACAAAATAAAATTAAAAAATTAGTTGAATAAATTAGGAATCTAATTGAATAAATTAGGAGTTTAGTTGAATAAATTAGGAATTTAGTTGAATTAATTAGAAATTTAATTGAATAAATTAGAAATTTAATTGAATAAATTAGAAATTTAATTGAATAAATTAGGAATTTAATCATCTACTTATTTGTAAAGTTTTGTTCGCGTCGTTTAAAATACTTTTGCATGGTAGTGGTCGCCTAGCCTACAGAGTTACAAAAGGTTGATTCTTCAATACATTTAAAAAAAAATAAATATTGAATCCAAGTTACTAACACGATATCGAAAAATTGAAAAATGAATTTTTGAGACATTGTATTTAAATGAATTTGATCGAAATAAGTCGACATGTTTTCCAGGTTAAATATTTTCTCAAAATGACGAAAAAAGGCTGGTTTCCAGAATGTAAAGAAAATGATTTTAAAAGTTTTTGTCCAATCGGAGCGAATGATTAAGATGGAACATGTGGTCTAATCAACCGCACGAGGAAAGAACGTCCATCGATCAAGAGCAGATTCATCAGCTGTACAACAATCAGCGCCAAAATTACTCCTGCCACTTTGTCTTTTTCCTTTTTGCCCTTCTCAAAACAATACCCCCGAGGATTCCTTGCATCACGTGACGGAGGCGATGACGATTAAGAGCACATGCTACACGTCGATGACATCTTTCATTGGAATTTTATGAGATGCTAATTGAATATCCTGGAAGTTTACAGGGAATGTGGTTTAAGCAGATAATATCACTATTAAGATAATATCACCAGTATCTCTCGTTTGTACACTGCTTCTTTTATTTCCGACATTTTCTCTTGTATTCTCGTCTTGATGAACGTCAGGTGGCTCATCGAATTCTCGCGTTAAAATGGAAATTGTTAACTTTTCCGATGCTGGTTTCGCAAGGATTGTTTATCAGAAGCGCTGGGGTCACTTTTTATTGTACTGGGTGAACTGATGAACTTTCTCTAATTTTTAAGAAATGACTCTGGCGGATTCGATTCTCATTTTCATTTTGATGGCCAATAAAGTGTGAACTTTAAGACGAGATTTTATTGTTTAAAAGCACAGGTACAACATGGGAGGAGTGTGCACGCTGGTGCGCGAACCGGGACCAGACGATGACTGGATATACGAGGAGAACTCTACTTTCATTTTCAACGATGTACAAATCTTATTGACTGATTTTGAAGCGAGCATCCTCAACAAAAACGCCTGCAAGTCCTCCTGGTCAAAATTCGAGCCAGCAACTCAGGCCTCCTTGACTTCCGTTTACTTAATGTTGATCATATTCGGCTCTGTCGGCAACGGTTTGGTCTGTTACGTTGTTCTGGCCAACTGCCACATGCGCACTCCAAGAAATCTTCTCATTCTCAACTTGGCAACATCGGATCTGATACTCTGCCTCTTCACTCAGCCGTTCAACCTACTCAAAGCATCCACGTCCGCGTGGAAGATGGGCACTTTGATGTGTAAACTCGTGCCAATGGTGGCAGGAACAAATGTCTTTGTTTCGACGTTCAGCATCACAGCCATCGCATTGGATCGATTCAAACTCATCGTAAGACCAACCGATAAAGATCTCCTACTTCAACCAGTTTGGTCGACCGCTGTTCTTCTCAGCATCTGGATTTTGTCACTTTTCTTGTCGAGTCCTATGCTAGTCTTCAACACGTTGCTGCACGTCAAACCCACCCAATGGCTGTGCGTGAAGGAGCTTTGTTTCGAGGACCCGCAATATTCAGACTGGAAGGCTGCCTATTCAATCGCATCGATGCTCATCCAATACATCGTTCCCATTATGGTGCTGTCGGTGGCCCACGCACGCATTTGTAATAAATTGCAAAACAGGATGACCGTGGGTAACCAAGCACCGAATCGAAACCTCGAAGCCAGTCGACCAATCAAGCAGAGGATTCTTTTCTTTCCCTGGTCCTCTTCGACTCACTCTGCTTCGGGAGATCAGCAAAAAAACGACGAAACAGAAGTTTCATTGGCCGACAAAACCACTGAAATTTGTCAGTCAACATTGAAACGTGAAGTCACTGAAGCCAAAGTCGCGTCGAACGCATGTCTTCAAACCACTTCACTCGAAGTTCCACCTCCAGCCGGTCAACAAAGTAGCTCAGAAAGCTTTGAAAACTTGGACAGCATCCAACAGATCTCTTCAACTCCACTCACTCAACCTCCTTCGTCACTGAACATTCGTGCTCAGCAGGTCGTCAAAAGCCTGTCGCCGAGCAAAAGACTTTGGTTCCGCTCCGAACCGACCGAAGGAGCGTCTGAAAGTCTCGGAAGAAGTGGAAAGGCCCGCAAAAAAAGGGCAGATAGAGAACGCAAAACGAATCGACTCCTAATGATGATCGCACTAGTTTTCGCTGGAAGCTGGATGCCACTGAACATCATCAACATCATTGCAGACCTCAATCCTGATCTAATCACCAACTTCGACAAAACCGGGGTCGTGTTTGCCGTCTGCCACTTGCTCGTCCTCGGTTCTGCTTGTGCAAACCCCGTGTTATACGGTTGGCTGAACGAAAACTTCCGGCGAGAATTCAAGAGGATACTCTGTGTCCAGTGCAAGACACCTTCTGTCAAGCTGTGCTGCGGCTGTTGTTCTCGGAACGGAAAACAGAGGGTCAGAATTTCAATGGGTAGTGGAGGTTTCAACTCTTCAAACCAAATTAAAAAAGCTTTGACTGCATCTGGACCTCCCACAAAATAGTTGACTTTAAAAGTTGTTTGGAATATCCGCAAACAGCAGCATTTTTAGGAATTCTGAAATATTGAGTAAAAGCACAACCTGCTGCCTGAAGCAGGGAACTTAGGAAAGATGGCACTGAAACTCGTTTTAGTAGAAAATCAGTTGATTTTGTATTTGTACATTCTAATGGATTGTCTTTGTTTAGAAATTCTATTGGGATGTCTTGAACATTCGTTAGTCCGATCTTGTTAAGTCAAGCGGCAATTTAGTGTTGGCAGGAGTTACATTTTGTCCTTCGCGTTAGTCTTTAACGATGAAACATACTCTGTAAATAATCTCTTTAGTTAAGAGGATGTACTTGCGCGAACTTGAAGTTACGACTTTTCAGCGAATGGTCGTTGTACGTCGAAGTAACCCTTGCGTGACCTGAGGAGAATTAGAAGCATCTTTGAAAGGAATTGTTCATTTAGGTGGAGTGTTCATGATTCTGACAATTTGACTTTTTGAACATGCGATGGATATTCATGGATAATTTACGCGTGGCAAAAATTGTGTTGTAGAACACTGAAGAATAAATCGTTCCGACAGATCATTTGGTCCCCAATTGTTTGCAAACCTATTTGCACATTATATTGTCTTTTGTGAACAAATTTAAATTATAATTACAGAAATAATTTTGTAAATTGCTAAGGACCGATTACAGCATTCGAAGACATTAAGTTTATTGTCAAACGTCAACGTACAATGTAATTAATGTTCCTGAATGAATTAAAAGTCTTAAAATGATGAATGACTTCCCAGAATAATTTCATTTCGCAATGACACGACAATTTGCAATTGTAATTTAAGGTGCTGTTTACCATTTTGTTATTAATAACAAAAAATATTAAATTCATAGCTTTGATTTAATGATCCAAAGCTTAAGCAATGCATTCCATGCATTGTACGGCTAAAGGTAGTGAAATGCATGCAAACTTGAGATACTCAAAAGAAGTGAAAGATCAATGAAGCTAAAATGTTGGGCATTTAATTTTTGTAATTAATCAAATGGTGCTCATGAGATCCCTTTATGGAGTTTTAAAGGCCCGTGAACTGAAGCACAAAAATGATCGATGAGCGTGGAAGGAGTAAATTCTTTTTAAATTGTGATCCTATGGAGATGTCTTAGCCCTTTGAGAGATATTTAAAATTAGTGATTTCAAAATTTGAAAAATAGACAACAAAACATATTTTCAAAACAAAATTGTACTGACTTAAAGAAAATTGCTCAACGATATTAATTTTCATTATTTTTCTCCACAGAGTTTAGAATTTCTGAGAACTAGAATAGTTAGAAGAGTAACGCTATAAAGAAATATAAGCAATTTCACTTTACAATAGGAAATGCAGAGTCATGAAATTTGAAAGCTTTGGCTGCACGTGAGATTCGTGGTGCCTTCAACGCAGGTCATTGATTCCTTTAAAGAATAAATTCAAATCCTTTCAAAAACTACGTTTCTGCATTTTCAAATGAAGATATGTTTTCCTGCAATGCTCAACTTTAAAGTAAATATGATGAGGCGGTTTCTGTTAACAGAGCTTTGAGAAACCGCAGTTTTTCAATTTAAATTATTTTGATTTTACGAAGTTTTCAGTGATCCTATTATTATTATTATTATTATTATTATTATTATTATTATTATTAATATTATTATTATTATTATTATTATTATTATTATTATTATTATTATTATTATTATTATTATTATTATTATTATTATTATTATTTATTATTATTATTATTATTTATTATTATTATTATTATTATTATATTATTATTATTATTATTATATTATTATTATTATGATTATTATTATTATTATTATTATTATTATTATTATTATTATTATTATTATTATATTATTATTATATTATTATTATTATGATTATTATTATTATTATTATTATTATTATTATTATTATTATTATATTATTATTATTATTATTAGTATTATTATTATTATTAGTATTATTATTATTATATTATTATTATTATTATTATTATTTTATTATTATATTATTATTATTATATTATTATTATTATTATTATTATTATTATTATTATTATTATTATTATTATTATTATTATTATATTATTATTATTATTATTATTATTATTATTATTATTATTATTATTAGTTTTATTATTATTATTATTATTATTATTATTATTAATATTATTATTATTATTATTATTATTATTATTATTATTGTTGTTATTATTAATTATTGTTACTATTTAAATTACAAAAGATCACTTAAAAATAACTTGAAGTTTACCCACATAACAGATGAAGTACATTCATAAGAACACGACAACAATGTTTTATTTATTAAAAGTTATTATTTATTTTTAATTTGAATGTATTTACGCCTGTTTTAATGTGATGACTAAATTCAGTAATATTATTCGAAATATTAGTTTTATTGAGATAAAATTTTCAAAACAAATTTAGGAACAAAACGTAATTCTTGAAAATATGAGAATAAGCAACAATCTTTATTAAGATTAAGCAGCAAAACGTTTTTATTATCCGAGTGCATCAATATCTCAATTTATAAAGTAATAATGTTAATAATGTTTTTCTTGTTTGAATTCTTCTGATTATTTCCTGGAACTGTTTTTTAACTGAATCTAGGAAGGGTTTTAAAGTGTTCTAAACAATTCTTTTTGGGCTTCTTCAGGAACGATTTTTATTCGGTGTTAGAATTTTGTTTACCATTGCAACATACTTTTTCATAAACAATTCCTAAATATTTACGAATAGATTTAAGCTCGAGCAACAAACACATTCAGAATGTAACTCATAATCAAATACTTCTTAATTCTTCTTGCTTACTTTCAGTTTCCTTGCTCGCCTTGCCTTCGCATAAACTTTGCGAAAATGATTTCTTTTGACTCTTCTTGGCAAGTCGTACCACGCTTTTATAGATTTAAATGACCACTGAAACTTTAACACATCCTAAAATTTATAATCCATAATAAAGTTTATTAGCTGCTTATGTGTGCTACTATTTATTAAAATATTAATTAAATATTATTAAAAATAATAATATTAAATAATAACAATAATATTATTTTTTATACAGAAACAGAAACGATCCTCATCCTTTGTAAATAGCATCTGAAAAAATTTTCCATGGTGTCTCATTAATTCTATGATTATTATCAAATAATTTGTTAAAATTGTTAATTATGAATAAAACCACAAATAATTTCAAACATATCATAATAAACAATTTAAGAAAATAACTAAATTATATTTCTAGACACTAAAAAGGTTACTTCTGTCCTATTATAATATTGCACTAATTATAATTATTAGGCAAAGAATATTGCAATTATAAAACGGATAATCTGGTTAGATCCATTTCAGTCGTCAAAATTTTTAATGAGATTTTTTATTTCGAGAAGATTATCTAACAGAAACTAAATTTTTAATCGACATAATTTAAAATATTATTCTATAAAAATATAAAAAGAAGCATTATAAAGCACAAGTTTGAAATTATGTCAGAAATACAGTGCTGAAAATATTATTATGACACCCATTTTGTATGAAAAACTTCGACATAAAATAATATAATTATTCTGACATTCTATGATTTATCTGACAATTGCTTTCTTTTGTTAGGCGGTGATTTCTGTGTAACGAGGACAGTAGAGATTGTTAGTCAATTATTGGTATTGTAAGTGTTTTTTTTTATAAGCAGGTAAAAATATTACTTGTTGAATTTAAATTAAATAAATTAAATTCACGTTTAAATTCATTTTCTGATGCACCGATGAAATCGCAAAATATAAAAATCAGAATATACCGGAATAGTCTAATGGTTTTGCTTGAATTATTCGTAAATAGCTAAAACTCTAATAATTAATTTTAAAATAACAAAAACTATAAGAGTGAGCAACAGTGAGAATTTATAATTAATTGGCTAAGTCAGAATGAAGGGACATGTTGAAGACATTCTCACGGTCAGCATGATGACAAGCAGGCACCGCTTATTTGAAAGATCGTGTTCAAGGTCATCCTTCGTTTTAGGCAAAAACCGATCGGACGTAACTCTGCTCCAAAACATTAAGCTCTCTCTAGCCGCTTTATTTAAAATAATTTACAAATTTTGAAGTAAAACTAGAAAAAGGCAAATAAATTTCTAAAAACGTGATTGTGCGTGCATTCATGGCTTCTATTTAAACTTTGTGAGACATTTCTTCTCTCAGAATTTGATTTGAAATGTTTTGCGTTAGGAATTATTTGTTTTTATGTTGTTTGCTGATTAGAACGACATGGAGTCAGTATAATGGAACCCCACAGCCAAACGTAATAATTTAGGAATTCATTTTTTCTAATTATAATGACTATGCAGGGATAGTTTTTCTATTTCATGTTGAATTGTAAATATGTATATATATTTAATTTATATTTTAAAGATAATATTAAGATATTATTTATGATTTTTATTTAATAATTTGCTAAACATTATAGAAACTGCTGAAATATGTTTAAAATGTTGTATGTTACGCCAGGTGCTGAGTGCACTACGACATCATGCCCTGAACCTTTGGATACACTTGTCACCAAAGGCCAACTTCACGGAATGTGTCAAAATAGCTGCCAATCTGTCATCCTTCGTGGATCAAATTACTCAAAATTCAAACTCGACAAACGAAGTTATTGAAGCAGGAGTTGGATTTGGAAATAATATTTGGTCTTTGGTAGGTTCCAACACTAAATAAATTGACATAAAGATTGACGAGACTTACCTTAATTTTTGAAATTCTGTGGAAAATCTCTCGAGTTTCTTAAAATCTAAAGCAAATGTCATCAATTAAAGGTGTCAAATTCGTCATTAAAATTTCCATATTACTACAGAAAAGGTTCACTTGGAGAAATGCCTGACACAAGTAAAACGTTTTATCAATGTTAATTACAAACTTGTTTTAAAATATTTTCAATTAAAAACCAAAAAATGCGTAACAAAATATAAAATCAAGCATTGACGTTTAAGTTTGTGTTAAATTAAAATTTAAGAGCCTTGTTAATGTTAGTGGAATTTTGGAGCAATCTTGTTAATTTTTTATTTTAATTTTGCTATTTCCTAATTGAAACAGTGCACAATTTTGAACTTCAATATGAATTAAAAAACACAGTTTGCAATGTGTTGCATTTCATAAATCAATATAATAATTTAAACTCCGAGGTGGAGATATTTTTGTTCACGCCAAGAGCAATAATTTTGGAAAATTATATGGACTGGCCAAGTTGTTTATCTCTAAATTCCCAAAAGGAAGTATCAAGTGTTTTGAAGATACCTATTCGTTTCTTTACTTGGACTTCAGAGATCTCTCACTCTTTATTGACGGTAAAGTGCAGAATAAGCCTTGCCAATTAATCAATTAATTGCCTAAATAAATATAAATATTATCAGGAACAGTAAATCCTCCACCTTTATCTGAGGAAAGGAAAAGAGTTGCTCTTATGCCCAGCTCTGGAGGAAGCATTTGCGTAAGTCAAATAAAGATGGATGTACTTTTAGTTAATGATATTTTTTTTATTGAGTTAGTAATAATAATACTAAAAATACTTTCTTGTATGAAGATTTAAGATTTCGCTTAATTGATTTCAGATAACTCAGAAATGGGTTCATAACTTCAATAGAATAGATCATGTGTATAACGAATCCACTCTTGAAAGTTTCATCGGAAGAACAAGATCAAACAGTGAGGAGCTCCAAAACAAATCTGCATGTTCTCACGTTGCACGGATTGTTGGAAGTTAGTTAACATAATATAACATTTATTTATAGTGGTTTAAGGAGACTAATGTCTGTATGATATGCTATTTATTTGAACAAAAATATCTTATTTAATCAAAATCCAAATTTCGATAGTCGTATTTTAAATATTTCCACCGAATCTAAATATATTGTCTCCACTGGATTAAATTATTTTTTTTAATAGATCTAATTTAAATTTACAACTTATCAAACATTGAAACATTTACGACTGAATAAAATAAAGCCTTGTTTAAATTTTGACAATCAGTTTTAATAACCTCACATTTTCTAAGTTGATTTGAGCTGACGTAATTTTCTCAAATATTATTTTGTATACAACCTTATTTTTAGGCACTGATTATAATGCACCGAGAACAGTACAGATTGCTAGACAAGCCCAACCATTTGGTACTGTAAGTGGCAAAGCAGGTCTGGAACATTTTATCACGAATTTTGAACACATCAAAGCATATGTAGGCATTTTGAACTGTAGCTATAAATTGTTTTATGCTTATTAGACAATTTAACCTTCAAGTTGCTTAAACTGGTTTTAGGTCTTTTCTTCATAGCGTTTGCTGCCAATGTTAGCAATTTCGACATCATGCTGGATCACATGGTTGGAAAAACACTTGATGGAATAAGTGATTGTCTTATGAAGATATCTCAATGCATCCAGAGCGCATATTGGTATTTCCCCAGCATTGAAAAGCTTAAACAACTCAGGAGTTCCTAGTGAAATCATCGTTATTATGCCGCATAGATAATTTGAATCTTGAAAAAGACTCACGACAGTTTATAATAAATGGCTGTCACGATGATAAATAATTGATTGTTCAAACCGGTTTGAATTGACTTGTGTGGCTTTTGAAGGGCCCATTGAATTTACTGCGGTGTTTTGGAACCAAATTACATTGAGACGATAGCTGTGATTTTTCAAGAATAAATTAAAGAAAATTTAAACTATCCTTGGTAAAACTTGGTACAAACTGTAAGTGTATGTTGCCGAATCAAAGACAGACTTCTCGTACAATTGCTTTATCACATCGGCCTTCCTTTACAAACTGAAATGGTGTTTGCTAGAATGCCGTGATGATTAAGGTCTGCCGGTTTTGTTCCTTTTTTCTAGCCGCAATACGATTTCATACTTTTTCTCTATTGATTGATTGTCTAGCTTCCTCTTAACACCTCCAGACATTTTTAAAACGATAAAATAAATAGAATAGCTACAGCATGTTATCCCTCAGACATGATCAACAAGAGTAAATTAGGTTCGTCGATATAAAATAACCAAGAAAAAAGGCTAAGACAAAGGAAATTTGGCAAGTTGCCCGAGGTTTATAAGTGGGTTCCAATAAAGTATAGTTGATAATTTAGCCACAAATTATGGCGGTAAGTTACATAGAAATGTCTAAATGCACTGAAATTAATCACAGCAGCCTTTTTTGTCTGGCTTCCGTCATTCCAAAAGACCCTATATGCAGAATGTGATGTAATGAAGTATTAACTTCGAGATGGTTTTAGATAATTTGAAAATTTATTTTCGAGGTTGCCCCACAACATTGATTCGAAAAAGGCATTGAGGAAGAATCAACGTCCAAAAACTGTTGTTTATGACATGACCTACCTCCAATTGCTGGAACGTGTTTCGCGTGTCCTCTTATCAAAACCCAATAGAAATTATATACATTTGATACAGTAATTAAATAAATTTTATCTCATTGGCTGTACACTTAATGGTCAAATTACCATTTTTGTTTAAAGATTTATTGAAAAGTTACTATTTTCAAGGATCTCAAATAACTTTGGTTTAAATACATGCATCGCGGTTGTTTATTCCACATTTTATTTATCAACTCTTTTAAAAATCACAGGTATTGTAGACCACATCAAATATTAACATTCAAACAAGCTTAACAACAATAACAGCATAATAATATATTAGAGTATTAATATTTTCAAATCCGAGTTTGTAAGATGCTTAGATTAACATTAATGATTATTTTTGACATTAATAAATAATTTTTAATATAATCATTATTAATTAACAGAAAAAGGAACAAAACGATAGACGTTAGAGGTCAAGCATGGAGTTTCATCAGACACCATTTCAGGATGGAAAAACAAGGTCGAAGAAAATTCTCACATATATAGCAAATATATGAGAAGTCTGTCTTTGATCCAGCAAGAAAAAAACTTAGAATGGCTGAGCACAAAAATGTGCTGTGTTTCAATGGTTCACAAATTCGAGAACAACAAAAATTCCCGTCAATATGGGTACTTTGTGTTTGCAATACAGGACAAAGTAAATATAAAAGTTTGTATCGCGAATCGGCGGTGGTTCTTATTGCATATTGGCATATCTCTGCTCTTAGGTGGTTTACACATGCTGCTACTAATATCAAATATCATTTGCTGCTATGTAAAAAATCTCACCAAAAACACATAAATGTATATACCATAGTACCATCATCTCGACGCTTTTTGGCAAACCCCAGGCCGGCGACATAACCGAGTTTGACTGTAAATGTAAGCATAGTGTTGACGTCATTCGTCGTAATTCTTAGGCCAGTGAAGAGTTTTGTACTTATTGTACGAGAATACACTTCTATTGTTCAATTGAAAAGACATTTTTGTTAAAAATTGTTAAACATTGATTCTATAAAATTCTTCGAAAACATTCTTCTAAGACTCTCAATTATGAGAAGTTATGCAGGAAAACAAGTAGATACAACAATGATAAATATACAGGAGTAATTCATGTGTGGCTGGCGGTTGCCTACTTAAACTTCGAAAACTATTGCAAGAAGATTCTTTACATAAACTTTGATTGGAAATGTTTCGCTTCAGGAACTATTTGGCAATGTTATGTTGTCTCTTGCTTAGAATGACTTCGAGTCAACATAATGGGACCCCTCAGCCAAACGTTATAATTTCTGAATTAAAATATAAAAAGCATAAATAGTTTTTGACCAGTGTATCTATTTGATTACATCGGCATGAAAATATTCAAAAAAAGATTATGGCAATATAATATTTATCAAGTTCTGAATGATGTGTAAAAGTTTTAATTATATTTGAGCATCCATGCAATTTCAGGTGTTAACTGCAATCAAGGAGCATGCTCTGCACCTTTGGATACACTTGTCACCAAAAGCCAATTTCTCGGAATGCGTCAGAATAGCTGCCAACCTGTCATCATTCGTGGATCAAATTCCACAAAATCCAAGTTCCGATAAAGAAACTATACGAGCAGGAGTTGGATTTGGAAATAATATTTGGTCATTGGTAGGTTCCAACGAGAAATAAATTAATAAATTTACAATTATTGTAATATTAATTTGATAATTTTGAAGTTTCATAGAATTTTTCTGAGGTTTATTAATAAATTAAAGGTGTCAAATTCCTCTTTGAGATTTCCATATTACTACAGAAAAGGAGCATTTGGAGATATGCCTGACACAGGTTATTAGATTTAATAAAAAATCATACTAACAATAAACAAGTATTTTTATAATGATAAGCTTGTGATTTTCTAGATATGGAATTATAATATACTAATTCATTAATTTATTATATTTATTTGTTAAAAAATATTTGAGGTGGAGATATTCTTGTTCACGCTAAGAGTAATACCTTTGGAAAATTATATGGCCTGGCAAAGGTGTTTATCTCCAAATTTCCTAAAGGAAGTATCAAGTGTTTTGAAGACACGTATTCATTCGTTTTCGAAGACTTCAGGGATCTCTCACTCTTTATTGATGGTAAAGTACCGAGTAAACCCTGCTCATTAATCATTTAATAAACCTGAACCCATCCTTCCGCAGGAACCGTGAACCCGCCACTAGGATCTGAGGAAAGAGTAAGAGTTGCTATTGTGCCCAGCACTGGGGGAAGCTTTTGCGTAAGTCATAAAAAGATGGATGGTGTAATTTTAGTTTAATATTGAGATATTTATATTCTTCGACACCCATTAAACTACAACTTCTGTGAAGAATTAAGATTTGTCCTCATTGATTCCAGATAACTCAGAAATGGGTGCACAATTTTGAAAGAATAGATCATTTGTACGACGAATCAACTCTTGAAAGTTTCATTGGAAGAACAAGGTCAACCGGTGAAGAGCTCGAAAACAAATCTGCATGTTCCCACGTTGCACGAATTGTTGGAAGTTAGTTGAAGAGTATCAAAGCATTTCTTTTCGCTTACGTGACACGATTATGTTGTTAATGATTCAGGGATATTCATTTTACAAATTGTTTATGTTTTTTACTTACCAATTATCTGAAATTTCCTCCAATAAGATTTAATCTATTAATGCTTAGGCACTGAATATAATGCAACGAGAAAAATACAGATTCATAGGCAAGCCCTGTCATATGGTACTGTAAGCGGTAAAGCAGGTCTGGGACATGTTTTGTGAATTGTAAATATATTAGAACATATACAGGGTGATTGGAAAGCAACTTCCTTTTTTAAATATTAAATAATTTATATCTGAACTATAATTCACTCTTACACAACATGAATAGGAGAAGAAAGCATGGAGCTTTTTTAAATTGAATTTGATAATTATTGTATTGGTAGTGATGACATCATTATCATCATCACCATCATTTTCATCATCGTCATCGTCATCGTCGTCGTCGTCATCGTCATCGTCATCGTCATCATCACCATTAACATCCAAAATATTCTTACCAAGTATCAGACTTGGTCGAGTCATAACTCAACCATGACTCATAACGTTTCAATTCAAACAAATTTCAACAAAATAAGCGATCTAAAAAAATAAGAACACTTTATTTAAAACAAATTTGAAAATATATTGCAATACACTAAAAACATTAAGCATTACAAAATAGGGAGCTACTTTCCGATCACAAAGTATATTTAGTTTGAAGTTATAATTTATTACATGCTGAATTAATTCGACATTTAATTCGCAGCTATTTTTAGGTAATTTCTTCCTTGCATTTGCTGCCAATGTCAGCAATTTTGACATCATGTTGGATCACATGGTTGGAAAAACAATTGATGGGATAAGTGATTGTCTCATGAAGATATCTCAATGCATCCAGAGCACATATTGGTATTTCCCCAGCATTGAAGAACTTAAACAGCTCAGGGGTTCTTAGTGAAATATATTTTAATGCCAAGCATAAAATATGTGTAGATTTAGCAATTTAAAAAAACTCATGACAGTTATATAAATGCCATTTGTCATTTATGATGATAAATATTTTGATTGTTCGAGTCGGCTTGAAATGATTTGAGCTCCTTTTGTAATGCGACATAACCTCATGCGAGGTTCTCGAATTCAAGAAGCATACTACGTTGTGATAGTAATTGTTACTTCACAAAACAATCGAGAAGGACATTTAAACTTCTATTTATGGGTTTTTTTTGTTTCACGAATAACAAGCTTTTGTAATATAGTGACTTGAATTGTTCACTTTTAGTTTTTTATGGAGTGGAGTTTTTGTACCTGAGGTTGTTTTAATTGAGCTTTTCGGAGGAGTTTTTGATTTTTGCGTTTGAAATAAAGTACGGTTGTTATTCGTGGTTATTAAACACAACGTAAACAACTACAGTGGTGACCCCGACAAACGGTCAGTGTGTTCGTTCGTTTGTTTTTTTTTTGCCTAAAATGAGTTTTTAGTCAAAGAGGAAGTCAGAACGATTCCAACCACAGACTAAAACTACCAGCAGCAAAAATCTAGGTCTTACCCCATTCTTCAGCAACGACCGAGAGAGCCCATTTATTTTTTGGCAAAGAAACTAAGACTTGCCGCTCATGGTGCCATTGGCCAGACAAATCAGGTTTTACAACTCAATCTCGCCCTTCATCTCCGAATCTCCAAATAACGGCACCAGGAAGCAACAGCGACTTAGATTAAAAATGAACTCCAGACCACCATTTTAAGCAGAGAATTGAGAAAACAGTTCACCTGGACATTCATAGTTGCCGAGGTAACCCAAGCGAACCTAGGAGCAGATTTCATAGAAAGGTTTCATCTCCTAGTAGATTGAAGAAAATGTCAGTTGGTGGACGTAGAAACAAATTTAACAACTCGAATGATCACTTGCAATGAACAAGCAACATCTCCAATTCATGAACTCCCAAAAAACATTTCTTCGCCTGAGACAGATTTATTACAAAACACCAGTTTATTCAAAGTTTAGACAACTTTGCCTGTAGAAGTTCGAAACCGCCAAGACAGAATTTATGACAATCCTCGAAAACGGAATCATAAGACAATCAAAACGTCCACACGCAAGCCCTCTCCACATGGTACCAAAGAAGGACAGACAGTGGTGAACTTGCGGTGACTACTGAAAACTAAATAGTGTCATTAAACTGATTTAGTTAATAATTTATAACATATTGAAAAGAAACCTCTGTAATTATTGTTTCTTGTCGAGGGAGAACTTGTCAAAATCAAACTACAGTTTTACAAAAATTCATGCATTCTAAAATAAAATGCCATATTTTTAATAAAACGTTTCGTTTAGAAGGATTCAAGAAAATCAATGAACCTTTTTTACCCTTTGATCAGTTTCCTTATCACTTTAGTCCATAACCGTTTCCAAATTTTAACTTTCAAGTGGTAAACAAATAATAATTAAAAATCAATTAATTTCAGTTCAGTGTCTGTCATTGATTTCTTGCACAGTATAAGTGCCTACTTTAGGGTGCCACTCAAATATCTGAGCTAAAGTTTTTTTACCATTTCAAATTGCCCACTCTATGAAGTTGTTCCTTTCATAATGTATAGTAAGTGTGCTAATTTTTATTTAAATATATTGATATTTATTGGTCGCTCAATGAGGTCAAAATTTTAAATGTTTTGACTTTTTCCTAAAATTGGATTTTTGGGTCAAATAATGAACTAAAATAAATTGCCTTTTTACCATTCTATTACATGTATGTATCCATTAATATTTTGTGATGCGTATGTCATCATATTAATTTGAATATCCTATGATTCAAGTTCATCATTAACAATGAATTGGGATGGCAAAATGTTGTTTGTTTTAAAGCCAGAGAAACGAGTTCACCAAGGCAATTATGGTACCAGGAGATGGAACAGTGAAGTTGTTGGGTTATCTAAATTCCAAATAGAACTGGGCAGGCAGAATCAACCTTTTAATCTCTTTCGGGGCAGGAACCTCCCAAACCACATTAAGTTCATGTATTTTGAGACAAAAGCCGGCAATACAACAGCTCAAGCAGATGCATGTCTACGTCTTGAATTAATCTGATCAGTTTAGCGTGTAGGCATTACATAATGAATGTAACCATTGTTGCAACGAAACATAAAACATTTTGATGGGACCAAAACAGTAGCTACATGTTAAAAAAGCATACAAGTAATCAAGCATTTACACCCGAAAGTGAAGGAATTTACAGCATCGCGCAGCAACAATTTCCATGTTGTCGTAATTCGGTTTGTAGAAACCAGACGACGATGGCAGGTGACGATGATCTTTGTGGTCGAATAGGTAGGATGGTTGAAATTTGTCAAATGGATTGAAATCAATCGTTAAAATTTATGGCAGGCAGAAATCAGTTATTAGTTTGCGTTTTTCAATCAATTAAATCTAAAGAGGTCGATGATCCCGAGGCATAATATTAATAATAAGTTATTAATAATAACAATTGTTTTTCTTTCTTCGTCGACTTTACTTTTTAGATTTAAGTTGAATTTTTTGTCATTTTTGATGCCTGTCTTTAGTTGATGAGACTTGGTGACATTGACTTTCCGGCAGTTGCGGTTGAGTTGAATGAATAAAATAATAACTATAATATTAACAATACTATTATTAATAGTTAATTTGAAAGGCATTTGAAATGTTACTTTGGCTTGAATTCGGGTTTCATTAAAACTTATATATCTGCTATAGATATCACAATTCGATCAATGGCAACTGTGCTAAAAGGTTATTTGTGACATAAATAACGCAATGTCTTAACTGATCCTCATCAAAGCGGAAATAAATGTTGGAAAACATGCTTAAAAATATGCCAACGAAGTGGTTTAGTAATAAAGCTTTTAATGATTTAATGTTAACGATGTGGGAGTAAAACAACAATTTCATCATTTGTCATAATTCATATGCTGTTCAGAATATGTCTTGCTATATGACTTATTGCGTAAATGTGCACTTTTACTGCGGATTTTTTTTTATCAATTCAAACCTGTTTTGTTAAAAGTTGATTCTATAAAGTTATTTTGTGGCTCAATAAGTAAGCTTAAAATAAACTGTTTTGGTAATAATTTCCGTCTAATAAACTATATTTATTTTATTATAACAGAAAAACATTGTAAAAGCAAAAAATTGTCAGGCGAATTTCATGTGGCGTATACATTTATAAGCAGGCGTGCATTGTTGCATTGATGGCTTCTATTTAAACGCAGATAGCAATTTCAACATGCTTTTCTTAGACTTTTATTAAAAATGTTTTGCATTATGCATTATTTGTTTTTATGTTGCCTGCTGATAAGAGCGACATGGAGTCAGTATAATGGAACCCCTCAACCAAACGTGATAATTTCGGAATTAATGTTTAAAATCATAGCTATTTTCACATTTTAATTCACTTTGATTATGTTATGAAGGAATTTATTATTCGAGAAAATAATATAGCAAAATATTATATTATAACTTTTATTGAATAATTCTTGAACAATGCAGATGTTAAATAATATTTAAGCATTAATCATCAGGTATTAACTGCAATCAGGCAACACGCTCTGAACCTTTGGATACACTTGTCACCAAAAGCCAACTTCACGGAATGCGTCAAAATAGCTGCCAATCTGTCATCATTCGTGGATCAAATTCCACAAAATCCAAATTCAACAGATGAAGTTATTGAAGCAGGAGTTGGATTTGGAAATAATATTTGGTCTTTGGTAGGTTCCAACACTAAATAAATTGATAAATGACTACCATTAGTGAAATTGACGCAGTTCTATGTTTTCAATACTGTGGAATCGCTACTATCTTAAAATTTTGAACAAATATTTAAAGGTATCAAATTCGTCTTTGAAATTTCCATATTACTACAGAAAAGGAGCATTTGGAGATATGCCTGACACAGGTAAACAGGTTCTTAACTTCATGTCAGATTATTTGAATTAATTTCTGAACGAGAACCAGAGAACTTCGGATTTTTATAATAAACGTCGTGCAAGACGGGTGGAGATATCAACTTCGTCAGTTTTTCTTTTTGCGAACATCATGAGATCATCGTTTTTAGAATCTATTTGCATTTAATAATAACGACGCAAATTACATTATTGAGATATAATATATATTTTTAATATTTATTTAAAATCTTTGAGGTGGGGATATTTTTGTTCACGCAAAGTGCGACACTTTTGGAAAATTATATGGCCTGGCAAAGTTATTTATCTCCAAATTTCCTAAAGGAAGTATCAAGTGTTTTGAAGACACGTATTCATTCGTTTTCGAAGACTTCAGGGATCTCTCACTCTTTATTGATGGTAAAGTACCGAGTAAACCCTGCTCATTAATCATTTAATAAACCTGAACCCATCCTTCCGCAGGAACCGTGAACCCGCCACTAGGATCTGAGGAAAGAGTAAGAGTTGCTATTGTGCCCAGCACTGGGGGAAGCTTTTGCGTAAGTCATAAAAAGATGGATGGTGTAATTTTAGTTTAATATTGAGATATTTATATTTTTCAACACCCATTAAACTGCAACTTCTGTGAAGATTTAAGATTTGTCCTCATTGATTCAAGATAACTCAGAAATGGGTGCGCAACTTTGAAAAAATTGATCATTTATATAATGATTCCACTCTCGCAAATTTCTTTGGAAGAACAAGGTCAACCGGTGAAGAGCTCGAAAACAAACCTGCATGTTCCCACGTGGCCCGGTTGGATGGAAGTCAGTCGAGAAAAGCCAAAATATTTTCTTTCTTCCGCTTACTCAATAAATGTTCACGTCCAGTCACAAACTGATTTTTTTAAATTGTAACTTTATTTAAAATTGTAAAACTATTTTATTTAATTTGAAATGTGCATGTCTGAAATTAGTTTATGTTTACAAACAACTTTAAGGCTCTGATCCCAACCCATCGGAGACTGTACAGATTCATAGGCAAGCCATGCCTTTTGGTACTGTAAGCGGTAAAGCAGGTCTGGAACACTTTTGAAGAATTTATCATTTTTAAATATGAAATTTAAATTTCATGGTCTTTGTTAGGCAATTTTTTCATAGCATTTGCTGCTAATGTCCTCAATTTTGACATCATGCTCGATCACATGGTTGGAAAAACGTTGGATGGAATAAATGATTGTCTCATGAAGATTTCTCAATGCGTCCAAAGCACTTATTGGTATTTTCCCGGCGTTGAAGAACTTATACAGCTCAGGAGTACTTAGTGAAAGCAATTTTTAATGTTCATCAAACATTATGCATAGATTTAAAAATTTAAATATAAAATAGACGAAGACTCGTGATGGTGAGTGGCAGTGAAATTTATAATAAATGATGTGTCAAGGATGATAAATTTCTCATTGTTCAAACCGGTTTGTATTTACTCAAGCTGGTTTTGTAAAGCATAATGTTGCCGCATTTTCGAGAAGTACATTACAATGATGGTAATTGCAGTTTTAGAAGATGCGTGCTTTATACTGAGAATTCCAAAAAATTTAAATGTTAACTTATGTTAATTGCGTATTGAAGTATAAAGTTCTTAGTAACAATGTTTGCTGTGATAATTCTTAATATTCCTTTAAAATAAAATTTTCATTAATTACGAAATAATGTCTGCAAAGTAAATTAAAATGGAATTCAGGGTTTTTCTAAAAACTTCCATTTCCTTTAATGTATTTAGTAAACAAACTGCTACTTTATTGATGACGATGGAAGATCCTCAGCGAGGCAATTTATGAAAATATGCTTTTAAATGAAAGCATCGAAGTACTTTTTTAAATGATGTAAAATCTTGAAATCCAGCAGAATTTGGAAGTAAAATGTAAACAAATTGATGACGTAATGTGATATGATAGAATTCGCAAAAGTAGTGAAAAGGTATTTTTAGCTATTGAAGACTAAGACGAAATTATGGTATACAATTAAAACTACAGAATTTTTAACAATTGTTTTTTTCATATTTTTGAAATTATTTTATATAATACTACTGATCACTATCTACGTTAGAATCCCTATTAAATTAAACAATCGTCACATTTATGTTTGAGAAGAAATAAGCATGTTTGTAAAGTTTAACATAATGTTTATACATGTTATAAATAATTTCTGGAAAATCATTTAACCTTTTTTTAGACCTATTTTAGGTTTACAGGAAACATCATTTATACAGATCTATTATTTCAAGAAGATTGAATTTTTTTGATTCATAACATATTTAGTTCAGATTTAAAACGTTAATTAAATGAAGCTAGGTATTTCGCTCTTGTGAAATCTTTACTCAATTATCATCTTAAAATCACTATTTTATCATCTTTGAAAGTGTAAGGAAATTCTAAAAATGAAATGGAACAATATTTAAAAATATTAAATAAAAAATAATAACAAGTAAATTGGAAGCCATTTCTACGAGAGCTCAGCAATTCAGTCAAAGCTCAAATTTTCAGTAGTTAATAGATAAATGAAAATTTTAAAAATTTATTGGCTTGTGACGAGGAATCAGATTTTACGTTTAAGAGATGCTTTTACTAAGACGATATCGTAAAATCTTTCCAGTTCCATTAATATTGCAGATTAATTTTAGAGTTTAAACTGATTTTAAACCGTACGTGAAATTAACTTAAATTATAACAAGAATAATAAAAGATGTCAGTGATTAATTGAACGCAAATATTTTTGTGAAGTCGCCAAATAAATTTCATTCTGAACTTAGATCGATAAAACCATTCCACACAATCATATCACCTTCACTCAGCAGTATTATTACTTTTTGTCCAAATTTATGATAGAAATAGAGATAGTGAAAGAGAGCTTTGAATACTTTTAATCGTTATTGTCAGAGCTTAACATCGGTTGCGTAAGTGTGTAAATTATTAATCGTTACGGTTGAATGAAGTTTGTTAAATATTTTTGAATTCCCTTTGATGATGCAAGCAAAAGGATTCATCACGACGTATTATATTTCAGGCACTTCACTCAAATAAGAATATGAAATTGGTCCCATGGCTGCTTTGCATACGGACTCGAAATTTCTGCCGACAGTCCTTAATTTTCTACATAAGTGATTTCAACTGAAATATATTAGCGAAACATTAATTTCTTGAGTTTTAATGAATTAAAAGTTGTTTGATATTAAGTTATTTCAGAATAAAAATTAGAAGAACTGCCTGGCACTGATTCATCTTTGAAGGCGCCATGTTTACTTATGAAAACCAGTCTAGCGCGTCAAAATATAATAATTATTACTTAGATTAAAGAATTCGATTTACTGCGATTGAAGGCCTACTTTTTCATCAAGTTTCCGATGCTTGGTTTGATTCCACGATCGTAGTATTCTTCTAAATCTCTCAGAAGTGGGAGGTTTCGAGCTAAATTCATCAATAGCTGCATTTGAAGACCGTTTTAGGATCAAGATAGGAATTCGTGACGGCTTTCGATTGACGAATTTGTGAAATTACCTCATTTCACATAGGACAAGGCAAATAACACCCTATTCATTTCACCATTTCTGTTTTGAAGAATTTTTAACTTACCGAATAATAAAAATGTTTATTTTACAACACTTTTAACAACAATTTCGATATTTGTTCGTTTTATTGAAATAATGGAAAATTCACTTAATCTAAAAGTGTTTAAAGTATAAATAAATATTCGGATATTTATTTACTTTATGCTTGTCTCAATAACTGATAGACTACATTCTCAAAAGATAAAGTTATGCTTCTAATTGACAATAACAGTTGTTGCGTGTGAAATTAAAAAAACAACAACCACAACAGCGTGTGTTGTGTTAGGCTAACATGATCAATGGGGGGTCTATTTCATTTGGATCCGTGATCTATATAAAGCATTGAATACTTTCGTCGTTTTGAAATTTTTTTAAGAAGTTTGTAGATGGATGTTTGAAAATGTTCCGAATTTTCCTGGGAAATATGTTGATTTTATTTTGTTTTTCATTCACAACAACTTGGAGTCAGTATAACGAGACACCACAGCCAAATGTAGTAATATTAAGTTATTAAATAAATTTAAACAAATATTTCGACTTTTTAACAAATAAATGTCATTTATATTAGCATTCACTCATTTTAAAATCAGAATTAACTGTTAAATTAATTGTAACACTTAATGTTTTAATAATTTATTACAGGTTCTGACGGGACTCAGACAGCATGCTCTATATCTTTGGATACATTTATCACCAAAGGCAAATGTTACAGAATGCGTCCAAATAGCTGCTAACCTATCATCATTCGTAGAGAAAATTTCACCAAATACAAGTTCGAGCGATGAAATTATTGAAGCAGGAGTGGCATTTGGAAACAATATTTGGTCTTTGGTAAATCATTACATTTTCATATGGTGGATAATTATGCTAGTTAAGTTTAAAAATGAATACTTGTTTTTTTTAACTTTTCAATGTCTACGAAACCCAAGACTTGAATGCAGTAAAATTGAATGTAATATTTTAATAACTAAATTTAAATACCTAGGATTTTGGAGAATGATTAAAAATTATGACAATTATTTAAAGGTTACGAACTCCTCATTGAAATTTCCATATTATTACAGAAAAGGTGCATTGGGAGATATGCCTGATACAGGTGCAGTAATAATAATTATATAAGTATTATAGCTAGTTGCTATTACTTTGAAAAATTACTTTATTATATTTAAAATTAACAACCAATAACTACCATCTTGATTTAAAATTTAAATTAGTTTTTTTTTTAAATAAATATTTAAAAAATAATTTTGGTCATTAAACTTGTTTTGATAAACCATCTCTACTCATTTAGAGTAATTTCATGCATTTCTCATTAAGGTGGAGATATTTTTATTCACGCCAAATGCAATACGCAAGGAAAGCTTTTCGGGTTGGCAAAACTTTTAACGAACAGTTTTCCAAAAGGAAGTATCAAGTGTTTCGAAGACACCTATTCATTTCTTTATGAAAAGACGAGAGATCTATCATTATTTATTGATGGTGAGTTACTTATTGTTGGAAGAAATCGGGAGTTATAAAATTCATAATTTCACGATTTCTGTACCTGTTTAAGGAACAATGAATCCTTCTGGAATTGAAGAAAAAACAAAAGTTGCTGTGATGCCGAGTACTGGAGGAAGTATTTGTGTGAGTGGAATTCACATTGAAAAACTTAAATTGAAAGGAAACTCAAATAATTCTATTTTCTTGCAGATAACTCAGAAATGGGTTCATAACTTCAATAGAATAGATCATTTGTACGATGAATCCACTCTTGAAAGTTTCATCGGAAGAACAAGATCAACCAGTGAGGAACTTCAAAACAAATCTGCATGTTCTCACGTTGCACGGGTTGTTGGAAGTCAGTCCCACAACATTTTCTTTCGATCTCATTAACAAATATTTCTACGAATTGGCTCCCTTATTTTTTCATTTTATCTGGACTTATTTTTTAAAACTTTAATTTATTTTACTCCAGACACCGAGTTCAACGCGCCTAGAACAATTCAAATCGTAAGACAGTCAATGCCTTATGGAACCGTAAGCGGAAAAGCAGGTTTGCATCAAAACTTGTTACCTTGTTTCTTCCACTTTTAGCATCTCTTTATTTCTTTCAGGTCTCTTCTTTATAGGATTTGCAGCCAACGTTAGTAACTTCGACTTCATGTTGGATCGAATGGTCGGGAAAACTTTAGATGGAATAAGTGACTGCGTAATGAAAATATCTCAATGTATCCAGAGTTCGTATTGGTACTTTCCCAGCATCCAACAGCTCAGGCAACTCAGGAAATCCTTGTAAAACCTATTGTTTAGACATATCATCTCCGATGGGAAACTTTTATTAATTTAAATGAAAATATCTGTAATCATTATTATGTAACATCTTTAAATGCTTTACGATGTGAGCTCATTTGCTTTAAGATTTTGTAAAACTTTCAAGACTTGACCTTCATTTTCCAAGAATTTCTTCTGATGAGGTTATAACAAATTTGAGTGAATCCTCCAAGTTTTTTGATTTGTGAGATTCAATTTATAATAAGTGGAGACACACGTCTAAGACATTGTGCATTAACATGTTTAACGCGTTTAATACGACAACATCGTGACGATAAAATCTAAATACGCCGGTTGAAGAAACACAGAGATGGATGACAAAATGGTGCCATATAAAAATGTTTCACATTGAATAGTGCACGAAGCCAAGAGACGCATTCCACGATTTTAGCTGATAGAATCGAACATACGAAGGTGACAAAAAACATGAACAAGGTGCATATTGTATTGCTTAACGTTAGCTTAAATGTCGTAAAAAGTCAGTTTCCTTTTTTGTTTTATTAGACCGAAGTGGATTTGAGAGATCTTGCTGCTTCCTCGTTTGCATTTTCTTCATTTTCCCTTTCTTCTTGACCTATGCTCACTAGTTCAAGTGGTTTTCCGTGAACTGCCGATCCCTCAACAATTGGAGAGAATATTGGAAAAGATTGCTGCTGCAGGTGAGGATGGTAACGTGAGAAGGACTGACTTTTTGAGGTCAACTGAGGTTTGGGAGACACGGAAGAGTCTCTGGGCGTTGTTGCACATAAAAGCTGAGGACTGTACAACTGTGGACCAACTCCATGCAAGCCAAAGTCAGATTTACTGTGAATTCCTGGACGCTTCGTCGAAATGAGTCCTTGTTCACCTTCCCTTTGTGGAAATACCTGATCCGCAGTTCGAGACACGATGGGTGCGTCACCAATCAAATGTGTGGAATAAGATGGAGGCTGGGAATATTCGGTTTGATCCGCAAAATGTTTGAGAGTTTGCTCATCCAGAGAACTTCTTTCAGTTAAAGAGGAAGAAGTCACAATGACAGATGGAGCATATCCGGGTTGGTAAGTGTTTCTCCTTGGAAATATTTTTTTCAGCTCATCGGCTGGAACCGAAAATTCCTGAACACTTTTTGGAGAAATACTGGCCTCGAGGCGGTTATTTCTGGGAAAACTCGAATTGGATTCTATTTCATCTTGAGCCAGATGAGGTGACTGTTGATAGACCCTGGCACTTTCATCTGCTTGACTGACAGCATCAATAAAAGGGTAAGAGGAAGGAGCGAATGGATCATCAGCACTGAAGTCAATCAGCTGCTGAAATGGCCTTTGTTTTAGTGATTGGGAAGTTCTTCTGGTCCTTTCTTCTGGATGATCTCCGGACATATAGTCTGATTGACTTCCAGACATCTCGGGCCCTGGAGATTCTGAACCTGCGAGGTTCTCATCCATTTCTTCTTCTCCTGTTTCTTCTACCAGCTTGTAACTTTTCAGAGAATCTTTTCGAATTTGAGCCAACTCCGCTGACGATGAAGAGGTTTCATTGGTCTCTTGGTCGCTACTTTTGCGATGTTTTTTGCCACTTTCGTTGCTGGTCGTGTCGTTTGGATGGCTATGCATGGAATGAATGGGCCACTGTTTCTGGCGATACATCTATCAAGATCATGTTTGCTTTGACATATTTAATTTTAATTTTTTTTTGTTATGGGATAATTAATTACTGCCGCGGACTCAATACATTTTGAGCCATGTTTATTGTTTCAAACATTTTATGAGTGTTGGATATCACAGACACATTTCTTGCTATCTTAACCTGATGTGATGATTTCAATTGTGAATTCCTTCTGCCTTGGTTCAGAGCATCATGGAGGTCCATTGAAACATGAGTTTGCAGGAGAGCAGTGCGATGTTCCTCCTTCCATCTCAGTTGTTTCTGCCTCTCTTCCTCTCGCTTCTTTCTTGAGTCCTGCAAATGTGTAATGGTAACTCAATAGTATGTTTGCATTAAAATGATCACTTATTAAAAAAGATGATTGACACTTTTTAGCAATCTTCTTCTTATAAGAATAACTAACCTCTTCTCGCTGCTTCTCCACCAGATGATGAATCTGCCTCAGGAGTTCATCAACCTTCGATTCGGTCGAGTCCTCGTCCATGGCACTAAGTGAGAGAGCCCGATTCAAAGGGAAAAAATCATTCTTTTCTTGACTTAACTGGTTTAGTAAAAGTAAATTATTATCTTCTGCGATAAAATGAAATGATAACAGCATATGAACAATCTCAACTTCTTACAAGTCTATGGACATATAATTCCAAAGCAGTGTAATCGCTCTGTTTGGTGTCGTGCAAATGAATGAAGAAGAAAATGTAGGCCCATATGTGGTGCTCCTGGTTGATGTGATGTTCAAACCCCTAAAAAGAAGTTGTTAAATAATTGTTTTCATTAGTTACGCATGTATTTTTGAGAAAGTTAGATCCTTTTTCTAAAACATCAAACATATCACATGATTTAACAAGAAAATCATTAGTAAAACATAAATAACAAATCATTTCTCATCGGCTCATGAAAATATGTAGGCCTACTTGTCCATGGTGCTCAAAGTCATAACTACTCCTGCTGCAGATAAAGCACGTATCTATCATGTCCCTCTCAGCTGTCCACTACAACAGAGCAACAGATAAATTTAAAATTGCACAATGTTAATGCGAGGATCTGAAAGAGATAAGCAAACTTTGAGATTTCTTAGCTCGGAAAAGGTATCGACAATGATACCAAAGATGATATTTAAACCAATGGTGGTGATGAAAATGAAGAAGGATATATGGAAAATGACTAGGAATCCAAATCTGTAGAATGTATTCTCAGCTGGGTGGCTGACAACTTTCTGAAAAATTTATTTGCGAAATATTAGAAAACTATAACCATAATAAAAATTCTCTACAAACTTTCATTTCCATTTACTTTATGTATTTACAATATACTTTAGTTTGTTTAGCAAATAATATATTATAATACTGAAATACTGACAGAAAAGATATCTCCAACAAGACCATAGTGGACGACAGTGACAGTACATTGCCAGAGAGTGGAGCAGTACATTTCATACTCAGGGTTGAATGAGGTTCTCATGAGGGCAAAACTCACAAGCCCATACAAGTAAAAGACAACAAGCCCCAAAACTGCCACCCATAATAAAGATTTTCCTGAAAATATAATAAAATTGATTTCATCATTAATGCATGCAATCAAATAAAAATATTAATTAATAAAATAACAATATAAAACATTTATAAAGACTTAATAATAGTTTTTGTAAATTTAAAATTGTTGCCAACCGTTTTGCGTGACAGCTTGTATGACTCCTCTTAAAAGTTGGTTATTATTGACAACATTCAGCAGATGGAAAGCAAAGAAGTATCCTTGGAAGATGATACCAGCCACTGACATGCCTAGAAAAACCTAATCCAACAACGACGCTTTGTGTAATTGCTATGATTTTATCTGAATATCTTTTCATGGATACAAACCAGATAATAAAGGGTTGTGAAACTGAAAAATTTCACTTCCAGTTTTGATTCGTGCACCTTTTCCACCTCCTCTTCACTTTCACTTTTATTATTCCTCCATCTACTGCGTTTAAAACCTTTTCAAGTTTTTTGATCGAATGATTGGAAAAAAAGTCTTCAACTTACACAAACTTCTGCTTCAATCCCGAGAGACTCGGGAGAGTCGGATGGTTTGAGAGGAAATACGTGATGAGAACAAGGAAGGAAAAGAAACAATGGGTTCCGCCGAGAGCATAAATAACAATGGGATATTCCTCCATTGTTATATTTGGCTTTGGACTGACAAATGAACCGATATGAAATTGTCGCAAAAGTAAGAAATGGTTGCAAACAATCGACGATTTGAATGAAGACATTCATCGGACAAAAATAAAAGTAGTCATGCACAATGCCAACATGCATCAGTTAAGTTTGCTGTTAAATTGAAAGTAATTTAAAATAGGAAAAATGATTCTCAAAGCAGAACACATTGAAACAAATGAACGAATCATGCATTGTTGAAACATCGAACATTTCATGTTAAAAGCCTGTTTTTATTCAGCAGTTATGATAAGGCCGAAAAATGTATATTTTTTTAGTGAAAGGCAGTGCTGGGAAACCACTAAATAAAACTCCATAAAAATGCACATTGTTATTTAAAGGTTAGGAGATATGATAAAATGTTTTTCCAAACCTGAAGTCCATAAAAAAATATGGAGATTCCTAATTTCGTGAAAATCTACTCAATCAAAGAGGAGCAAACGTAGACATATGCAAAAGTATATGCACTAAAAAGAGCACTAACAAAATCTCGAAAACCAGGCAAAATAATAAGATACTTAATATAACTTGTTGTTTATCGATAATAACAACGTTAACAGAGCACTATCTAACGACTTGGCTCACTCGTGTAATTCTTCTGGCAACTCAGTACCGTTGTATGGAGTCGGAAGATCGGCAAGAGACATCGGTGCATTCCAAGTGACGAGCATGAAGATGTTGATTACCAGACTTAAGAAGATCACCAATCTATTCCAGAGGAGCCTTTCGGTAACGAGAAATGTTCAAAGAACTGGTTACGGTTCATTGGTCAACCCGTAAAGATTTAAAGCCGAGATTATGTTATCGTGGAAGTGTGTTTGAGTAAATAAAAAAAACAATACTTTATTATTGAATTATCCGGATTGCTTTTCATGCTTTTGCAAACAAATGACATTTATCATCTGCAACCCAAGCAAACTTCTCTTCGCAAGCAGATGAATTCTGCCCGATTTCAACTCAATAAACAAAAATTCATGGCGTTCAAATGTTAAAACATCGAATGGGGGATGGGGGATTTTCCACTTCTAACTTCGTCTTACTCATAAATCGATGGAGGAAGTATTGAAGAGTTTTTTAAGACGTGAAGGGATGTCAAAGTGCTCGGTGCCTGCCAAGTGGCCAGCATGATGATGTTGATAACGATGCTCAGAACCAGCACTACTTTGCTCCATATCAGCCTTCCACAATCCCGATTAATGACAATGCAATCGATGAATTTGCCAATTCTTAAATCAACTGCTTCGAATTTTTTTAAATTACTTTATGAGATAAATATGGTCTGAGAATGCTGTTAAATCCATTTGCGTGACGAAACAACGCTTTAGAGACAATTTAATGTTTTATAATAATGTCACGTTTCTTTATTATGTTTTAATGTAAATATGGTTAATTATTATAAAATAATTATTATAATTGATATGTCTAGTTAACATGAATTATTATGCATAACTAATAATTGTAGCAAAATCTCACCAGTTCTTCGTGAGAAAGGTGGCAAAGGGATTTGAAAGAATTTTTCTCTGGTAATAAATGTCGATCAAGATGTCCTTGGACCACTTCATGAGGTCACGTATCTTGTTGCTCGGAGACGATCTGTCCACGTTCCATGTTAATTTCTCTTTTATCTCTTCTCTCAAAACATTCTGATAAAACAGGATTTTTTACAACAAAAAATTAAAAAAAATAGGAGTCAGTTCTTTTGTTTAAAAATAACATCTCAGTGCAAACCAACTTTATCTTGCTCCTCCACAAAAAAAAAAAAAAACGAAACCACTTTCGCAGAAAAAAGATTGAATATCAAATTACCCCTCAAATCCTTGCTCAACAAAGACATAAAAAATAATAAAATATTTACTTACAAAATGACAATTAAAAGCAGACGGTCTAATGAAATGACCCCCAAAAATTAGGGTTTTTTTTTACCAAATACGGATTCAAATTTATGATGCCCTAAATCACATACAGTGTTTTCAAAGTTAATGTTAAAATAATCACTTTATTTTTCACTCTGAAGTTGACTTTTTGCAGATTTGAATCTTTCAATATCTCAATGGACATAGTGTTTTTCTTGTAGTAGTTGAAAGCTTCAATCTGCATGCTTGTTAAATGCAGTTCTGTTGAATTTGAATCAATTCAATTATTATCGGTTAAATTAAATAAATAATTTATTTGATGCTCATTTATCAATTGTTCGCTTATATGTGTGCATTAATCTTTGAATCCAAGAACTTCTTCAAACCTTCTTTGGAAAGACATTTTGGATCGATATCGTACATTCTGGCCAATATGAGGTAATACACAAATCCAACTTCATCCAGTTTCTCTTTCAATTCTGGGTTCTTTGAGCTGTCCTCCTGTTTCGTTAATAAGTTATTGAGTTAATACGTTGTTGTATTAAAAAGTTATTGTCACAGGTTGATCAACAGGTTGTTGTCTCAAATTTTTAAAAAGTTTACCTTAGTGGCAATTTTGGTCAGTTCTTTGGCAGCTTGGATGGCTCTTTTGTTGAGACTTCCTTTAAGTGAATCCAGTTTTTTCCTATCACCCTGAAAATGATAATATCAACCATTTGTGGTGATGAAATGTGCTCTTATTAAGTTTTAAATATTAATAGCATAATTCATAATTAGTTTTAAGTAACATGGTTTATTAACAATAAATTGATAATAATTAATAAGCTTACCAGTGTGGCTTCATAACATTGCATCATACATCTGTAAATCGCTTCTTTGTCCAAAGTGTCTTTGACTTCCTTTGCCACCAGAAGACTTTCTGGTGTGTTTTCCTCGATCATCGCCAAAGTTAGACTTCCGATTGACATTTTCAAGTTCATGATCTGAAAAGTCAAATTCAACGAAGATCGTTTGAAAGATTTCATTTAGCACGTTTGGTCTTTTCTAGTTTCACTAACACTGTCGATGCTGCACCCACAAAATTCAGCGGCCCTTAAAATGAAGTTGATGTAGTCAATAATTTTGCTGTTCAACATTACTGACCGATTCAATTGATTTCCCTGTAAAATTGAGATTATGTGATTAATACATAAGACATTCCTTTTTAGACAAATCTTTATTTCACGAACCACTGTGAATTCATTGAGAGTTTCGAACAACTGAACACACAAATCAATGTTGTGTCCGTTAATGTTCGAGTAAACGAGATTGACAAATTGGGCAGTTTCGGCGACGATGTTGAATGACTTTATGTTGTCGGGTTGTTCTCTCAAGTAATCCTGAAATAATTAAACATTGTATCATAATTATGTATTCTAAAGGTCTAAGAAGATTTAACTTTAACTTAATTCTTTGACAAATCACTTTAAAAATCACTTGTTAACCTGCAAGCCGATATGTTGACCGTCACACATCCTCGCTAAAACCCTGAGCACAACACCGATGCAGCCATCATCCTTCTGATCCACATCATCGATATCTTCATCCTTCTTTATTTCCTCTTCACTGGCAACTTCAGCATTGGAAAGAACAGCACCCATCTTTTTTAACTTCTTCGCTGAAATGCTTTTTCCTTTTGGAACCAGCTGTTTCATGCGAGAAAATGTCTGAGATTACAGTTTTATTTTACTACTCCAACAAAAAAAAATATTTCATTAATTTAAGAATATTTTAACAAAACGTAATTCACGTGTTTCTTTTCTTCTTTGACTTGGAATTTTTCAGAGCCCAAATCTCCAGCCTCATCAGCCATTCCAAATTCCAAGCCGAGTTTCTCAGGCATCTTTTCGCCAGAAACTTGATTGGCAGAACCATTCATTTTTGTGGGCATCAGCCTGGAAAACGTCGATTCATCCATCTCCGCCTCTTTGTCGAAGTAATTTTGATCTTGTTTGTTTGTAGCTTTTCGCTGAAGAACTGAGAGGCTGATTTTTCTCTAAAAGTATGAACATTGGTGGTTGCCATTTATGATGCACATAATGATTTATTTAAAAAAAACTATTCCAAAATATTAATAATTTGTAAATAATTTCAGTGACTGCAGGTGCTACCAGGACCACACGATTCATGTGGAAACTCACCCTGGTCACCATCCGGTCTCGCTTCAAAGCGTTGTCTACATCTTGTATCTCCTGTTAGATATCAATGTATCATACATCACGTGTTAGTCGCAATACTAACAGGTTCACTATTATGTTACTGAGGATATTTTTCAGGATTACAAATAATATTATTATATAAGAAAAAGTTAAACTAATAATTACGATGTTGTTAGTGGATAACGAGTTGATTGAATCGTTAACACAGTTTGTTAGCATGTTTTTATAATATGTTAAACATTAATAGATTTCTAATGTTAAACGATTAAATAATAACAAATAGCATGCTGAAGATGGTCTACCTCAAAAGCTTTCCTTCCAATGGCCATAGTCGTCTGCATACTCTTCGATTGGGCCATGGCTTCTTTTGCCCGCGCTCTTTGTTGTGCCACAAGAGATCTCCTGAATTGATATTATGATAAGAAATGATATTACGATAATAAAGGATATTACGATAATACATGATATTATGGTAAGAATTGATGTTATGATATAAACTGGAGTTATCATGCGATCGGATAGATGTGAGTAAATTCGATGTTTCTGAATTATTATCCTTCATTAATTGAATAAAAACTTTACTTTTCTTTCATGGCCAACGCCGACAAATGCATCCTGTTTCTGATGGCAGCAAAGAAACTTTCCTCGCGCGTTTGCAAGAAATACGTTAATAAGGAAGACTGAAAAAAACCAGTGTTAATGAAACCTTTCAAATAATTTCAAGAATAATTTTAAACATTATAATCATTAATTATATCTGTTAAGTAAAATTTTTCAAATTGCTAAATAAATCGAAATAATTAGGAAGATATAAGTAATCCTACCTGAATGTTTTCATTGGCGTTGAAGAGCATGATGCAGAGAAATGCCAAAACCTCTCGAGCCATTCGATCGGATGGTTTAGCGAGATGAGGAAGTGCTGTGATGACTGCACCCATGTTGTTCAGTTCAATCTGCAGGTTCTTTATGAGACACATTTGTCTGTTGGATGCGGAAGTAGTTACGATGAGAGTGATGAATTTTAATTTCAGAGCTTCGAAACGAGTTCAAGTTTATGATGAAACTGCTAAAAGTTTTCAGTTTTAAGCTCGCATAAAAGCTAAACATTTATTTTTAATGCTTTTAAAAACACAAAAAAAAACTATCATCTAAATCTGTACTTCAAAATTAACTTCACAAAAAATCAATTTTGATCTTTATGACTAAAAATACTTTTTATTGACGGAAGGATTGTCTTCCCAGTCTTCGGGTAGCTTTCTCTCCTCGTTGTGGATGATTGTCCTCAGTAGCTGAAGACATCTCAAGTCCAATTCTTCCTGTTCCAATCTTTTTGCCTCAGAAGTCAACTTGCTGTACATCGATGTGGATATTCTGGGCAACAAAAATATAGGATAACATAAAATAAGCAAGATCATTTTAGTCTTATTAATTAATTAATTAATCACGATAATTACATTCAGCTGTTTTGAAATAATTGTAAATTGATTTGAAAATATTATGTAGCGATTGTTTATAAACGACAAAGCATCAGCCTAATATGTTTTTACTGACGCCAACTGGTGCACCAATTTTTTGGCGAGCTCGAGTCGTTTCTGTATTTTTTTCTCTCCCGGTTTAATGAACCTCTTCAGGTGCTCCTGGAATTCTTCGCCAAGAGGCAGCTGCTCATCCCCACCAATCTCCGTGTAAGCTGGAAGTTGTTCAGTCGGATTAAATAATAAATTGAATCTTAATTCTCCAATAACATAAATACATTTAAAAACCCAAAATTAAAATTAAAGTCGATTAAAATTTTAAAAAGTAAATAACAATAACGATGAATTATTAATAATGGAATGTATAAAACTGAATGTATAAAAAGAGCGAATAAACACTTACGTCGATTTGATTTGATTTTAAGTTGAGCTTGGACAGTGTTGTGTCCTCCGTATAACAAACTGCAGTTGACGGCAAATGTTCTCAGCCTTGAATTGAGCTCAATTTCACCTTGATAATATTCTTTCTGTCCCTAAATAATAATAATTATTACCATTAAGCTTTCCAGCTTGTAATTTTATTCCATATTTAAAAATATTTATGGGCGCGTACTTTCGTCATTCGTAACTTGTCAACTCTGAGTTTGTTGGAGTACCGAACTTGTTCTATCAATCCTTCCAAGGCCTGCATGAATGAATTGATTTTTTTAAAGTCATTAATTATTTTAAATTAATTCTTTTTAAACAGTTTCCTCTCCTCAACTTACTGATTGAGGAACCATTGAGCAAGGAAATACCGAAGTGATGCAGGAAATGATTGTCTTGAAGTGTGCAGGATGAGATATCAGGTTGGCTGCTGTTTCACAAAAACTCTGAAATCACGTGGTTAAATTTTTTTTATTTTGATGGCGAAAGCATTTATGAGGTTCATAATATTATGATTAATAATTTATTAAAAGTTGCAATATTTGTTATTACAAATTCAAATAATAAATTAACCAATAAAGATCTCGCCAATTTGTCAGTATTTTCGATTTCTTGGGGGTATAGGTCTTTGTCGGGTGAATAAAATTTTGTGTAAAATGACTGAAAAATGACAATTGAGTTTTAGAATTTACAAATTTTATGAAATGAAATTAATTAAATAGAACAAAACTTATGAATTAATTAAAACGCCGTGGAAAACGATTTTCATCACCTGCACAATGGACATGACTCCGTCAAAGAAATAGTGAAGCTTGGCTCTCATTTGACCTTCTTCGTCGTCACTTGCAGCAATTTCCCTAAAAAATGTTTTAAGTATTTGTACTTTTTTTAACTGTTTTTAATTATTTTATTTTTAAAATTTATTAGAAATTAATAGTTTACCATTTTTCAGGAGATTTTTTTAGCAGCTGAGAAGCCAATTCTTGTTTCTTAGCCATGAATTCAGTGATGTCGTTGGCATCTTCGCACACTTGCCTCAGGAATCTCCAGATGTTGCTAATTTGTAAAAAAACAAAACAAAAACAAATTGCAACGAATATCTGTCAAAGGTTTTCAATTGCGTGAAATATGTTGACATAGGACTTCACCTGTCGTGAGGCAAATCCCCAGCTCCACTTTCGATAGCACTGCCAGCAGTCTTCATGTAAACCCAGAGAAAGTACCTCAGGAACGGTTTCTTGGTGTTGTAATCGACGTCTGGGTGGTTGACAATCCACAAGAGTTCATCCACTGACATGATTGTCTGACACATGGATTCTATGAACCTGTTTTCGCCCTTCAACCAAATTGTTTGATTTCATTACAAATGTTTTTAATATTTTCAACTCGCAATTCATTTACCTCTGCACACGTTGCCAGCAAATCCATGAAACTGATGAGATAATGAAGATGTCTTCTGTCTGATTTTAAAGTTAAGATGTTTTCCCTAAATTCTCTCGGTTGGTCAATGACATAGGCCAACTTTCCATAGTCCTGAGAGGATTCGTTTTGTGTTATTTCAATTAGAATATTACCAGTTTTATTAATATAAACTTATCAGGTTCTCACAGTATTTTAGAGTAGGAAATATAAATATAAACATATCAAAGATAACTAATAAAAGTTTCATTTGCTGAAAGATTTTCATAGTAATGCATTCATTTTGGATTGAACTTGTATAAAGTAACATTTGACAAAAAGAGTTTTCAAGCTTCGTTAATCTGATTTGTCAATTTACTGCATTAATTGTTAATTTACTGCATTAATTGTTAATTTACTGCATTAATTGTTAATTTACTGCATTAATTGTTAATTTACTGCATTAATTGTTAATTTACTGCATTAATTGTTAATTTACTGCATTAATTGTTAATTTACTGCATTAATTGTTAACTTACTGCATTAATTGTTAATTTACTGCATTAATTGTTAATTTACTGCATTAATTGTTAATTTACTGCATTAATTGTTAATTTACTGCATTAATTGTTAATTTACTGCATTAATTGTTACTTTACTGCAGTAATCGCTAATTTATTGCATTATTCGTTAATTTGCTTCACTAATCGTTAATTTACCTGCATGAGGAACTTCATGGCGTAAGCTTGATTGCGTTTCAAGGTCAAACCAAGATCTTCGACCTTGACAACCGCATTGAGAAGGTCGAGAAATTCAGGAACTTTCTCCAAATGAGTTGATATCAGTTCAACGATGGTTTGAATTTGTTGGGGCAATATTTTCAAGCAAGTTGATTGGTTTCCAACGAAGGCCTGCATAATAATAAGTTGTATAATTACTTTTTATTCAATAAACATAATTTGTTTAATAATCTCACCTCTTTGAGTGCAATGGCCAAATCAGATTCGACAACTTTGATCTTAAGGAGTGTGTCCAACCTCTCAAACATTCTCCCCTGAACCAACTCATTCCTCCGAGCCAATGCCTTCAACAACTTCAAACATTTCTTGAGGATTATTTCCAGTCCCTTGTACTGCTCCTGAAAAATCAAGTCACTCTTTAGAAATAACATATTGAGTCAAGAAAGATTTAGAAGTTTGTTAAATGCACTCACAGCTAACTTGGCATCAATTTCCATCGACAACATGTCGAATACGAGTGTCAAGACTTCTGTAAAAATATTAATATTAATAATAACAATAATAATAATCATAATAATAATTTTTATACAATTTAAATATTTATTATAATATAATTATATATTTTATTCGAGAACATCAATACCGTGGTTGATCAAAACATTTTGATTCATTGCATTAGGTTCGCTTTCTTCTTTGGCCATGCGACAAAATCTGTGAAACAACAATTATGTTTATGTTCGTTTTTTGCGTCATTTTTGTATGTCATAGCTTGATGTATCTTCTTCACTAACTCAGTGTATCTGTCGAGAACCGCTCCCAAGGATTTGACTTGATCGTTGTTTAGTTTTGCTCGACTGAAGCGCCTCAGTATCGGCATTGTCCTTGCAATTTCTCTGTGGACATGACAGGAATCTGACGTGATGAGGACCTACAATTATGATACATGTTGCGATTGTAGATACAATTAATTATTATGTTTATTATTGTATTGCTTCCACAAATAACAATAATATTATTATTTATTAATTAATGACTATTTATTATTATTAATTAATATTGCTTGCTGGGGTTATATAATAATTATTATTATTGATGTTGTTGTTACTATTGTTATTGTTATTTATGATTCACAGTTCATGTTCTATAGTTTATGGTGTAACAGACAGACCATTGCTTGCACTGCACTTTTGAATAGCTTTGTTTTGGCAGAATACAACTTGTTGAGAAGACACATTGCTTTGTTGACCATTTTATCGTATTTGTAGTAGGTCAAATCCTGGACAATTAAAGTTGTTAAATTTCAAATATTATTTTTAGTAATATGTAACTATAATTATTATAATATTAAGTATTAATAATGTTGTTACATTATATTTATAGTTTTAATTATGTACATTATTGCATGACAATTAAGTTGTGCATGACGTGATATTATGTATTGCGCATTATTCCGTAATACCATGAGAATGGATGTAATCTGCTCAGGATCAAAATAAGCCGTCAAGTCGAACATTGTTTTCAATTCTTTGACAGCTTTTTTCTGCAAGGCGATGGAGCTTCTGCAAGAAAGGTTTTGAATTTCAAATCAATTCTCATTCAAATTGTAGTCGCCATTTTTTACTTATTTATGGTCACCGAACAAAATAAGGGCAATGGGAAATCATGATAAAACAAGTGTATTTTTTAAATAAATGTTTGAAGCAACAACTTTGATTGATCGAAGGCGTCAAATTCGTCTTGCATGAGATTGGCGAGAGCACTCGGATATTTTTGTTTCTTAGCACCTGACATCAATTCTGCCGTTTTGAATTTAGCGATGAAACATTCGAGTCTCGAATTGAATTGAAACGTGAACAGCAAATCGAGAACTTCAAGTGCTCTGAAAATGAAATAAAATCTTTTGAAGATTCCCATTCGTCTGCCATTAAAGCATTTTTGAATTAACTGATATTTGGCATTCACTATGGCTTCGGTGTTATAATTGGCCTCGAATCTGTCCTTAGTTTTATATGCCTGAACCACCTTTTGAGTCTCCTTGGAAAATCCTGTTGAAAATAAATGAATTCTTAAAATATAATACTTCTTCTTCAGTTGCTATGCGAGTTTAAGGACCTCCTCTGTCGTTGTCTGGCGGAAAAGGTTTGTCGTTTTTTCCATTAAGCAGATTGATGAGTGGTTTCAAAAGAAGCTTTATATCGTCAGGAGAGTAATAACCAAACTTTATCAAGAAGTGGAACAACCTGAGAACCTGGTTGACAATGACGTATATTACATATTTTAATAGTTTTAATAAACAAACAAATATATTTGTATTATATAAACGTAACCATATTGCATTGCAAATATAATATATTTATAATGCATATATTTAAGAGAAACAACCTGCTCGATAAGCATATTTCTTCCAACAAGTGAAGCAGTCATATCTTTATTATAATCGAGGAATTCTGCTATCCAATCACGAATAACGGGAAACAATGTGACCAGATCTTTGATAATCTTGATTAATTTTAAATAACCAATCATTTATATCTTTATTTATTCATCCAATCAATCGATCAATTAAAAAGCATCTTTTAAACTACCATGCACGGCTTGTGAGAACGTAAAAACATAAGTCAAAGAAAAGGAGCCAACATGCACTCGAAATTTTACACGACGAACCAATGGAAAGCTCACCCCCTCCGGAGCCAACCAATTGTCCACAACTGGTATGGCCCGTTTGATCTGGATTACGATTCAAAAAGCATCGGGAATAAAGAAACATTTAGTGTTAAGTGAAAATTTGAACGTGCTGTAGAAAAGAAAGTGTTAAGGAGATGTGTAACGTGTAAGGAGTAATGTGCACAGTTAATGCGGCAGAAGGACCGACGTTTCTTCTTCTTCCTTACCCCTTCTGGAGAAATCCAGTTTGCGCATGCCGTCAACTTGTTGCGAACCTTTCATGTCAACGATTACATTCACAAGATATTGACACTTGACATTTCTAAGCCAATTCTTGGGACTAATTTGGCTTCAATTTCTATAATTTCCAAGTAACACTCGGTAATTGATGCTAAATTATCAACAATTATCCATTTTTGCATGCTTCCTATAAATGCTCCACATGAACCAATGGATATTTGATATAGGAGAAACACTGCTCGCAAGTATCACGAGAATTTAGTAAAAGTACATTTTGGAATAATGTGATCGTAAATGTGGAAATAAGTGGAAGCTTACATATTCCCCGTCGTTGTTTGGTCCTGGAGCGAGAACGTCTTCGTAAATGAACGACAAATTCGTGTGGTCAAGGACTGAGTAGTTGGTTCCAACATCGATGAACAACGCTGTGAGAAAACAAAACAGGTTCTCATGTTAGCACGATGATAGCTTTCTCAACTTTAATAATTTAATAATAAAGATCTCAACGATATTATTATTATCAGTATCATTATCATCTATTATTATTACTATTATTACTATTACTATTATTACTATTATTATTATATTATTATTATATTACATACTACATAATTTGTGGGGCACCGTATGCGTAGCATCAGAGGCAAATATTGATTTTGTCATCAAGGTTATTAGTAACATGATCAAGCTTTATTTGTTAGTATCACTTTAAATAATTATTATAAACGTAACTTACCAATTATCAGTTCGCAGTATTTGGCCCTCAGTGAATCTGGCAGAAGTGAGGATCTCAACGATAGAAATGCTTCGTCCCACGTTAGGATGCCCAATTCTCTTGTGATGACGAATATTGAAAAGTCGTTCCTTCCCTGAATTTTGGTAATAATGATAATGATAATAATAATGATGATGATGATGATGATGATGATGCTGATGATGATGGTGATGATGATGATGATGATGATGATGATGAATGATGATGATGATGAATGATGATGATGATGATGAATGATGATGATGATGATGATATGATGATGATGATGATGATGATGATGATGATGATGATGATGATGATGAATGATGATGATGATGATGATGATATGATGATGATGATGATAATAATAATAATAAAAGCTGGTGTTCAAACTCACGTATGCGAGTTTGGCGTACAAGTCCAACTGGTGATGAAAGAATTTGACATCTTCTTCGCAATAGTTGAGGTTCTGATCTTTCTGTTAGGATGGATCGACAGATGGCATTACACATGGAAACATGGGAACATGGAAACATGGAAACATGGGAACATGGAAACATGGAAACATGGAAACATGGAAACATGGGAACATGGAAACATGGAAACATGGAAACATGGGAACATGTGGGTGTCATTAAACTTGCAACACGATTGGTCGGAATGACGACGATCATCGATTAGATGAAAGTTAACAATTGGCCGAGATGAACTATTGGCCAATCGATGCATTGAATGGTGAATAGATCCGTGAATTTATTATTAGCCGACTTAATGATTGATTCTAAATATTAATAACGACTGATGACATGACTATGGAAAACATTAATTATTTACATCAACGAATTCGTTCAGAGGCATCCAGGTAGATCCGTTGTTCGGAGACACGTAGATGACGTTTGGCTGTCCGTTGACGTTCTGTCCTCTCTCCGTCAGGAACCTCATTCCAGCCTGGAAAAGTGATGACGACGATGACGATGATGATGAGGATGCTGGTGATGATGACGATTTAAGTGATCACATGATCGCTTGCATATTAATGGATCCGTAAGTGATGTTATCGATCGGTTAGCTGATGTTTTGTCTGGCAGTGTTGATAATGATCACCGTAATGCAGATAATGGTGTTGATAATGATTGCATACTGGAAAAGACAATTGAGCGATAGATGGCGCTAGTGAATGTGCCATTGACTCTAATGCGCTTTCGATCGTTTTTTGGGCGATCATTATGATTATCACGAAGGATTTCAATTGCTTATTAATTAATTAAGTTGTTAATTTATTAATTTATTAAGTTGTTTATTTATTAAGTTATTAAATTATTAATAACTGGATTCTTGATTATTTCTCCACTCGAGAAAACATCACAGTGCCGTCAGAGACTTAAGTCAAGGCCCAAGCAAACAAAGAACCAGTCGTAGTAAATCGATCCTCCAAATGAAAACGATAATTTGACTTGCACATCCTCCTTTGTTGTTTTACAACAACAACGACAGAAAATTCAGCAGAAATTATCCGTAAATTTAAATTGATTTTCGCGACTAATTTAACGGAATTCCAATAAACGTTACTCACCCCGTCCCTTCGCAGCCAGTGTTCGGTGATGTAAGCCTGGTTGTCGGAGATGGCAACACCGTCACACACGCACAGCACGTTCAGAAGGTCAAGGTAGCGGTAGTTCTGAGGAAGGAATGTTTAGGTCGAGCAATTTGAGGTCACAAATGACTTTTATTAGTTTAAATTAGGAGCATTTATGAGGGTGGGATTGTAGAATAAACGATGTAATTATTTAACTTTTATGATGTAATGTCATCGAAATGGTGGAATTTGTTGCAAATGAATATTTGTTAATATTCGTTAATTTTAATCGGATGCCGTGAAAAGCATTAACGACGTATTTTATTTTATCGCGGTTAGATATAATTATCAAGGAGGTAACTTATTTTAAAAAATTATTTATGAAATTATTTATCCAGTTATGGCACAAGTTTTATTATTAAATATTAATTTAAGTTTTAATTTTAAGGAATTTGTGCGGCATTTCGTTTTAAAAAATAATATAATTGATAAATGTTTGTGAATACATAAGTAAAAACACTGACAATGGTAAATATTTATTTATTTATTCATAAATATATAAATAAAAACGCCATTAAACAGCAACAGGATACATGCGTGAAAGTAAATTTATTTCCCCTGCGAGTAAAAGTACGTACCTTGTTGGCCTTAAGGAGTCCGACAAACATTTCAATCTGATCCTGATTGACTCTGTCGACAATCTTCCTGTTGTCCCTGATCAGTTCAACAATCATCTGAGCCACGTTCAGCCCTATGTCACCCTGCAGCAGTTTTTAACTTTTATTAATTATGACTTATTAAATTGTTACTTAATTAACTCGTTAAGCTCTTAACTCCTAGAAAATTTCCAATTGAGTTTTTTAGTGATTACCTAATATTAAGGTTACAAAATTATTTAGAATAATATTTTTAAGCATTTTCAATGAATGATTTCAAACGAAGCTATTCAAAGCAGTTTGTAAATTCAATCCATTGTCCTGGAAGAGAACGTCTGAACGCATTTCATTGAGTAACATTTTATGAATTTGCGATGAATTTGGTCGGAAATTATGTTTTTACTTTCAGGAATTTTAACATACATTTATTAAATATTGCGTATTCGAACGAGGGGAAATTTGATTATGAGTTATTTTTTCAATAATTCTCGGACCATTTCCAACTAACTCTACCACAAGTTAACATCGTCATCATCTTCGTCGTAATCAATATCATTATCATCATACTAACGACTTTAACGACGATCTGCGTCTGAAAGAAGTCAATGTACTTGGCAAAGTACAAGGAGTTCTTGCGACTGCTTCCGATCATGTACACGTACAAAACATCGTACGAAGCCTTGAACACCTTCGTCAGGTGGGCCTGGTCTATCGCACCTTGCAGGGGGGACCTCAGTATCTTCACCAGCAGGTCTATTATCTAGAGTTAGGACGATGATGATGATGATGATGATGAGGGTGATGGTGATGGTGGTGATGGTGATGATGGTGATGATGAGGGTGATGGTGATGATGGTGGTTGTGGTGATTGTGGAGGTGGTACGTTAGCCCACCCTGAGATTTCTCATGAGTTTTTGATGATCCTTTGAAGCCACATCTTTAACCAGCATGAAGTTCTTCAGTTCATTCAAAGCCTGAAACGCGGCAATTAGAAGAGTTTTTTATTTTTAAAATAATTTATAAAAATATCCAGCTATTAAATTTAAATTATTTCGAAATAGATTTTTAACTTACCGAAGTTAAAAAATTATATCGAAATATATTTTTAACTCACCGAAGTTATCTTGTGAGTCTTTTTGGCGTTCAGAATTTTTTCTTCCTCTCTCTAAATGAGTGCAACCGAATGTTTATTCGTGATTAAAGCAATTTTAATAGTATTTGGTAGCAAATATTTTTTATTATAATAAATTCAAGATTAAAACAAATTATTAACCTAATAATAAACTATTTTGACCGCCAATCAATTAGAATTCTTAAATATTTCTTAGATTATAAAACTTTAAAATATCTAGAAACGAAATCATAATATAAATAAATTTACTCCAATTTACATAGACAGAATTGCATTTAAAATTTAAATTTAAATTTAACAAAATTAAAATCCTATTTAAAAGTTTTTCTTGTTGAAATAATTCCATTGAACGGACATCTTTGATGAAGTTGAGAAGGAATGGTGCCATTCCACTGACGAAGTTGAAGGAAGTCACGTGTTCATCCTCGACCTTTTGAACTGTGTACGCATCGTGGTACATCTTCTCACCACTGGCCGATATCTGCAAGTGTTGTTGACGCTGACTATGACGATAAAGATGGCGACGAAGGCGATGATGATGATGGTGGTGGTGATGGGGTGATTATGATGATGATACCTTCCTGAGAATTGCTCCATCCCACTTGAGGTTCATCATTGAACTTGAGGATTCCTCACTTTCTTGTCTCAACTGCCTCCTCACGTACTCTTCATCTTCATTAACAATTAACATCAACATCAACAACATCAACAACATCAACAACATCAACGGCATCAACGGCATCAACAGCATCATCACCATCATCATTGTCATCAATGTTGTCGGCGTCATATTCATCATCATGGTGTGTTATTGTTTCCAGCCAATTAACATAATGCATCTAACCCCTTAGTGCGTGGAGCCAATATCCCGTAATGACGTGTTCAATCCTTGAATAACTCTCGTAGGAAATTTCATCTGATTCCTGTGAGGAAGATGAAGATTATGAGGAGGAGTCTTGATTGGTGGTTATAAATAGATACAAATGATTGTTATGGCAGACAGAGATA
>JAJTWR010000159.1:3355000-3500000 GCA_021613335.1 Whitmania pigra
ATATAATTAAAATTGTTAAATGGACTTATAGGATTAATGTCCTTATTCAAGTAGAAGTTGATTTGATTTTCAGTCTAATACCTCTAATTTAACTGTAAAAGTGAATTTAAAGCCAGCACGTTAATTTAAATCAGATTTGCGGGAATTACCCACATAAAGATTTTTAAAAATCACCACAACTTGAAATTATTAAATTAGATTTATTTTCTTATTTGGAAAAATTCCGGATGTTTGTTTAAATTAATCCAAATTCCGACCATGTTCACACTTTTCAAGGATAGAATCTGTGTGATTCAAAATACCTTCTCGTGAGAAACTGAAGAGGAAGAGGATAAGAAGAGAAATAAAATTGTTGTTAAGTCAAACAAATTGCCTTCCAAGTTCGTTCATTTCTGGAGCCGGACAGGAAATTCAGAAAAAAAGATGGACGGACAGGTGGATGGGTAAATAAATTTTATCTGGAAGAAGAATTTCCGCGTGATGACTCGCCAATGTAAAAGCAAATAAATATCGATTCAGAAGTCGTTTCAAATGTCGCTTTGAACTTTCTTTTGAAGATCGATGAAATTTTTTTATTAAATACTCAAAAATTACTTAACTAATTTATTTAAAGTTAATATTAATAGAAATCATGTTCATCGTATACCCACCCGCCTCAAAAATCTGTCGCCTCCATCTTCGATAACCTCTACGGCATCCTCCTTTCTTCCTCTCAGACTTTTGATTCCCACCTCACCCTTAAAGAACATTCGCCTCCATCGTCCAATCTTGCAATCACCTCATTCGGCACATCCGTCCGCTCCTTTTCGTCGACACAACTTCTGCTCTTCCATGTACTCTCGTCCTCTCTCTCATAGGAACGACTGCGATTTCCTTCTCTAAGATACATTTGCCTCTTCGGTACAATCTGTGCAACGTGTCCAAAACAAACTCGCCAAGCTTGTTCTCTTAAACTCCGCCCTCAATTATAACGACTGCCTGAAGCAATTGATTTCTGATTATAAAGCCTATTCATAATCTCATCATCTTCAAAATCGCTCTCATGTCACGTCACACCCTCGCGACATCCAGCCCCGCCTACCTCCATCATTTCATTCTCTGCCCGTGGTCTTCGTTCATTTTCATTCAACTATAACAACCAGTCAACAAATCATCCTCATCGACAGATGTTTCTCATATGCCTCTCCTGCTGTCTGGAACTGACAAAATAAGCACTCAAATTTACAAAGTCATTGTTACATAACGATAGAAGAACCTAAACGAATCAATCATCTCTATCGGAGAAATATTTATTTCCAATGTCGGATCGCCCCTAACTCCGCGCTCCGTGAAAACATCTGTTGCCATTTTTAGGAAGTACGTCATTTTTTATGACGTCACCTAAGCAGGGATGCGCAATAAAAATCATTTTTGATTACGTCACGCACTGCGGTTACGCGGAAGACGTTTGAATTTGGAATTAAGGTGACTTTACGATCCAGTCAGCCATTGTTGGTGTTTATGCTTTTATTATTTATTATTATTTTTATATTCATATATTCTGAACGATTTTGAGATCTGAATAAATGAAAATAAATAGTTAAGCGAAGAATGACAATTTAGAGTTTTTCATTGGCAAACATTCTCAACTCCATTTATAACACTGAAATAGTGTTTAAAATATTTATCTTTAAAAAGACAGGAAGGCATTAAGGACGATCGAAGTAATTTGTATAACATAAAATACACCATAAAAGCATCAGCATTCAACCCTAAGAAAAACTGTTTACCTTTCATTGACAGTGAAATCAGATACTGACAGATACTGACAGATATTGACAAATATTGACAAATATCATCAAATGTTGAGAAATACTGATTAACAATGGCAACTGTTGACAGCAACTCACGAACAGGTATGGAAATAGCTTCTCACCTCGACTGCCAATTATAAACGTATCCTTCCGTCTCTTCGCAAAAGAGACTGATGTAGTCTCCTATGCACAAGTAATCAGACATGGATTCTGTGCAATTATCGGAAATTATTTGCTGCAACCTGAACAAATAATGAACGATAAATGTAAAATTTGTTAAATTCAGATTAAATTAATAATTAATAATGTTTATTAATATAATTAATTAATAAATATGAATAAATCGTATTTCTTCGAGTGGAAACAACCAAAAAGAACAGGGATTTTCCATCTGCGGTGGAGTGGAAAGTCACAACATGAAGCTGTAAGTGCCTGGAAAGCATTCTTGCAGTCATTAATGGACCAAGCTATCAGAAGTCTGTTGTTCAGTTATCAGCATAACTGATGGATGGAGGGATTTGGAATTTCAAATTGATTGCGAAAGAATTTATTCCTGGCTCTTCTCAATTTATGTTTTAATTTCATTAATGTTTAAATTTAAATTCAAAAGTCGTCTTTATAAGTTTGTTGCACATACAAATTTAATTATAATATACAGTAATTAAAATTAAATTTAAATTAATTAAAAAATAAAATTAATTGAAATAGTAATTAACAATTAGAACTGAAAATCGATATCGGAAATTGAAAAAAACCTCCCATACTTAATCGTGTTGGCGGGAGATATTTCTCCATCAGCAGAAGATTTTAACATATTTTTTTTATCTCGGTTTATTTTTAAATGTTATCTTCTCAGTCGATGTACAAAATTAGAATCGAATGTCAATCGTCATTTCGAATTTTCATTTTCAAACTTTTATTTGATGAGTTTTAAATGTTATTTTAAGCTATTTTCTATAAACGTTATAGAAAGTATTGTGATTATTATTATTATTATTATTATTATTATTATTATTATTATTATTATTATTATTATTATTATATTATTATTATTATTATTATTATTATTATTATATTATTATTATATTATTATTATTATTATTATTATTATTATTATTATTATTATTATTATTATTATTATTATTATTATTATTATTATTATTATCATTATTATTATTATATTATAAATTATTAATAATTACATCATTGTCATTAATAATACTTTAAAATATAAATATTTATGTCATTATCATCATCGTAAGAGCGCAATTAAAATTCACAGCCGAAAAGAGGTAGATAAGCATGAATTGGATGAAACCTCGGATCATTGAGAAGGAAGCCATGCATGACGACAGGACACGGGACACTTGTGCCTGTGGAGTTTAGGAGGTCCCACAAAAGGCATTCCAAATGATCTTCTTTCCCCTTCAACCGGTTTGTTTGTCTGATTTTATGGGGCTAATAAATAGCCCTCAGGCCATGTTATCAGTGTTTGTCCTGCTCACTCGAAACATGGCGTAGCGTTTCGCGTGTCCCGTCCACTCAAAACCAGTGTAGATAATTTTCCATGCATGAATGTTGACTTATTCCCGCCAAACATGGAAGCATGGAAACATGAAAACATTGACCGTTGAACATCTGAGATGAGGACGTTCTATCGACTGTTTATGTTAACAACAGAACTACGTTCTCATTCAAAAATATTTTACTCGAGCAGAAAGCAAAGTTATGTGATAATATGAAGTGATTTGGTTATAAGTTAGGTTATATAATTGTTCGAAGACATTATTCAGCCTTTCGTATTCATAATGAATATGAAAACACTGTGAATGTTTATTTTATTACAATTATTTATCATTTTATTTAAATTATTACTTATTGGTTGCAAAAGTTTATCCGTTCAATAAATGAAAGGTTCGCGCACAAAAACTAATTCCTTCATCAAGCTTCAGTACGAAATATTTCAAAAACTTCAGAGATTAAAAAGAAGTGATTTAATTCATTAAGATCGGCATTCATCATGACATCCACAGAATTTACGTGGAAATTACAAAATCATTTTCTCATAGAAATTATTTATTTTGTGTCCTTTCACGATTCCAGCATGAAGTCCTTATCTCTGAAGCTTTATTGAATTTCATTGAAACTCTGGGAAGAAACTGATAATTTTTTTTTTATAATTTAACCAGTTGTTATTAACTAAATAATAAAATTTCTAAATTTCACTGAAACTCGTTTATACACATTTATAAACAGCAGAATATCGCGTAGTGTGGTCAGAAGTTGAATTTCCTAATTTTTGTTTTCCTGAACATCGTCCGGTTTGTTTATCGAAAGAAATGAAAACAAAGAGATACGAGTAGAGTTTCTGTTCAAGAAATCCAACCAAATGGAAGCAAGAATTCTGTAATTTCAAGTGAGAGAAGATTTGTTGAATCTCACGTCATCATCATCCGATGTTTAGCTTAAAGAAACTTTTTGTAGCATTCTGCAAAGACTTTGTTCCTTCCTTTCCTTGTAGTTGAGGTCAGCCTTGGTTTTCTTTCTACGCATGAGGATCTTCGATTAAGAACTGAATGTGGGTGTTTTCGGCACGAAATTGATTGGAAGAAGTTAAAAATAAACGTAAACAAGACATCACTGAGATCAAAGAAAGACCAACCAGGAATTTGAATGCTAATGCGAGACTGCTTGCCATCTTCCCGCCAAAAAAAGGTGTGAGATTACACAGCATTCCTAATGGGACTTGATAGGCTCTTACGAAAACAATCCCAGTTTGTCAACCAATTTGATTTTTTCAACAACAACGTAATGCTGCATTCATACACGAATCTTCAGATGTCATGGAACTAGCAACGTAAAGCGTTTGTGATATGTAATTTTTAACTATTTGAAATAGTTTGATATTTTTAATTAGATTTAGTTATAGATGTGTATTTATTTATTTTAAACTGTTTGTTCATCATCAATTGAGGCAACGCATAGTTCTAAGAAATCACGTTTCCAGCGCTGAATACTTTCGAAAATTAGGAACTTTTTGAGTTTCAAACTTAAACAGCAATTAACGTTAAAATGTCGTTAACTTAGTTAAGTGAAGAAATGTTTCCTTTAATTGTTCCGATGAAACTTCTCGAGTTTAATTGCGCCTCACTTTTAAATTCAAAATACCAAAAGCCAAAAACGTGAATGAGTTGAGAATGCGTAGGCGTCTGCTGATCGTAACAGGTGCTAGATTTGGCGCTAATGTTCTACTCTTGTTGGCGCCAAGCGTACAGATACGTGCGCCTTTTGTTCTTCTTGGAGCGAATGATGATGAGTCTGAAATGCTGTCAGGAACCTGATGGACGTGATGCTCAAAAAAACAAAGTACTTCACAACGAATTCAAGGAATGCTTCGCTTTCATCCGCGTAATTGTCAGCTCAGCAAACACAATTCAATCACGGTTTCCGCTAATCGTTAGATTTATCACAGTATTTATTTACATTAATTATTCACATTACATTAATTATTTACATAACGACATCATTTATTTACACTAATTATTTACTTAACGACAGATTTTACTGCAAATCACAATTTGCTTGACTAAACGTTTCTGAATTTTACGAAATCTGGAATTTATAATCGATTTCAGGGCCGGTAAGGGATCATGAACCCAGGGAGCCGGCAATTTTTAGTACCCCCTGCTTTTAAAATAATAAACTTTTATAAATTTTTATACTTTATGCTTTTCCATTGCAATTTGACATAACATTGAGGCTGTTAAGTTTAATTGCGCCTTTTTTGTCGTGGTAGTTATCGTTTATAAAATTGCAAATAATTAATTTCGTTTATAATATTGAAAATAAATAATTTCGTTATAGTATTGAAAATAATTAATTTCATGCCGCAAGGAATAATCCCCCTTAAAACATGTCCGTCGTTGTACTTTGAAGACTTTTCGGGTCGTAGAAGTTGAACGATTTACGAGGAGCAGAACATGAAATGTTTCATTTTCGAATTGTTTTGTTGGAGTTCAAAGAGGCAAACACACGTTGAGTGCCATTAAATCTTCCAATAACACGTACATCCGACAGTTGTCGTGCTCAGATAATTAGTTAATTAATTAATTACTTAAGTACTTATTTAATTATTTATTTAATTTATATTGGTTTATTTATTTATTTATTGATTTGTTCAGTTGAATGACAACAGACAAGCACTCGGAACAGCCTCTCCTCCGAGGCCCCATAAATTCGTTGCGACTTGCCTCCGCCTCGGTGGTCGTTTGCCATGGAGAGAGGATCAACCACGAAATCACCAGAATTTTTCTAGGCAGAAAAAATCTAAGATTTACCTCAAACTTACATCGGCTATTTTTTTCAACCGACATTTTTCTCGAACACAAAAATAAATTAATTTAAGCCTACTTTTGAACGCACTTGAAAAAATAGGCTAAACAACTACTTATTTTAAAGCGAATTTTTTTAGTTCATTTCAAATTATTCTAAAAACTTCGTACTGGGTGCATTCAATACTTCCGATTGAATTGAACTTGAAATGCAACTTGATGCCAAAGTTTCCACAGCGAAAGTTCGTTAACCAGGAATTCAGCTTGTGGATTCCAACTTGCGGATGAGGATAAAAAAACTTTAATAATTGGAATCACTCGGAGGCATTCATAAGAACGTTCACAAGTGGCTAAATTAACGCGTTACGGATGAATTGTACTTATCATTCAACATGAGCAACAGTACTTAAATTATGTCTTGGGCTATTTCAACTATAACTACTCTTCGATTTGTCCCTTAACTCACGAGAACTTAAATGAACATTAAACTATTTATAATAATAAACTTATTATAACTTAACAATAAACTTATTATAACTGCAAAACTTGGCATTTTCATTTGTTTTCCTTTCGTTCATTCAAACCTTCTTTCAAACTCGTCATCTCAAATTATCCGACAATATAATTTCATTTTATTTGTGGACTATAAAATCAATGCATCGTGGGTGTGCATTTTAAAATCAACGCGGGGAACATTTCTAACCTACGGATTCAACCAAACGCCTTCTGTCTTCCAGACTGAAGGACTGAAATAAGTTTTTAAGGAATGAATGATTGATGAACTGCAACACATGGCGATGAGAAGAGAAGGGGTCAGCAAAAAAGTTACAACGTCAAAACACGCCATTGGAGGTTTGTTTTAACAGTTTCTGTGATTAAATTCCGGCTTAATTAAGTACAACGAACCTGATTAATAATGAAAGAATATTAGCCGCAATCAATTTTTTCTATCAGCTTTTAATGTCTCGTCTCATTCATTCACCTAATCTGAAGTTACGAATTATATACTTGTACTGGAATACTGTACTAGAGTTACGAAAAACGTATGAAATGAAAATGTGTAAGTGGATGTTAATTAATAAGAATCAACATTAAATATTGCTCAGTTATGTATTTTTTGAGTGATTGTTATTCAATTATTCTTAATTTTTATAAATAATAATAACAATAATAATAATAACACGATGTGCAGGTTTAGTCACGAAATAAAGAACAGCAGAGCATGCATCAATTCATTTCTTTGATGATTGATTCCTTATAACTAATTACATCGCAGATAATGTATTCCTTAATTAATATTCAATATTAATTTTAACGGGTCATGCATTCTGTGATCCATTCAGAAAGGTCATAGAAGAAAGATTCCAAATGGTCCAGCATCATTAACGCAGTTTGGTTGGGATGTTTCTCCACTCAACAAACTCGTTGTTTTCGATTGTTAGTTGCTTCAAGAATCGGCCGAACTGCAATTGTAGATCAAAGAAATCACGCGTAAAGAATGGAGAAATGCGAATGGATATGAGATTTGTTATCTCCCGACCGGGCCTCGTTAAGATGTACTGAGTTCCACCTTATCAGCTAATGAGAGCAATGTTAATCAGTCAAACTCTTACAAGTTCATTATTTATCCTACCATTAGCGTGGAGAACCATAGTAGTAAGCCAAGGATTGTGGGAATGTAATGCTAGAACATTTATTTAACTTGCGTTCAACGCTGTAAAGTAATCACCGACTAACAATATTAGTACCATAAAAGTCATTTTAAATCCTAAAATGCAAGCAATGTTTGATCAACTTGCGATCATTTAAATTATTTTACTAATTTAAAATATTACAATACTATCGAATTATCATTTAATCATAAATCAACTAACTTGTGATTGTCATTAATAAACATGTCAGCGACAAATAATTAAACTCTAACGAAGAAAAGGTTTTAAATGAAAAGCAAAGGTTTCTGTTATCTCAACATAAACAGACACTTGTTCGAAAGAGATATAAATTCCTACATGTACAAGAGGCATCCAAAAATATGATCATAACATTGGCATTATCCGGTGTGATTTATTTGCACCAGGAACACCGTTTGTTGTCCCCTCTTACCCCCCAATTTACGTCCCTAGTTCACACGCATTAAATTTGATTTATTAATCAAGTTAATAATTATGACGTTTAGAAGATGATTGCGCAGAAATCTTTTGCAAACGGCAATAGAATTGTCTAAATAAATAAACTCAAACAAATTCAATAAACTCACGTTTAGTATTTTTTATGAAATTCTTTGAAATTCCTCCATAAAATGTAAAAAACGGTTTTAAAATGAGGCTCGGTTGAGTGCGATGAGATTGATTTCAATCGGAATTTTTTCAACCGAAATTAACCAAGTACTTGTAAGAGTAACATACGTCAGAAGCGGGTATATATATCCTGGAAAACTGTAGAGGCGGATATGTATTACTCCATACTACAGGTAACTTGTATGCCCTGTAGCTGCTTGGAACTTTTCCATGGAACATCATCTTCCATTGAAATGCTTGTTAGACCATCCTCTTCGTTCACAGAAAGCCATTCACGAAAGATGTTTTTAAATAAATAAATGGATGGCTTGGCATGAACAGACGACGTGAGAAAAATGTCCATTTCAATATTCGATTAGATGCGATAGTAAGCTCGCTATAAATGGGCTCCTAGGATAGTGTTACAAATGACCATCATAATGGCGCGAAACAAACATGGACGATAAAAATAGCAACTTAAGATGACAAGAGGAAATCTTGAACGTGAATTAACTGACAGCTTCTCCGTCAGGATCTTTCATTTAAATTGTCATTTTTTGATTCATGCTTGTTGAAATAAAAATTTCATTGATGCACATAAACAACAGATTTTCGATACCATCAATTCTACTACTTACGCTTTTTCTGAGAATAAACGAATTCATTCTTTTAACTAAAAAAAAAACAACTCCCACTGTTCTCTGGAACTATTTTCAAAAAAATGTTTGTATCTTTATAGATTTCGAGTTTTCAACACCACTTGAAAAAGCGCCCTCTCAAAAAATTTTTTTGGCAGAAATAGTAGAAGTAATGGAGAGTCTAGTTTGGCATTGGATTCTAAATGTAGTCTGAGAACCATTTGCGTATCATTCTTGTGCCGATGCAATCGAATTCAATATAAACCACGTTTTATTTTTATCAACAGTTATGCAGTTTTTCTAACAATAATGATGCATTTCAGAATATCTCATCTTCGGTCGCGAAATAGCTTGCTGCTGGTCGTCAAAAAACTGTTGGCGTCAAACATGACCGCTCATTAATCATCTGCTAGACGATGTAAACAAGATTCATCTCTAACAATCAACACGATGTTCGACCTGTCAATCTCCCAATCCCATTAATAGCTACTCCGCCAACAAGTTAATGTTTCGAACGAGAGCGATCAAGAGCCATTATTAACTGGATGACGAGCAGAGGCGCACTGCTCCATTTCCGACCCGCATCTGCCGACCATCACTGGCTGATTGAATCTCCTAATTAATAATCCTACAATATTGTTACTAACTCATTAATTACCACTCACGTGTCCAGGGGGCCACAGAACGCCTTTCCAGGTGAAATCACCGCTTAAATGATTCCAGATGAGACCCTCACAAAATTGTATGGAAATATTTAATCGACGTAAAACGATATTATACAATCAAGAATATGATAATATGATTTAAGTTGAAGTTATTATTAAATTTAAGTTAAAGTTAGTATTACATGTAAGTTGAAGTTATTTAATCGACGTAAAACAGTATTATACAATCAAGAATATGAATAATTTCTGATTATCCTTGCAGCTTAACAATAAATAGATTTAGTAGTAAATTGTTACATAAACTAGAATAAAACTACGAGACATGGCCATTAAAATCTCCAGTAATGGTTTTTAGTTGCGAGAGGAACATCAGATGATTCTCGACAGAAATAAATCATAAAACTTCTAAATGGCATTCCGACTAAATCGGGCAATGCACATCAATTTACTCTGAGAATCAACTACCATTTCACAATGCAGACTAAAATACAAAGACATCCCAAATTTTAAAAGCATCAAAAAAGTCATTCATGGTGTTACACAAAAAAAAACAACAAAGGACACAAAAAATCACGGCATGCATTCCAACATCTCGATGCACGTGGCATTTACATTCTAATTTATCCTAAATTCTTCTCCCTCAATTTGATTCCAGAGACATCCACGCCTCATCATCGACGGCCCAACCTGACTTCTCGTTTTTATTTTTCTGGGTCTTCACTTCCAGGTCATTGAAATCAATGAGGTCTACCTGCTTTACAGCTCTCGAAACGGACGTGCTTTGTGATTTCTTCCTATCTATGTCTCCGACAACATTTCTGGAGTTCTGAATGTGATCCAAATCGTCAAATGCCGCGTCGCTCCAGTCGTCGTTCGGCTTCGTTTTTCCAGATTCCTTTTTAAACTCATCACCCCAAGATTCACAGGTTACCCAACCTTCCTCGCTTCCCATCTGGTAGCTCTGCTGTGAACTACAAATAAGCAATAAAGAACAAAATGTAATAATTCTCAACAAGGCAAGAGAGATATCAAACATTTACCAAGCGTTAGTGGCTCCGTAACCGCTCGGCCCTTTGCCGTCGAAACTTTTCTGAGAGGAGCTATCGTTGCTCGACTGATCTCCAAAAAGATTTGTCAAATCCTTCCATCCCTTTATGCTGGCACCTTGTATCTGAGCAAATACAAAAAATATCACTGGCCGCTGACAAAATAGAATTTATTAAACAAAATTATAAAAACAAACAGCTCTTACAGCTTTGAATAACTTTGGAAAATGAAATACTGAAATAAGTTCAAAGAAGGCAAACAAAAAATTTGATAAAAGCATGCAACTCATTACTTTATTGGCAAGGCCAGAAACTGAATGAGAGACATCATCAAAAATAGCTCTATCCTTGATCTGAAATAATTTTGTGAGAGAAATAACAGAATGTAACTAAACCAAAAATAACAAAACACAGCAATGGATAGTCTATAAACATTGACATCTTGGAGATAGTGCAAGTCTACCTTTTCATTGACAAAACCACCCAATTCTTTTGATTTCTGAGAGGCTGTAGCTGCAAGAGTTGAAGCCTTTAAGAAAAAATGATTCTCATGAGTTGGTGCCCAATAACGAAAATAATAATTATTCAAATAAAATTATTAAAAATCACTTTTTCAGAAGCTTGGCTTGCAATTTTCGAGGCATTCTGTGCAAATGTGGACCATCCCTGATAAAGAGAAAAACAAAGTAAGTCATCCTGGTTCATGCAGATTATTTCAAAAACATTCGATCATTCACAAAACGCATGAAACACACCCCCGACAATGTCGACCAATAGTCATTCTCCTTCTTGATGGGTTCGGCACTGCTGCCAAAACCTACATATTTTCCACCCTGACTCGGGGGCAGATCACTGAAACAATTTCAATAAATTAATTAATTGCACCAGAAGTTCTCGAAACAGGAAAACTTTTATTCCACGGTGCGACGTGTACTTACGCGGGTCTGTTTGCGTTCTCGGCCTGCTTCCTCGCGAAGAAGTCTTCTTTGTGTTTCGATATAGCATCCCTTAAAATATGAAACGAACTATTATTAACAGGAATTAATGAAAACAAGTCTCAAAACCGAGAACAACCTGTTACCAAAAATAAAAGTCAAAATTGAAAGCAACTTGTTAACAAAAATAAGTCTCAAAAGTGAGAATAACTTGTTGTAAACAATGGAATTCTCCATGGAACCAGAAGATGCACTGTAACTTTGAACCGAAGTCATCCTGTTACCGTTGCCAATGGTTTCTGCTCCGTGGGTTCCGTCGAACCTTGGGTAGCTCACTGACGAGGGCAACCTCGAGGAAATGGTATGGGGAACGTAATTTCGAGCAGATGAAGTCTCGATTGACCATGGCTTGCCCTGGGCTTCCGCTGATATCTGAAAATTGGCCACAAGATTTTAAATTATATTTAAATTCTTTTAATCACAAAATGACATTGCTATGTAACAAGCAAAAGATCGATTGCGATCAAGTGACGCATTCTTAATGGAGATGAAGTTATAACCAAATAGAACTATGTAGTTATAAAAGTTACAATAATTGCAGCTTGTAAATACTTTGAATGAAAGACATATAAAAACTAAAGAAATAAACATTAAGCATAAGTTTGTCAATTCTGATGATGATCTAAGAAAGTTTATACATTTTGCAATACAAGTTCATATTGCATAAAAATATATTAATATGCTTAAAAGTTTGGTGATGAAGTTTTCAAGTTAATGACAATGCCTGCACAATAACATTTAATTCAATTAATTTCACAGACTGCACAATAACATTCAATTCAACTAATTTCACAGACTGCACAATATGAAATTATCAAAGATATAGTGGGCTTAGTAGCTTTTTTAACTAAATCATTTAAATTTACATTCATATTTATTTTTAGCTTACTAAAGATTCCATAACCCACAATGTTATACAGAAAGCATGACAAATAATAAACAGGGCAGGTATACTAAATGTCAATAAATTTTCTTGAAATCAGAAACAAACTTTGTCTCTATAGAGAGCTGCAGCTCTGGTGTTGTACTTTTCCTGGATGGTCATGTGGTCATCATAATCATCCTGGGACTCAAAAAACAATCTTGCTTTGTTGTTTCCTCCAACTTTCATTTTTTCCAGCTCCAGGTCTTTCCACTTGTCCATGGTGACAGACCTCACAAAGCTAAACATAAAATTGATCAGTATTTTTCAGAATGGCAAATCAAGGAGCAGCATTGCATTACTATCGAATAATGGTCGAGCACGTTCAAAATTAATTAAACAGAAGACTATCACTGGGGGTTCCAGTAAAAAAGAAATGAAGGCATTGACTTACCTCAAATGCACCCCAAGTCCTCGATGCTTTCCTGAACATTCCAGGCAGATCCAGATGCCATATGTTACACTGACCCACTGAGGGCTATGTGTCCCACATTCAAAACATTGCTACAAAGCGAAAAACTCGGACAATAAATTAAATCAATCAATTTTAAGCACATATTAAGTAAACTTTGCTCAAAAAACTTACATTATTTTCATCAGAGGTTCTCAAATCTTTTAAAACTTTTCTAGTTCTTGGACTGGCCATGATCTCTAAAAAGTAACGTCTGGAACTTATCGATCAACTCAAATTGTCCGATGATGCGTTAGCAGAAGAGAAACAATGAATTTAATATTCGATGTTTTTTTCTAAATGACATGATTAGAAATTTCAATGTAATTGTTTAATAAATCAAAACCTAGTCACGTGGATCAGTAAAATGCAGGTATCGCTCCTACAAAAATATGTTCGATAAAAAAACAAAATATGGGTACGTGGTAAGCAAATGTCGCCAGCATAAAAGGCACAGCGATGTCAACACCATAGTCAAGTTAAAGTATTATTATGATTTGACAATCGATAAAAATGAAAGTTTTTAATGGTATTAGTTTAAGGTAATTAATTAATTAATTTTTATGTATTTCCAACAAAATTATATTTTTTTGAAAATGTCTTCCGAAGAAATTCTAGCCATTTCGATATGATAAGCTGCTTCTACCAGACAAATTTAGTTTTAGATGAATAAAGTTGTGTTTTTATCTGAACATTTCTAGAACGAGATGTAATTTATAATTTATATGTAAATATGTGAATATGTTTGTACATCAATGCTCAGTAAAAATTGATTTCAACTTTTGCAAACACATTGTGGAACATCATATAATGAATTACCACTTCATCTTCCTAAAATCAATGCAATATTAAGTCCTCACTTCATTACCGCTTGTTCATATCATTTCTGTTGTGATTACTTTCGAGCCACAACCTGTTTAAATATATATAAATATATTTAGGCAGTCTGACTGTAGCATTCCTGTTAGGTCTGGCATTCCTTACAAAATGTCCAAAACAAGCCTGCCAAACTTGTTGTGACGCCATGTTGGAGTATAAAAGTACTGGGGAACAGTCTTCGATGAGGCGAGAAGTTCGAGTTCGATAGGGACTGCTAGTTTGACGATCTTGCAGGCGAATAGTACTTTAACATAACATAACATTAATTTATAGCGGTTTAAGGGAACTAGTGTCTGCATGATAAGCCACTCCTAACTTTTTAACTCAGTATCCAAATTTCGATAATCGTATTTTAAATACTTCTACCGAATCTGTATATATTGTTTGCTCATCGAGTTTATTCCAAAGTTTAATTACTCTGGCGTTGAAGAAATTATTCTTTAGAGTGCCCATTACCTTCCTATAAAGCTTACATCCATGCCCTCTCGTGGAACTACTTTTGGTGGCCTCAAAGAAATGTTCAGGTTTTAAATTCTCTCCCTGTTAAAATTTTGAACGTTTCTATGAGATCACCTCTACTTCTCCTTATTTCTAAAATTGTAAGCTTACATCTTCTTAATCTCTCTTCATAACTCAAATTTCCTAGACCCTTAATCATCCCTGTTGCTTTTCTCTACACCCTTTCCAAAGTATCAATATCCTTCTTCAAGTAGGGATTCCATGCTTGAATGCAGTATTCCAAATGGGGTCTCACCAATGCTTTATATATTCAACATGATGCTTTTCTCTCTGCTGACCACTATTCTCTTAATCACACAATCTTTGTAGATATTAGCGATATATTTCAGTAGCGTTTCGGTTTCAAAGTATTTGGCTGCCAATAAAGTTTCTGTTCAGTTTTATAGATGTGGAATATTCTTACAAAGACTCAACAAACTTGTTCTTTTCAAGCCCATCCTCGATAGTACGGACTGCCTGAAGAAATTGCACTGGTTGCCGATTCGTAGTCGTATTCAAAATCGCCCTCATGACATATCACACTGTAGTGACATCTAGCCCACCTTATCTCCATCACCTTGTAGATTGCTGCCAAACACCCTCCTTCGTTCATCTCCCACCATTCATCTTCATCAACCTGTCAATAGGTCGTCACTCGTCAGCAGAGGCTTTTCGAATTCCCTGCTGTCTGGTTCAGACTTCCTTCCCTCGTAAAAGCCCAACCAACCTGAAGCTCTTCAATCGTCATCTGAAGACTCACCTCTTCAGAAAGCGAAAAAACACGGCGTCTCTTACAAATTAATTATTATTATTATTACTATTTTCATTTTGGACTCTATTCACCATTTTTTCTTCTACATTTTTTTAAATTTTGTTTTTGCTTAAAAAACAATCTATCATCTAACGAAGTAACAAAAAATATCATCCAAGCAAAATGGCCTAGAACCAATATTTTACAAATAATAAAAATTTTGAACTTTATAATATGATTCAGAATAGCTGTTTTACATCAACGAGTCCTGGCACATTTGTTATCTGTTTCTGTAACATTGAAGATGTTTAAGCTAGCTTCTTCAAATCACCTTAGTTATATAACGACTTTAATCAAATAAATAAAATAAACCTGCTTTTTAGTTTGTAGTGGTTTTATTAAACCAGTTGGAACAGAAATAATGCATAAAAGAGCAAAACATCGTCCAAATGATTTGAACATCTTGACATATTAAGCCACGATTTACTTCTCATTCTGTTAAACTACTTTGTACCCTACTTCATAAAGACAATAATGTTAATGAACTATATATAAACCATACCACTGTATATGGTATGTGGTGTGGATTAACATATAAGTATCATTACTAGATTAATAATTAGAGACAATTATATATTCGGGTATGACCTGCCTATGGAAGAATGTAGAGTTAAGCTAATTACAGTTAAATTTTAGAAAATGCAAAGATCGATCAATCGGTTATGAATTCTTTTTAAGCAATTCAACGCTAACACAGAAACACTAATTTTCGCAAAGTAACACTACTTGTAATAGAAAATCAACTCGCTTAGTCATTCTACTGACGAACGTTGACAGCTAAGATTGGTGAAAAAAACCAACATAGGACAATAATAAATCGTTGCCAACAAGAGGTTCATGAATAAATTTACAATCATGCGTTAAAATATTATAATTTGTAAGTACTTATATCAATTTTAATTATGCCATTACATCGCCACGATCTTTCAATGGTTTCAGTTCATTTTGCTGGGCAGGAATGGATTGAGTTACCCAGGCTTCGATGTCTTCAATTGTCTGAGGAAGTGGTTTGTTGAGAGTCTCGGGAAGGTATAGAACCAGAAGTCCTCCCGCTATGGAAAGTACTCCGAAAACTGTACCAGGTAACCAGGAATGAGTTTCCAGCTGTTACATCAAGATTACAAATTAATTCCCTTTTATTCAAATTGGTTAAATTCAAGTCTAAAGTTCAAGAAATTTTCTGCCGCGAACTATGTCGCTTTTTTTTTATTTGTATATTTTGTGTCTATAGCTATTTAAATTTTGTAAACATTAGAAAAGAGTGAATTGTTTTTTGTCTAGTGCGAAGTCTATTATTATCTCAAAAAAAAAATAATTTTTTCTTTATCGCATGCGGAGTTTTTCTTTACATCACATGTGTGAGTAGCGCAGAAAATCAAGAAATTGTCATTAGCAAATTTGCATTAAATTCGTAGGCACGACATCTGTAATGCTTTCGCTTTCCATGTAAATAATCATTGTAATTGTTGTAACTTTGCATAATTTTTCTTTTATTAGTTGTTTTCATGAAGTTCATGTCTGCATAAAAGTTTCTCGCGAGCATTGACAAGCGATGTTGATAACCGACATTCATTTCCTTAAAAAACTCGTTCCTTTGAACCCGCCACATTTTCATGCGATATTTGGCACAGGAAATTCAAATTTTTTAGAATAAAATATTAAATTGAATACAGACCACAAAAGAAGTGAATGTCGCCAGTATGTTACCGACTCTTCCAAATAGGGAAGCAATTCCTAAGGCTTGGTTTCTGTCAGAATATTTTAGTTCGAAAATTTCAAATATTAAAAAATCATTTCACAAAAAGGTACAAAATCGATCGTTAACCTGAGAGTTGTGGGAAAGATTTCTGGAGCGTAGAGAAAAACAATACCAAATGAGCCTGTTATGCCGAATTTTCCGATCATGTTGAACGCTATTATCAACGGCAACAAAGTTTCTCTGTATCCTGTTTGTTTAGAAATTAACTTCAAAAATAGCAGGAAATTATCCACTGCAGTTGAAAATAAAGATAAAAATACCGGATTCAGGTCTATCAAAATAAGCATTAGCAAGTAATGCCACACCGGCCAAAACATGATAGACAATTAGAGGATAGCGCCGGCCAAACCTAACAAAGTCAGTGATTCTTTTAAATACGTCAACTTTTTCCACGTAAAAATATTTTTGTAGTTTACATTGATTCAACAACAAACCTTTTAAGAGCAAAATAAGATGATGTATAAGCAGGAATCTCAACAATAGCGTTAAGAAATCCATTGACGTATCTGTTACCAGCCAATTGGGCAGTGCTAAGAGAGAGTCCATAATAAACCAAAGTGACGACCATCCTAAAAAAACATATTTTAACATTTACTTTATGAAATTGTTTTATTTAGGAACAACCAATTCAATATTTACCACAGAATAGACATGATGAAGGCATACATAGTGAGTCGTCTGTTCTTTAAAAGATCCAAAATGGTGTACCTCGCCGTATTATGTCCTTTTTGTTTATTTGATTTTTTGAAATTGAATTCTTTCAACTTAGACATAAAACTTCTTTCATTCTGGCTCTCTTTGTTGTCGGACGCATGTTTAAAAATTTCATCCGGCATCTCTAGCCCATTCATCTGAGCAGCTTTTTTAATGATTCTCTCTGCTTCTCTTGTTTTTCCGTTGGCACAAAGCCACGGAACTGATTCAGGAAGAAACCTTTAAAAGATGTTCTACATTGAGAAACCAACATATTTAGAAAAAAAGTATCAAAACACGTCACATACCAGAACAATGGGATAGTCAGGAGTCCAATTAAACTAATAAAAATTTGAAAATGTTGCCAGTTGCTGAATAACCATGCCAAGAAGGGAGAAATACACCAAGCCACTGCCCAAAAATTTTCAATCATTGTACCAGCAAATGTTCTATGTTTTGCGGCAAACAGTTCACAAGCCAGAACAAAGCCAGTAAGCAAAATTCCCTAAATTATTTGGCAGTTTTTTTAAAAAATCTAAATAATAAAAACCGTTTACCTATATTTACCTGTTGCAAGGCTCCAGTGAAAAATCTCAATGCAAAGAAAAAATAAATGTTTGGACTGAATGCGCATATTATTCCAACCACCACCATGCACCACTGACTGAAAAAGAAAACAGGTTTCCTTCCAAAATAATCTGACAGTGCCGTAAACAGTATTGCGCCAATCATGACTCCGATTACGAGTATTGTTTGAGATGATTGGGCGTAATATCCTTTGTCGCAAACCAAATCCCACTGGTGATCAACAATAACAGTAATCAGTAATAATGTCATAAAGATTTCATTTTCCATGGCATTACCTTGGTAATGATAGTTGGTCCGTCGTCTCCGGAGAATTCCCAGCCATTGATACAATCCACGATCATTTTCTCGCCAGTATCGTTGGCATACATTTTGCATGAAGACAGTTTGCCATTTTCGTATGGGATTGAGTGGTTTATGATTGCATTAGTGTCTAATTTGCAGTGATGTGGAGGCTTGTAACCTGTAATTCGTACAATTGTAAGTAAAATGTAAAAAAATTCTATTTTTTTTAAATAATTGAATTATTATGGCATTTTACCAAAAATTATATGAACCTATACATATCAACTTTGCGTTAAGACTATAGTGAAATTACCGATGTACACAATAGCGAGCATGTGAAATGCAGTTGGAAACATAACCGCCAGGCTGAGTGTGATATAAAAAACAACCTGCCACCTTCCGACAGAACCAAGCATACCAAGAGCCTCATCCACATCCATCTTTGAAAGAAAAATTTAACCTGGATACAGTACAAGATTAAGCGCTTAAAGTATTATTACAGTATTCTGGGTAATTAAACTAAAGCAAGGGATCTTGTCCAATACAAATTCGTCGGGTTTAATAATTATTTTAAACATTTTTATAAATAAAATCAAGTAAATAATTGATAACGAAATATTAAATAAAGTAAATTGTAAATAAAATTTTAACCTGAATTTTTGAAATGCAGCGCAATGGTAATATTAATCCGAAGTTTTTCAGAACTTTGGCAAAACCGACGAAAGGTTAGGAGCCAACCGAGACTCTCAAATCAACAACTCAAGTTTCAATACACACGATGCTAAAAGTTATTATATCCAGTTTTCGTAGCTCTTTTCGCTAATAGCGACCACCGCCACGGAGTACTTTTTAGCAATTACTCCACATCCTCTATTATTTTCACCCGGCGTGCATTTGTGTGATGATTATTTTTAATTAAATAGACTCCTCTTTCATAAACTGAAAGCAACAGGGCATGTCAATCTCCTTTGCGAGGTTAACTTCTGTATGGAATTGTTGATTATCTGCATCTCGTAACACGAAAGTTTATTCGATCCAGCTCCAGCCTTTAAACAGATGTTTTCGCACAGGCTCAAATGTAGGTGTTCCAATAAGGCCGCAAGTTCAAGGTTTAAACTTGATTGCATCTCATTTCGCGTTATTAAGAATAACAAGTAATGCTCGCAGAAAGTGTTTCATACAAAATACATTTTCTAGCCGAGGTTTAAATTTGATTTTATCTTTAATTATGGTTTTATAATAATTTTATCGAATGTAATTATGAATCTATTTGCAGAGCAGCACGAAATAGTTTAGGCTTCCATACCAGTTGAGTTGCTTAGACATAATCATTGCTTCGCTTTCCGGCCATTAAGCAGGAGGATGATCTTTCCAACGACTTTCGGAAACATCAATTCTTGTACAAACGATAAATTATAACCATATTTAATCAAAGTAATTAATAGTACATAATAGAACATTATCATAAAAAAATTTAAGTCAACTTAATAGGGAAACCTTGGTTATTTTTTGCATGAGGAGGAATAAGCTATTGCATCACCACTGATTAGTAGGAGTAAGCAGTTGAGGAAAACGCTATTCTAAACGGGAATAAAATAATATGACATGAATCATAATCATTTAATTGAAACACATCCCTATAGTAAAGGCAAAACTTCGTAATTTTAAAATGTTCAACTCTTCTTCGATAATGCATTTCTTTTGTTTCGATGTCTTCGATGGTTTCCGGAAGTGGTTTGTTGTGGGTTTCCGGGAGGAGCGTGACTAGAACCGATGACGTGATTGACAAACTCCCAAACAAAATAGCAGGAAACTTAAGATATCTTTCGATCTGCCACCATAGCCAAATGTCACTTTTTATTTTAAAACAAATCAAATACTAACGTTGAGCAACATTTTAACCATGTAAATAACAAATGTCGCCAAGATATTTCCTATCTTGCCAGTGAACGATGATATGCCGAGGGATTGATTTCTGTAATATTCCATTAATCATCCTCCTTTATGATGATTTCATTTTTAATTAAAACTTTCATACACATAAGATATAATGTGATATGGTATGTTCTGCGTCTCAAGTTGCTCAATAGCTGAGTTACGAGGAAAAATTAAGTAGATGCAAACTAATTGCTCTGAAAAAGAGAAGTAGAGCGGACCTCATCGAAGCCTTCAAAATCTTATTGGGAAGGGAGGGCCTTTTGCCGAAGCAGTTTTTCGAAGCCACAAAAAATGATTCTACTAGATTGTAAATATAGTTTCGGGGGCTTCGGGAAACTTAAGAAATAATTATTTCAGCGCAAGGGTGATTTCCTTATGGAATAAACTAGATAAGGAAACGGTAGATAAATTTAAGATATACTTAAGTAAATTAGGTTATTAGAATTTAAAAAAGTGGGTACTACACAGATTCAGGTCTTCTACTTCTACTACTATAAATAACTTTTACGTTATGTTAAGTTATGTTATGTCAAGCAATTAAAATAAGTTTTTTCAATTTAACCAACTCATGTTTATATTTAACTCATTAGCGCCGAATTTAAAAAGTATAATTATATAAGTAAATAATCAAACACGTTGAGTTAAAATGTTTTTAAAGTATTATTTCATGCAAACTCATATGAAAATGTTCTTTAACAATCAATGTCAATGTCATTATCAATTGGCTATTATTGGATTCTTGAACTTTATATTTCTTCATTTGAGAATGCAATTTTTCTGGTGTTCTGAATCGTCAAACCATGCCTCGATGTCTTCGATGGTTTCAGGAAATGGCTTGTTGTGGGTTTCGGGGAGGATTATAACTATAAGTGATGCTAGGATTGACAAACACCCGAACAATAGAGCGGGAAATATGGGGTATCTTTCAATCTGCATAATAAATACTAAATCAAAAACTTATTTTTACAAATTGTGATCGTATGTTTGACAAATTAGTTTCTTACCACATATGTAACAAATGTTGCCAGAAAATTTCCTAGCCTTCCAAAGAACGATGATATACCCAGTGATTGATTTCTGTTATTTGAAATTCTTTTCGATAATCTTTTTGGTGTAGATAGCTCAACGTGATATTGGTGATACAGTGGAACATACTTACCTCGACCTCATTTACTTCGCAAACCCTATTAAGGTGACGTTTTTATAGTTGAACCGACAAATTCCTACTTTGTCTTATCATTATCTCATCGGTTTTGTCGATACTTTTATGTCGCCGAATATCTCGCCCTAATATCTCGAACACAATAGAGGGCCCAATTCGCCACTTTACATCAGTTATCTCGATCCCGGTGACTAATTGTCGACTTTGAATTGGAACCATCAAAGTCCCATTTTGTCGAAGCATTTTCTCCTCGGTTATGTCGATTCATTTATGTTGCCTAACCCAATTCACCCTTAGTGATTTTTTTCTGGGAGCTACACGCTGTAGTTATTCTGAGTTTTTTTGTGTTCTAATTTTTGGTACTAAAAATGTCTAGAGGTGTTAAGAGAAAACTGGACAATCAGTCAATAGAGAAAAAGAATGAAAGCATACTGCAGCTAAAAAAAAACAGAACTGACAGACCTTCGTCGTTAGCAAGGCATTCCAGCAAACACTATTTCAGAATGGAAAAGGAAGGTCGACGTGATAAAGCAACTATTCGAGAAGTCTGTTTTTGATCCAGCAAGATAAAAACCTAGAATGGCTGAGCACAAAGATGTCGACGATGCAGTGTTTCAATGGTTCACTAATTCGCAAGCAACAAAACTTCTCGGGGATTTTGTGATTCGAGCGATCTTTGTGTTTGCAATAAAGAAAAAATAATTATAAGGGTTTTAATCGAGAATCAGGGATGATTCCTATTGCGTATTTTTTAGCAATTACTCTACATCCTCTATTATTTTCACCCGGCGTGCATTTGTGCTATGATTGTTTTTAATTAAATAGACTCCTCTTTCATAAACTGAAAGCAAAAGTGCATGTCAGTCTCCTTTGCGAGGTTAACTTATGTGTGGAATTGTTGATTGTCTGCATCTCGTAACACGAAAGTTCATTCCATCCAACTCCAGCCTTTAAACAGATGTTTTCGTTGGGCTCAAATGTAGGTGTTCCAATAAGGCCGCAAGTTCAAGGTTTAAACTTGATTGCATCTCATTTCGCGTTATTAAGAATAACAAGTAATGCTCGCAGAAAGTGTTTTATACAAAATATATTTTCTAACCGAGGTTTAAATTTGATTTTATCTTTAATTATAGTTTTATAATAATTTTATAGAATGTAATTATGAATCTATTTGCAGAGCAGCACGAAATAGTTTAGGCTTCCATACCAGTTGAGTTGCTTAGCCATCATCATTGCTTCGCTTTCCGGCCATTAAGCAGGAAGATGATCTTTCCAACGACTTTCGGAAACATCAATTCTTGTACAAACAATAAATTCTAACCATATTTAATCAAAGTAATTAATAGTACATAATAGAACATTATCATAAAGAAATTTAAGTCAACTTAATAGGGAAACATTGGTTATTTTTTGCATGAGGAGGAATAAGCTATTGCATCACCACTGACTAGTAGGAGTAAGCAGTTGAGGAAAACGTAACATACGCTACTCTAAACGGGAATAAAATAATATGACATGAATCATAATCATTTAATTGAAACACATCCCTATAGTAAAAGCAAAACTTCGTCATTTTACAATGTTCAACTCTTCTTCGATAATGCATTTCTTTTGTTTTGAATCGTCAAACCATGCCTCGATGTCTTCGATGGTTTCAGGAAATGGTTTGTTGTGGGTTTCGGGGAGGATTATAACTATAAGTGATGCTAGGATTGACAAACACCCGAACAATAGAGCGGGAAATATGGGGTACCTTTCAATCTGCATAATAAATACTAAATCAAAAACTTATTTTTACAAATTGTGATCGTATGTTTGACAAATTAGTTTCTTACCACATATGTAACAAATGTTGCCAGAAAATTTCCTAGCCTTCCAAAGAACGATGATATACCCAGTGATTGATTTCTGTTATTTGAAATTCTTTTCGATAATCTTTTTGGTGCAGATTGCTCAACGTGATATTGGTGATACAGTGGAACATACTTACCTCGACCTCATTTACTTCGCAAACCCTATTAAGGTGACGTTTTTATAGTTGAACCGACAAATTCCTACTTTGTCTTATCATTATCTCATCGGTTTTGTCGATACTTTTATGTCGCCGAATATCTCGCCCTAATATCTCGAACACAATAGAGGGCCTAATTCGCCACTTTACATCAGTTATCTCGATCCCGGTGACCAATCGTCGATTTTGAATTGGAACCACTAAAGTCCCATTTTGTCGAAGCATTTTCTCCTCAGTTATGTCGATTTATTTATGTTGCCTAACCCAATTCACCCTTAGTGAATTTTTCTGGGAGCTACACGCTGTAGTTATTCTGAGTTTTTTTGTGTTCTAATTTTTGGTACTAAAAATGTCTAGAGGTGTTAAGAGAAAACTGGACAATCAGTCAATAGAGAAAAAGAATGAAATCATACTGCAGCTAGAAAAAGAAACAGAACTGACCGACCTTCGTCGTCAGCAAGGCATTCCAGCAAACACCATTTCAGAATGGAAAAGGAAGGTCGACGTGATAAAGCAACTGTTCGAGAAGTCTGTTTTTGATCCAGCAAGATAAAAACCTAGAGTGGCTGAGCACATAGATGTCGACGATGGAGTGTTTCAATGATTCACGAATTCGCAAGCAACAAAACATCCCGTCAATGGGGAATTTTGTGAGCGATCTTTGTGTTTGCAATATAAAAAAAATAATTATAAAGGTTTTAATCGAGAATCAGGGATGATTCTTGTTGCTAATTGGTAAATCTCTGCTGTTAGTTGGTTCACACATGCTTCTTATTGTCAGTGAGCATGTATGTACATATCGATATGAAATTGCGTTTGTGCAAAAAAAAAACTAAAACACTTGCATGTGCACCCTCAGTTATTAACGGACATAAAGAAATTGCAAGCACATGTTAATATATCGCCATATTGATTTTTGGCTATCACGACCATAGTTTAGCTCGATATTATTTGGCAAACATAGTGCGAGATAGTGAGGTTCGACTGTGTTCAGCTGTGATCTACTTGTTTTACCTATGCTGTGTCTCGGTCTGGTGTAATCTGATTCCTTTGGAGCTGTTTAACTTTTTTGAGTCAATCCTCGGACTAATAATAAATTCATGAACTGAACAATATTTTTTTGAACATGACCTCTCAGCACTTAGAAATAGTTTTAATGACTTTAGGTATTTTGCCTTCTTTCCCACATTGCCTGTTTATATTACCAACTCGATAACAATCTAGCTAATTCCCTCTTTTGGGACAAAGTTATTTAAGTAAGTTAAATATTATTTTTCAAGTGCTAACTAATTGATTTAAATTAACATCAATCAGAAAGTTAATTAAAAGTTTAGTGTAAAAATCAAATCAAACCTTAGATTTGTAGGGAAGAGTTCGGTAGTATAAAGGACTACTATTGCAAATGCTCCAGAAATGCCAAATTTTCCAACATTAGTCAAAAAAATATTTACGTTTATCAACACTGTCCCCGGAGCTAATGATAAGAATAACTTTTTAGTAAGAATTAATAGCAATTTAATCAAAGGATAAACGATTGAAAATGTAATAAAGAAGATCAAATTGGTAAAATAATTAATAACTAAATTAACACATCATTCCAACTCAATCATAACTAACATTTTCATAAATTTTCCAACATTAGTTAAAATTATATTTGCGCTTGTCGATAATGTTCCCGGTGCTAATAAACAATTTTAACATTTGCAACGATGTCAGCGCATGCGGAATAAACAACAATTGATTAAATTAATAAAATATGCAGTCATAAACAACAAACAATTTATTCCAATTTGATCATAACTTACGCAGAATTTCGGGAATCACTGCTGTGAGCAGAAGTGAAATTCCAGCCAAAAAATAATAGCCTATTAAGGGCTTCTTTCTTCCATATCTTTATGAAATATATCATTTAATTTAAAAATTGAATGGCTATAATTATTGAAATTTGAAACCTCATGAGACAAAAATAGGAAGATATGTATGCTGGACCTTCGACAAAGCCGTTGAAAAAGGCATTCCAAAATCGGTTTCCACCAATTTGAGCTGTAGAGAGAGTCAAACCATAATAGACCAAAGTTACAACCATCCTAAAATAATTTAATATAACATTTTATATGTAAAATTATAAGGTTTATTCAATGTAGTTTTCTTTACCAAAAAAGTGATGACACGCAAATGTATAGAGCAAGTCGTTTGTTTCGAAACAAATCTATAAAATTATAAGAAGCTGATGAAGCTGTGTTTGGTTCATTCAAGTGATTTTTGTCTCTCACACAACAAGACTGAAATATTTTGATATCTTTTTGGTCATGGTCAGACCTATGTCGAAGAAGAGTGTGAGGAAGATTTATTTTGTTCATTTTAGCTGCGTTTTTGATAATTTGTTCTGCTTCTCGGGAACGATTATTTGCACAGAGCCATATTGTCGATTCAGGAAGGTATCTGAGAATTTATCGAAGACATTAAATGCATGATTCCCATTAAAATTTACAGGACCAGAAAATAGTAATAAAATTACTTGAATAAAGGAATGGTAAGCAATCCGCTCAAACTGATGAAAAGCTGCAAGTGAACCCAATTGTTGAAAGCCAAAGCGATGAAAGGATATATGCTGGCACAGATTGCCCAATACACTTCAAACATTATTCCAGAAAATGTTCTGTACTTTGCACAGAATAACTCGCAAGCAATGACGAATCCAATCAAGGTAACTCCCTGAAAAGTTAACAAAATGTAAAACAACTTTTTATTTTGTTTTTAATGACTTACTTGTTGAAAAGCTCCCGTCAAGAAGCGTAGCCCGAGAAACAGATGGATATTGTCAGTAAAAGCAATAGCTGCTCCAGTCATTGCCAAGGCCATTTGTGAAACAAGAAAGATATTTTTCCTACCCAAGCGGTCCGACAAAATAGGAAACAAAATTGCTCCAATCATCACCCCAAAAACAAGAATAGTCTGAGACATTTCTGACAAACCATCTTTTTCACATACCAAATCCCACTGCAAAATATTTCACCGATGCTTTTAAATCTTTATAGCCAGCTTTTGACATTTGATGATTTAGACAATAAAACCCTCATATTTACCTTGGTAACAATAGTTGGTCCATCGTCACCCAAATATTCCCACCCATACAAGCAGTCCGTGGTCTCGTTTCCAAGGGTATAATTGACAAACATCTTACACGACGAAAGGTCATCACCTTCGTGGGGAATCCATTCGCTGAGGTTTGAATTTTCTGGAATTTTACATCTATGGGGAGGCTTGTATCCTGAGAAGTGAGTACTTTTGACTATTTTAATATATTCGATTCGAATTTTGAAATAGAAAGAAATTTTATGAACCGATGAATACAATCGCAACCATATGAAAACATCCTGGAAACATAGTGGCAAATCCAAGTATAGTCCAATAAAGGGCTTGCCACCTTCCGTAGCTCAACTTTCCTAAAGCATCGTCTATGTCCATTTTGTTGCGAAATTCACTCGTGGTTTCCGTTTAAATCGGAATGGCAGATGATAGTGCAAATTCTGAATTGATATCCGTAATGTAATGATGAAGTTAATATATTCAAATATATATTCTGGGTAATTAAGCTAATGCAAGGGATCTTGTCCAATATAAATTTGTTGGGTTTAATAATTATTTTAAACATTTTTATATATAAAATCAAGTAAATAATTGATAACGATTTATTAAATAAAGTAAATTGTAAATGAAATTTTAACCTGAATTTCTGAAATGCAGCGCAATGGTAATATTAATCCGATAAGTTTTTCAGAACTTTGGCAAAACCGACGAAAAGTTAGGAGCCAACCGAGACTCTCAAATCAACAACTCAAGTTTCAATACACACGATGCTAAAAGTTATTATATCCAGTTTTCGTAGCTCTTTTCGCTAATAGCGACCACCGCCACGGAGTACTTTTTAGCAATTACTCCACATCCTCTATTATTTTCACCCGGTGTGCATTTGTGCGATGATTATTTTTATTTAAATAGACTCCTCTTTCACAAACTGAAAGCAAAAGTGCATGTCAATCTTCTTTTCGAGGTTAACTTCTGTGTGGAATTGTTGATGGTCTGCATCTTGTAACACGAAAGTTTATTCGATCCAGCTCCAGCCTTTAAACAGATGTTTTCGCACAGGCTCAAATGTAGGTGTTCCAATAAGGCCGCAAGTTCAAGGTTTAAACTTGATTGCATCTCATTTCGCGTTATTAAGAATAACAAGTAATGTTCGCAAAAAGTGTTTCATACAAAATACATTTTCTAACCGAGGTTTAAACTTGATTTTATCTTTAATTATTGTTTTATAATAATTTTATCGAATGTAATTATGAATCTATTTGCAGAACATCACGAAATAGTTTAGCCTTCCATACCAGCTAAGTTGCCTAGCCATCATCATTGCTTTGCTTTCCGGCCATCAAATATAATACCTCCGCATCAATTATAATACACCCACATCAAATACAATATTTCGTCCTAATCATCTATCTTTGCAACGGACGTTAATAAAACATTACTTTTATCAAATATAATAAGCCCACATCAAATATAATAAACCCACATCAAATATAATACATCCACATCAAATATAATAAACCCACATCAAATATAATACATCCACATCAAATATAATACATCCACATCAAATATAATACATCCACATCAAATATAATAAACCCACATCAAATATAATACATCCACATCAAATATAATACATCCACATCAAATATAATAAATCCACATCAAATATAATACATCCACATCAAATATAATAAATCCACATCAAATATAATAAATCCACATCAAATATAATAAATCCACATCAAATATAATAAACCCACATCAAAGCAGGAGGATGATCTTTCCAACGACTTTCGGAAACATCAATTCTTGTACAAAACAATAAAATATAAAAAGATTTAATCAAAGCAATTAATAGTACTTAATAGAACATTATCATAAAAAAATTTAGTTCAACTGAATAAGTAAACAATTGTTATTTTTTGCATGAGAAGGAATAAGGTATTGCATCACCACTGATTAGTGAGAGTAAGCAGTTGAGGAAAACGTAACATACGCTACTCTAAACGGGAATAAAATAATATGACATGAATCATCATCATTTAATTGAAACACATCCCTATAGTAAAAGCATAACTTCGTCATTTTAAAATGTTCAACTCTTCTTCGATAATGCATTTCTTTTGTTTTGAATCGTCAAACCATGCCTCGATGTCTTCGATGGTTTCCGGAAGTGGTTTGTTGTGGGTTTCCGGGAGGAGCGTGACTAGAACCGATGACGTGATTGACAAACTCCCAAACAAAATAGCAGGAAACTTAGGATATCTTTCGATCTGCCATCAAAACCAAATGTCACTTTTACAATTTTTGCTAAGTAAAGAAGTATTTTTTATTTTAAAACAAATCAAATACTAATGTTGAGCAACTTTCTAACCACGTAAATAACAAATGTCGCCAAGATATTTCCTATCCTGCCAGTGAACGATGATATGCCGAGGGATTGATTTCTGTAATATTCCATTAATCATCCTCTTTTATGAAGATTTCATTTTAAAATAAAACTTTCATACACATATGATATGCATCTGAACGTAGCTCATGTTTTTGAATGTACATATAAACCATTACATAACATAACAAGATCAGAAAGTTTAAATATTTAATCTAAGAAGAGATTAACTAAGTTTTCATTGGTCTGTTATCTAACCTCAGATTCGTAGGAAAAAGTTCGGAGGCATAAAGGAATACTATTGCAAATACTCCAGAAATGCCAAATTTTCCAACATTAGTCAAGAAAATATTTACGTTTATCAACACTGTCCCCGGAGCTAATTATAAGAATAGCTTTTTAGTATTTCCGTAAGAATTAATAGCATTTTAATCAAAGGATAAACGATTGAAAATGTAATAAAAAAGATAAAAATGGTAAAATAATTAATAATTAAATTAACACATCATTCCAACTCAATCATAACTTACGCAGAACTTGTGAAATTACTGCTGTGAGCAGAAGTGAAATTCCAGCCAATAAATAATAACCTATTAGCGGCTTCTTTCTTCCAAATCTTTATGAAAAAATGTCAATTCATATTTTAAAACTGAGTGGCTATAATTATTGAAATTTGAAACCTCATGAGACAAAAATAGGAAGATATGTATGCTGGACATTCGACAAACCCGTTGAAAAAGGCATTCCAAAATCTGTTTCCTCCGATTTGAGCCGTGCTAAATATCAACCCATAATAAACCAGAGTCGCAACCATCCTAAATAAGTTTATCTTTTAAAACTCTGATTCGTCAAATAATGTACCTAGTACATTTAATTCTCATTTACTTGCCAAAGAACGGAGGAGATACAAACATATAGAGCAAGACGTTTGTTTCGAAACAAATCTAGAAAATTATAAGAAGCTGATGAAGCTCTCTTTGATTCATCCAAAGAATTCTCGTCTCTCATACAACAAGACTGAAATATTTTGATATCTTTATGGTCATGGTCAGACCTATGTCGAAGAAGAGTGTGAGGAAGATTTATTTTGTTCATTTTAGCTGCGTTTTTGATAATTTGTTCTGCTTCTCGGGAACGATTATTTGCACAGAGCCATATTGTCGATTCAGGAAGGTATCTGAGAATTTATCGAAGACATTAAATGCATGATTCCCAATAAAATTCACAGTACGAGAAAAGAATAATAAAATTACTTGAATAAAGGAATGGTAAGCAATCCGCTCAAACTGATGAAAAGCTGCAAGTGAACCCAATTGTTGAAAGCCATAGCGATGAAAGGATATATGCTGGCACAGATTGCCCAATACATTTCAAACATTATTCCAGAAAATGTTCTGTACTTTGCACAGAATAACTCGCAAGCAAGAACGTATCCAATCAAGACAACTCCCTGGAAAGTTAACGAAATGTAAAACAACTTTTTATTTTGTTTTTAATGACTTACTTGTTGAAAAGCTCCCGTCAAGAAGCGTAGCCCGAAAAACAGATGGATATTGTCAGTAAAAGCAGTAGCAACTCCAGTCATTGCTAAGGCCATTTGGGAAAACATAAAAACTGGCTTCCTGCCGACGCAATCCGACAAAATAGGAAACAAAATTGCTCCAATCATCACCCCAAAAACAAGAATAGTCTGAGACATTTGTGCCAAACCATCTTTTTCACATACTAAATCCCACTGCAAAATATTTCACCATTGCTTTTAAATCTCTACGGCCAGCCTTTGACATTCGATGATTTAGACAATAAAACCAACATATTTACCTTGGTAACAATAGTTGGTCCATCGTCACCCAAATATTCCCACCCATATATGCAGTCCGTGGTCTCGTTTCCAAGGGTATAATTGACAAACATTTTACACGACGAAAGGTCATCTCCTTCGTAAGGAATCCATTCGCTGAGGTTTGAATTTTTTGGAATTTTACATCTATGGGGTGGCTTGTACCCTGAAAAGTGAGTACTTTTGATTATTTTAATATATTCGGTTCGAATTTTGAAATAGAAAGAAATTTTATGAACCGATGAATACAATCGCAACCATATGAAAACATGCTGGAAACATAGTGGAGAATCCAAGTATAGTCCATTGAAGGACTTGCCACCTTCCAGAGCCCAACTTTCCTAAAGCCTCGTCTATGTTCATCTTGATGCACAGATTTCTGATGGATCTTTGCAGTTTAAATCAAATTGGTCAGGTCATGGTGCATGATGCAATTTGAAACCAATAATGAAACTTTATCTTCATATTATATTTATACATTCAACAGTTTCTTTTTGAGACTATGTGCATATAATGTGTCTTAGTAAAAATTCTAAATTATGGATCGTTATTGTTTAATTATCATTAATGCAATCACAAGAAGTAATTTCATGGTGCATGATTTGATGCTAATAATTTGTTCCTCTACATTATATATTTAACAATTTTTTTAGGATATGGTAATGTATATAATTTGTCCTAGTAAAATAATTTAAGGAAATGGATAAAATATTTTTCTTAAAAATTATTCTTCAAACACCTGTTAGCTTATTTGACATGCTTAAAAACAAGAATTGCATTGAAATCCGGCAAACATTTTCATTGTCAAATATTGTCACATAACATCGATCCTCAAACCATATCTAATTAATTCATGGAAATTCATAAATATGAAAATTAAGTAAATTAGTCCTGGTACGTTTGTAATAACATACTCTTCAATAATTCTATAATGTGGATTGCTATATTTTAATCATCAATGATGCGATTACATTACGTAATTTCAGATTTAAAAATTTGATTCTAAAAATTAGTCCTTCAACGCCTGTTCACAATTTTTGACATGCTTAAAATCGAATCCATGCAAATGTTCAATAATCTCATGTTGCATCCTCTCATTGGTGTAATCATATAGTCATTAAATGGACGTTAATAAAATACACACATACACACACTCTCCTATATACAACGCTTTCTTTTGAATAATTTGAAATAAAAGGAAATTTCGATTTGGTTTCCTGTGGTTGAATTTGAGATAGTTGTTATTTAATTTTGATTTTAAACAATTGCTCGGATTCAAACTTCACACACTCTCTGCAATTCTGGCCTTCAATTACATTGATCGAACATTTTTTTAATATAAAGATGTGGATACACTTCTTCTTGCTTGCTGACACTAGCATCGTCAGCAATTTAGACCTTATGCCATCATCCAGATTATATATATATATGTGCTGTTTTGTTTTAAATTATCCAAGTTTGCTGACGACACTAAAGTAGCAAGTGTCACCAAGCAAGAAGATGTTTATACACTTCAAGAAGACCTTAATGATGATTATGATTATGATGATGATGATGATTATGATAATGATGATTATGATAAGTTATTCAAATGAGCAGAAGATTGGCAGATGCTTTTCAACGTTGACAAATACTCCATTATACATATGGGATATAGAAACACAAAAGTAAAATATGAATTTAGAAGAAGCATTCTGAAACAGTACGATCATAAAAAAAATCTGGGTGTAAAAAATGCAGTGGAAAAGCATCCTTACAGTGCATGTAAGTTGCTAAAAAAGCAGAGTACTTGGAATGATAAAGAGAACATTAGTGAATAGGGATAATGATGTAATTCTGAGATTGTATAAGGCATTAGTGAAGCCACATCTTGATTACTAAGTACAAGTTTGAAAAAGAAATGTAGGAGTGCTGGAAAGAGAAGAAAGAAGGTCAACCAGGATAAAAGGATTTGGTAAGCTGAGTTACAAGGAAAGATTAAGTAGATGCAAACTAATTGCTCTGAAAAAGAGAAGTAGAGGGGACCTCATCGAAGACTTCAAAATCTTATCGGGAAGGGAAGCCCGGCGTCAAAATAACCCAGGACAAAACAGCCCCGACGAAATAGCCCCGACAAAATAGCCCAGGACAACCAGGCCCCGTAAAAATAGCCCCGCCAATATATTTAAACAGATTTTTGTGAGTTGAATACATTAACTGATTACAAATTTAATTCGAAGTTAGTGGTTTGAATGCTTTTATGACCGTTATGAGCTTAATTGGTATCACGGAATTTCATTAAGTGGAAAATTTATCGTCTAAAATAATATTAAGATTCCGGCTACTTCCTTGGTTTACATAGACTTTTCAAATTGGTATTTAATGTAAATTATCGATTGACAAGCAACATGTGAACCTGAACAAAGAGAATTTACCAGACGAAAGTCACGAAGGTTCCTTTGATTGTTTAATTTCTTTTGATCCTTCCACATTTTCTCCTCGATTATGTCGATTCATTTATGTTGCCTAACCCAATTCACCCTTAGTGATTTTTTCTGGGAGCTACACGCTGTAGTTATTCTGAGTTTTTTTGTGTTCTAATTTTTGGTACTAAAAATGTCTAGAGGTGTTAAGAGAAAACTGGACAATCAGTCAATAGAGAAAAAGAATGAAAGCATACTGCAGCTAAAAAAAAACAGAACTGACAGACCTTCGTCGTTAGCAAGGCATTCCAGCAAACACTATTTCAGAATGGAAAAGGAAGGTCGACGTGATAAAGCAACTATTCGAGAAGTCTGTTTTTGATCCAGCAAGATAAAAACCTAGAATGGCTGAGCACAAAGATGTCGACGATGCAGTGTTTCAATGGTTCACTAATTCGCAAGCAACAAAACTTCTCGGGGATTTTGTGATTCGAGCGATCTTTGTGTTTGCAATATAGAAAAAATAATTATAAAGGCTTTAATCGAGAATCAGGGATGATTCTTATTGCGAATTGGTAAATCTCTGCTGTTAGTTGGTTCACATATACTTTTTATTTATTTATTTATTTTATTAAGTGGGTAGAGGACCGAAGCCTCTTACCTGCCCACTATCAAACAGCAAAATATTGAGAAAAGAAACAAGAGGTTCAATCAGTAATAGACGAGAAAAGGAGACAAGTCATATTCATTGAGAAGGGAGGTGAAACGACTATAGGTGCTAGCTGAGACTAAGCTATTAGGTAGTTTATTCCAAATGTTAATAATTCGATTTGTGGAAAAATATTTGGTGTTGTCTATTGCGCAAAAATATGACCTTAGTTTAAATTGATGACCTCTAGTTGATGAGTAGCTTACAAAATGAATATGGTTTTTAAGGTGAGTTGATGTTAAATTATTTATGATCCTGTATAATAAGCAGAGGTCAGCTATTAAACGGCGATGTTCAAGCGATTTAAGTTGTGGAGCCTTGAGCCGGTCGTGGTACTTTAGCTGTCCAACAGCAGGGATGGCCTTGGTAAATTTCTTTTAGATGTTTTCAATGTTCTCGATCAGGTATTTATGGTGAGGGTTCCAGACCTGACTGCTGTACTCTAGGATTGGTCTGACATATACGCAGAAAGCTTTGGTGAAAAGATTCTTGTCACTGGAGGTGAATGATTTGAGAATCAGTCTTGAACGGACTGCAGCCTTGTGTGTGATGTTGTCAATATGAAGCCGGAATTTTAAGTCTGAGTCTATGATGATGAAACCAAGATCTCTGGTTCGATCAACAGTGGTGAGCAGGATATCATCGATATAGTATTGTTGTGGGCAGGGTCCATTCCTGGAACTGGTTTTAATTGAGCAATTAAAGCATTTTTCCTTGGCTAGGTTTAGCTGCTCCTTCCTGCTCCATGTAGTGAGTGAGTCTATGCCTCTCTGAAGATCAGAACCATCCATTGACAGAGATTTGTAAAGTTTAATATCATCGGCAAATAGCTTAATTGTGATATCTTGTTAGCAAGCACATATGTACATTAGGCACCAGCAATTTTTCAGAATTCAAAGTTTCAAGAGGGAGTATTTACAAAACATGTTTATAAAAAGTTTTTTTTCCCCAAAAAATTGTTTAAACCATTGGAACTTATGCAGGATAGCCGAATGGGTTACGTGCTTGCATACGGCGGTAATGGCAACAGTCGTAATGTGTCGTGTTCGAAACCCAGCCTGCACTGCCGCCAGCGCCCTTGGGAAAGAGCGCTATATAAATGGTTACAAGAAGCGCCTCTGACGCTATGCATATGGCGCTATATAAATGAAGTTACAATTACAATTATCTGATTTACAAACAACCGATCCGAATCTGTGTCGTCCCTTCGCGCGCGTTATCACTTGCGTGCTTCATCGCAAACATTTACTATCTAACTCCGACTAGCTTCAAATTTAGTTTTGTATTAAAACCAAAATTTAAACTAACTGCTTTTGAGTAATGTAAAGGTTAGAGATATTAACAATTTGAAGTTTCTTTCCGATAAACACCGGCGAACGTTTCCATCAGTTCCATCATGCCTACAAAGAGAAGAATAAGAAGGCAATCAGAAAAATTTGGAGGTTCCCCTGCAGATCTCCCAACTTCAGACCTTCCAACTTATCAGGATGTGGCACGTTTCATATACAAATTGAAAGATGCTAATTGTATTGCAGATAAGCTAGATATCGTGAAAATTGTTTCGCGAGAATTACAAAATATCTGGACCAAATGCAACCCTAGACTCATCTTACTAAATGAAAAAAGTATACATGTCATTACCTTTAATTCAAATAAAATTTTAAAAAAGTCTTGTACAATGAAAGTAATGACTGCAAACAAGAAAAAGTTGTTTGATATTCTGGTTTGCTCTTGCTCTCTGTCTGTTCTGGATTGTTCTGACAGAAACATTAAATGTTCTGGACAGTGATGGGTAAAATCACGTTCAGAGTGATTGGAAATCAAAATCAAGATCACCAGACAAAAAGTGATTTGAAATCGAAATCAGGTTCATGCATGTGATTGCACATTTATTGTAGCTGTGGCATCCAATTTAAGGTTAAATTTTTATACCAAATGTTATAAAACTTTTGCTAGAACATGAGTTTCTATTTCTTTTCACTGTTGTCCTTTAAGTGATTTATATATGTTATTATGTAAGCAATATTTTACTAGGTTCCAGTGGAGGAAAGGTCTTTTATAAGAGATCAACGAATGAAGAATGAAACCAAGGGTTGTTTTCAAATAGCTGGAATATATCCAGATTCCACCTCCATCTGTTGTCGACGATCTATCAACAGACCAGAGATTACTGCTAGAATACATGTTAGGGCTCTCCACTAGGACCATGAACAATAACTTCATGAATAAGAAAATTGGCTAGTGTTATTATTTTGTTGAAATAAATTTTGCATGTTTCAGTTACTTGTCAGTTAAAGATATTTAATATGTTAAAAGTTTCATATTGAAACTAATATTCATTATTTGCAGGACCTATTTACCATGTAAGATGGCTTACAGCTGCAGTCAGGATTTTAGCTCTCTATTTCAGAACTCTTTCTCCACGTAGAGACTTGGTCGTCATTGTAAAATATATTCAAATGGTGTATGGGCCTAGCTGGTTTGCCATCAAAAAATCCAGAGATTTTACAGATGGTCCTAAACTTATCTTCCAAATGCTACAAGCCATACATTATTTGAATGAGAAGGACATAAGAGGAACTGCTTCTGCCTTCAACCTGGTAATTTTCTTGCTGCCCTACTTTATTCAGAGGAAGAATATAAATATTGGAGAGCAGAGCCAGCCCTATATTGGTTCCTAGACATAGAGACAAGGATGGCATGAGAATAAATATCATACCTTCAATTAACTTCAATTGTCAGGAATGGTCGACCCTCATCAACTTGGGGGATGTTGATTGCTTTCAACCTCCATGTGTTGAAGAATTCAAAGATGAAGAGATAGCCAATATGGTTAAAAATAGAGGAACTCCTCCAAATATTCTTTGCCACAGTCAGACAATTGAAAGAGCTATTACGCTGACTTCTGATACAACAAAGAAAGCAGTCAGTCTTAGCAAAAGGAATAGTTTAATTCTTAATTTCTTAATGTACATATGTACATATCGATATCAAATTGCTGTTGTGCAAAAAAAAAACCTAAAGCACGTTCATCTGCGCCCTCAGGTATTATCGTATATAAAGAAATCCCAAGCACCTGTTAATAAATAGTCGCAATATTGATTTTCGGTTATCTCGATCATCGTTTATCTCGAAGCTCTTTGGCAAACGCCTAGGCCGGCGACATAATCGGGTTCGACTGTGTTTAGATGTGATCTACTTGTTTTACCTATGATGTGTCTCGGTCTGGTGTAATCTGATTCCTTTGGAGCTGTTTAACTTTTTTGAGTCAATCCTCGGACTAATAATAAATTCATGAACTGAACAATATTTTTTTGAACATGACCACTCAGCACTTGGAAATAGTTTTAATGACTTTAGGTATTTTGCCTTCTTTCCCATAATTCCTGTTTATATTACCAACTCGAGAACAATCTAGCTAAATCCCTTTTTTGGGACAAAGTTATTTTAGTAAGTTAAATATTATTTTCAAGTGCTAACTAACTAATTTAATTTAATATCAATCAGTAAGTTAATTAAAAGTGTAGTGTAAAAATCAAATCTAACTTTAGATTTTTAGGGAAGAGTTCGGTAGAATAAAGGACTTCTATTGCAAATGCTCAAGAAATGCCAAATTTCCCAACATTAGTTAAAATTATATTTGCGTGTGTCGATAATGTACCCGGTGCTAATATAAAATTGTAACATTTGCAACGATAACAGTGCACGCGGAATAAACAACAATTGATTAAATTAATAAAATATGCAATTATAAATAACACAACAAACATTTTATTCCAATTTGATCATAACTTAAGCAGAACTTCGGAAATCACAGTTGTGATCATAAGTGAAATTCAAGCCAAAAAGTAATAGCCGATTGAGGGCTTCTTTCTTCCATATCTTTATGAAAAAATATAATTTTATTTAAAAACTGAGTGGCTATAATTATTGAATTTGAAACCTCATTAGACAAAAATAGGAAGATATGTATGCTGGACCTTCGACAAAGCCGTTGCAAAAGGCATTCCAAAATCGGTTTCCACCAATTTGAGCTGTAGAGAGAGTCAAACCATAATAGACCAAAGTTACAACCATCCTAAAAAAAATTAATATCACAGCTTATATTTGAAATTATAATGTTTATTCAATGTAGTTTTCTTTACCAAAAAAGTGATAACACGCAAATATATAGAGCAAGTCGTTTGTTTCGAAACAAATCTATAAAATTATAAGAAGCTGATGAAGCTGTGTTTGGTTCATTCAAGTGATTTTTGTCTCTCATACAACAAGACTGAAATATTTTGATATCTTTTTGGTCATAGTCAGACCTATGTCGAAGAAGAGTGTGAGGAATATTTATTCTGTTCATTTTAGCTGCGTTTTTGATAATTTGTTCTGCTTCTCGGGAACGATTATTTGCACAGAGCCATATTGCCTATTCAGGAAGGTATCTGAGAATTTATCAAAGACATTAAATGCATGATTCACAATAAAATTCACAGTTGGAGAATTGGTTATTTTTTTGCATGAGGAGGAATAAGCTATTGCATCACCACTGATGAGTGGGAGTAAGCAGGTAAGGAAAACGTAACATACGCTACTTTATACGGGAATAAAATAATATGACTTGAATCATAATCATTTAATTGAAACACATTCCTACAGTAAAAGCAAAACTTCGTCATTTTAAAATGTTCAACTCTTCTTCGATAATGCTTTTCTTTTGTTTTGAATCGTCAAACCATGCCTCGATGTCTTCGATGGTTTCCGGAAGTGGTTTGTTGTGGGTTTCCGGGAGGAGCGTGACTAGAACCGATGACGTGATTGACAAACTCCCAAACAAAATAGCAGGAAACTTAGGATATCTTTCGATCTGCCATCAAAACCAAATGTCACTTTTACAATTTTTGCTAAGTAAAGAAGTATTTTTTATTTTAAAACAAATCAAATACTAATGTTGAGCAACTCTCTAACCACGTAAATAACAAATGTCGCCAAGATATTTCCTATCCTGCCAGTGAACGATGATATGCCGAGGGATTGATTTCTGTAATATTTCATTAATCATCCTCTTTTATGAAGATTTCATTTTAAAATAAAACTTTCATACACATATGATATGCATCTGAACGTAGCTCATGTTTTTGAATGTACATATAAACCAATACATAACATAACAAGATCAGAAAGTTTAAATATTTAATCTAAGAAGAGATTAACTAAGTTTTCATTGGTCTGTTAAAAAAGCATAAAGTTTAGGACTTAAAGTTGATTTGAAAAGTGGTCAAAATTGAAATCATTTAGTTTAAGCGTGGTCGATGATTTGTATGTAAGAAAGGGTCATCGTAAAATCATCATAATAGAAATGTTTTGCTTTTTAGAAATGAAGATATTTGCATGTACCATATAAGTTATTGAGTGCAATTATACAAATAATATAAAGTGTAATCTAACCTCAGATTCGTAGGAAAAAGTTCGGAGGCATAAAGGAATACTATTGCAAATACTCCAGAAATGCCAAATTTTCCAACATTAGTCAAGAAAATATTTACGTTTATCAACACTGTCCCCGGAGCTAATTATAAGAATAGCTTTTTAGTATTTCCGTAAGAATTAATAGCATTTTAATCAAAGGATAAACGATTGAAAATGTAATAAAAAAAATAAAAATGGTAAAATAATTAATAACTAAATTAACACATCATTCCAACTCAATCATAACTTACGCAGAACTTGTGAAATTACTGCTGTGAGCAGAAGTGAAATTCCAGACAATAAATAATAACCTATTAACGGCTTCTTTCTTCCAAATCTTTATGAAAAAATGTCATTTCATGATTAAAAACTGTGTGGCTATATTTATTGAAATTTGAAACCTCATGAGACAAAAATAGGAAGATATGTATGCTGGACCTTCGACAAAGCCGTTGAAAAAGGCATTCCAAAATCGGTTTCCTCCGATTTGAGCCGTGCTAAATATCAAGCCATAATAAACCAGAGTCGCAACCATCCTAAATAATTTCATCTTTTAAACCTCTGATTCGTCAAATAATGTACCTAGTACATTTAATTCTCATTTACTTGCCAAAGAACGGAGGAGATGCAAACATATAGAGCAAGACGTTTGTTTCGAAACAAATCTAGAAAATTATAAGAAGCTGATGAAGCTGTGTTTGGTTCATTTAAGTGATTTTTGTCTCTCATACAACAAGACTGAAATATTTTGATATCTTTTTGGTCATGGTCAGACCTATGTCGAAGAAGAGTGTGAGGAAGATTTATTTTGTTCATTTTAGCTGCGTTTTTGATAATTTGTTCTGCTTCTCGGGAACGATTATTTGCACAGAGCCATATTGTCGATTCAGGAAGGTATCTGAGAATTTATCGAAGACATTAAATGCATGATTCCCAATAAAATTCACAGTACGAGAAAAGAATAATAAAATTACTTGAATAAAGGAATGGTAAGCAATCCGTTCAAACTGATGAAAAGCTGCAAGTGAACCCAATTGTTAAAAGCCATAGCGATGAAAGGATATATACTGGCACAGATTGCCCAATACACATCACACATTATTCCAGAAAATGTTCTGTACTTTGCACAGAATAACTCGCAAGCAAGAACGTATCCAATCAAGAGGACTCCCTGAAAAGTTAACGAAATGTAAAACAACTTTTTATTTTGTTTTTAATGACTTACTTGTTGAAAAGCTCCCGTCAAGAAGCGTAGCCCGAAAAACAGATGGTTATTGTCAGTAAAAGCAGTAGCAACTCCAGTCATTGCTAAGGCCATTTGGGTAAACATAAAAACTGGCTTCCTGCCGATGCAATCCGACAAAATAGGAAACAAAATTGCTCCAATCATCACCCCAAAAACAAGAATAGTCTGAGACATTTGTGCCAAACCATCTTTTTCACATACTAAATCCCACTGCAAAATATTTCACCATTGCTTTTAAATCTCTACGACCAGCCTTTGGCATTTGATGATTTAGACAATAAAACCTTCATATTTACCTTGGTAACAATAGTTGGTCCATCGTCACCCAAATATTCCCACCCATATTTGCAGTCCGTGGTCTCGTTTCCAAGGGTATAATTGACAAACATCTTACACGACGAAAGGTCATCTCCTTCGTAAGGAATCCATTCGCTGAGGTTTGAATTTTCTGGAATTTTACACCTATGTGGAGGCTTGTACCCTGAAAAGTGAGTACTTTTGATTATTTTAATATATTCGGTTCGAATTTTGAAATAGGAAGAAACTTTATGAACCTATGAATACAATCGCAACCATATGAAAACATGCTGGAAACATAGTGGAGAATGCAAGTATAGTCCAGTGAAGGACTTGCCACCTTCCAGAGCCCAACTTTCCTAAAGCCTCGTCTATGTCCATTTTGTTGCGAAATACACTCGTGGTTTCCGTTTAAATCGGAATGGCAGATGCACAGATTTTTGATGGATCTTTACAGTTTAAATCAAAATGGTCAGGTCATGGTGCATGATGCAATTTGAAACCATTAATGAAATTTTATCCTCATATTATACATTCAACAGTTTCTTTTTGAGACTATGTACATATAATTTGTCCTAGTAAAAATTCTAAAATATAGATTGTTATTGTTTAATTATCATTAATGCAATCACATTAAGTAATTTCATGCACGATTTGATGCTAATAATTTGTTCCTCTACATTATATATTCAACAATTTTTGAAGATAAGTTAATGCATATAATTTGTCCTAGTAAAATAATTTAAGAAAATGGATAAAATATTTTTCTTAAAAATTATTCTTCAAACACCTGTTAGCCTATTTGACATGCTTAAAAACAAGAATTGCATTGAAATCCGGCAAACATTTTCATTGTCAAATATTGTCACATAACATCGATCCTCAAACCATATCTAATTAATTCATGGAAATTCATAAATATTTAAATTAAGTAAATTAGTCATGCTACGTTTATAATAACATACTCTTCAATAATTCTATAATGTGGATTGCTATATTTTAATTATCAATGACTACTCCATTATGCATATGGGATATAGAAACACAAAAGTCAAATATAAATTTAGAGGAAGCATTATGAAACAGTCCGATCATAAAAGAGATCTGAGTATAAAAATGCAGAAAAATGGAAAAGCATCTCTACGGTGCACGTAAGTTGCTAAAAAAGCAGAGTATTTGGAATGATAAAGAGTACATTAGTGAATAGGGATAATGATGTAATTCTGAGATTGTATAAGGCATTACTGAATCCACATCTTGAGTACTGTGTACAAGTTTGAGAAAGGATGTAGGAGCTTTGGAAAGAAAACAGAGAAGTGCAACCAGGATGATAAAAAGATTTGGAAAGCTGAGTTACAAGGAAAGCTTAAGTAGATGCAAACTAATTGCTCTGAAAAAGATCAGTAGAGGGGACCTCATCGAAGCCTTCAAAATCTTATCGGGAAGGGAGGGCCTTTTGCCTAAGCAGTTTTTCGAAGCCACAAAAAGTAATTCTACTAGATTGTAAATTATATAGGGAGGCTTCGGGAAACTTAAAAAACAATTATTTCGGCGCAATGGTGGTTTCCTTATGGAATAAACTAGATAAGGAAACGGTAGATAAATTTAAGATATACCTAAGTAAATTAGGTTATTAGAATTTAAAAAAAGTGGGTACTACACAGATTCAGGTCTCCTTAACTACTATAAGTAACTTTAATGTTAAGTTATGTTATGTCAAGCAATTGAAATACGTTTTTCAATTTAACCAACTCATGTTTAATTTTAACTCATTAGCGCCGACTTTAAAAAGTATAATTATTTAAGTAAATAATCAAACACGTTGAGTTAAAATGTTTTTAAAATTTTATTTCATGCAAACTCATATGAAAAAGGTTTAACAATCAATGTCAATGTCATTATCAATTGGCTATTATTGGATTCTTGAACTTTTTATTTCTTCCTTTGAGACTGCAATTTTTCTATTGTTCTGAATCGTCAAACCATGCGTCGATGTCTTCGATGGTTTCAGGAAATGGTTTGTTGTGGGTTTCGGGGAGGATTATAACTACAAGCGATGATAGGATTGACAAACACCCGAACAAAAGAGCGGGAAATCTGGGGTATCTTTCAATCTGCATAATAAATATTAAATCAAAAACTTATTTTTACAAATTGTGATTGTATGTTTGACAAATTAGTTTCTAACCACATATGTATCAAATGTTGCCAGAAAATTTCCTATCCTTCCAAAGAACGATGATATACCCAGTGATTGATTTCTGTTATTTGAAATTCTTTTTGATAATCTTTTTAGTGAAGATTGCTCAAAGTTATATTAACTTTGTGATACAGTGGAACATACTTATCTCGACCTCAGTTACCTCGCAAAAAGAAAAAGAAACAGAACTGACAGACCTTCGTCGTCAGCAAGGCATTCCAGCAAACACCATTTCAAAATGGAAAAGGAAGGTCGACGTGATAAAGCAAATTTTCGAGAAATCTGATTTTGATCCAGCAAGAAAAAAACCTATAGTGGCTGAGCACAAAGATGTCGACGATGCAGTGTTTCACTGGTTCACAAATTCACAAGCAACAAAACTTCTTGGGGATTTTGTGATCCGAGCGATCTTTGTGTTTGCAATATAGAAAACATAATTATAAAGGTTTTTATAGAGGATCAGGGATGATTCTTGTTGCGAATTGGTAAATCTCTGCTGTTAGTTGGTTCACACATGCTTCTTATTGTCAGTGAGTATGTATGTACATATCGATATAAATTTGCTCTTGTACTAAAAAACCTAAAACTCGTGCATGTGCACCCTCAGTTATTAACGGACATAAAGAAATTGCAAGCACATGTTAATATATCGCCATATTGATTTTTGGTTATCTCGATATTTCTTGGCAAACGCCTAGGCCGTCGACATAATCGGGTTCGACCGTGTTTAGCTGTGATCTACTTGTTTTACCTATGCTGTGTCTCGGTCTGGTGTAATCTGATTCCTTTGGAGCTATTTAACTTTTTTGAGTCAATCCTCGGACTAATAATAAATTAATGAACTGAGCAATATTTCTTTGATCATGACCTCTCAACACTTTTAGAAATTGTTTTAATTGTTTCAAATGGGCAGAAGATTGGCAGATGCTTTTCAACGTAAGCAAATGCTCCATTATGCATATGGGGTGCAAAAACACGAAAGTCGAATATGCATTTGGAGGAAGCATTCTGAAGCAGTCAAATCATGAAAGAGATCTGGGGGTAATAACAATGGAAAAGCATCTCTACAGTGCATGGAAGTTGCTAAAAAAGCAAACAGAGTACTTGGAATGATAAAGAGAACAGTAGTGAGTAGGAACAAGGATGTAATACTGAGATTGTATAAGGCATTAGTAAGGCCATACCTTGAGTACTGTGTGCAAGTGTGGAACCCTCATTTGAGAAAGGATGTAGAAGTGTTGGAAAGAGTACAAAGAAGGGCAACCAGGATGATAGAAGGTTTTGGAAAGCTGAGTTATGAGGAAAGATTAAATAGATGTAAATTAACGACTCTGGAAAAGAGAAGAAATAGAGGGGACCTCATCGAGGCATTCAAAATTTTATCGAGAAGGGAAGGCCTTTTGCCTGAACAGTTTTTCGAAGCCACAAAAAGTGTTTCTACTAGAGGGCACGATTGTAAATTATATAGAAAGGCTTCGGGAAACTTGAAAAACAATTATTTCAGTTCAAGGGTGGTTTCCTTATGGAATAAACTAGATAAGGAAACCATCCATGCTGACACAATAGATAAATTCAAAATTTACTTAAGTAAATTCGGATATTAGGACTAAAAAGAGTGGTTATTATACAGATCCAGGTCTTCTTAACCACTATAAATAATTGTTATGTTATGTTATGTTATGTTAATGACTTCAGGTATTTTGCCTTCTTTCCCACATTGCCTGTTTATGTTACCAACTCCAGAACAAACTAGCTAAATCCCTCTTTGGGACAAAGTTATTTTAGTAAGTTAAATAGTATTTTCAAGTGCCAGCTAATTGATTTAATTTAATGTCAATCAGTAAGTTAATTAAAAGTGTAGTGTAAAAATCAAATCGAACCTTAGATTTGTAGGGAAGAGTTCGGTAGTATAAAGGACTACTATTGCAAATGCTCCAGAAATGCCAAATTTTCCAACATTAGTTAAAATTATATTTGCGTTTGTCGATAATGTTCCCGGCGCTAATAAAGAATTTTAACATTTGCAACGATATCAGTGCATGCGGAATAAACAACAATTGATTAAATTAATAAAATATGCAATCATAAATAACACAACAAACATCTTATTCCAATTTGATCATAACTTACACAGAACCTCTGGAATCACAGTTGTGATCAGAAGTGAAATTCCAGCCAAAAAATAATAGCCTATTAAGGGCTTCTTTCTTCCATATCTTTATGAAAATATATCATTTAATTTAAAAATTGAGTAGCTATAATTATTGAATTTGAAACCTCATGAGACAAAAATAGGAAGATATGTATGCTGGACCTTCGACAAAGCCGTTGAAAAAGGCATTCCAAAATCGGTTTCCACCAATTTGAGCTGTAGAGAGAGTCAAACCATAATAGACCAAAGTTACAACCATCCTAAAATAATTTAATATCACAGCTTATATGTAAAATTATAATGTTTATTCAATATAGTTTTCTTTACCAAAAAAGTGATGACACGCAAATGTATAGAGCAAGTCGCTTGTTTCGAAATAAATCTATAAAATTATAAGAAGCTGCGTTTGGTTCATTCAAGTGATTCTCGTCTCTCATACAACAAGACTGGAATATCTGATATCTTTTGATATCTTTTTGCTCATGGTCGGACCTAAGTTGAAGAAGAGTGTGGGAAAGATTTATTCTGTTCATTTTAGCTGCGTTTTTGATAATTTGTTCTGCTTCTCGGGAACGATTATTTGCACAGAGCCATATTGTCGATTCAGGAAGGTATCTGAGAATTTATCGAAGACATTAAATGCATGATTCCCAATAAAATTCACAGTACGAGAAAAGAATAATAAAATTACTTGAATAAAGGAATGGTAAGCAATCCGCTCAAACTGATGAAAAGCTGCAAGTGAACCCAATTGTTGAAAGCCATAGCTATGAAAGGATATATGCTGGCACAGATTGCCCAATATACTTCAAACATTATCCCAGAAAATGTTCTGTACTTTGCACAGAATAACTCGCAAGCAATGACGAATCCAATCAAGGTAACTCCCTGAAAAGTTAACTAATTGTAAAACAATTTTTTATTTTGTTTTTAATGACTTACTTGTTGAAAAGCTCCCGTCAAGAAGCGTAGCCCGAGAAACAGATGGATATTGTCAGTAAAAGCATTAGCAACTCCGGTCGTTGCTAAGGCTATTTGGGAAAACATAAAAACTGGCTTCCTGCCGATGCAATCCGACAAAATAGGAAACAAAATTGCTCCCGCCATCACGCCAAAAACAAGAATAGTCTGAGAAATTTCTGCCAAACCATCTTTTTCACATACCATATCCCACTGCAAAATATTTCACCGATGCTTTTAAACCTCTAAGGCCAGCCTTTGACATTTGATGATTTAGCCCAGTGGTCCCCAACCCCCGGTACGTGGATCAAATGGTACAGGACTGCCCAAGGAACAATAAATTATTTCAATTTCATTTACAAAATTAAAATAGTTTGTAGGGCTTAAGAACAACCGTTGCAATATCCACATCAGGAGGATGTGCATGATGATTTGCTATGTTCACTATCTTTGCTAACCAACACCATAGTAGCAGAACTGTTCAATTCACAATTATATATCAGGAAAACTAAAGTGGTCCTTTTGTGACTTTTATGCACTTTTATGCTGCCATGACCGGACGACTGTCAGGTTTAACTGCTCGGATTAAAGAGGTGGCACCTGAAAGTGGATCTACTCATTGAATCATTCACAGATAAATTCACAAAAATTGTCGCCGGAATTAAACAGCGTATTGATTGATGTCATTAAAGTTATTAACCTCATTTTGATGAAAGCACACGTCCTTAACTCGCTTTGTGAGGAGATGGACGCAAAGCACAAATGCCTGCTTTTACACACAGAAATAAGATGGCTATCTAGAGGCAAATCGCTAACCAGAGTAATTGAATTGCGAGAGCCATTGCAAAGATTTCTCTCAGAAAAGAAGTCACCGTTGGAAGCAGATTTCGGTGACAAGGTATGGGTCGCAAAACTAGCTTACCTGTGTGATATATTCAGCCTGCTCAATGAACTCAATCTGTCCCTTCAGGGGAAAGTGACAACTGTTTTTAAGTTGGCAGACAAATTATCTGCATTTTAAGCCAAACTGGAGTTGTAGGGAAAGCACGTGAACAGAGTAATTATGGACATGTTTCAAACATTAACGGGGATTTTATGCGAGGCTGAACCTGAGCATTCATTCTTCAAGTTGGTGACGGATCACCTGTCTATGCTTTTAAAAGAGTTCGAGCATTACTTCCCAACCACAAAAGACCCACGAACTGGTAAGGAATGGATCCGCGACCCATTTGTCAACAAACCAGGCGAATCTAGCATGTCTGTGCAAGAAGAAGATCAACTGCTGGAGATTGCTAATGACGGCGTCCTTAAAACTGCATTTCCAGACAACAACTCTACCGGTGTTCTGGATTAAAGTCATGCCGGAATACCCTGAGATTGCAACTACAGCACTTAAATCCCTGCTGCCATTTCCGACATCCTATCTTTGTGAAGCGGGGTTTTCTGCAGTGACAGCAACCAAAACAAAACAACGGAATAAACCGGACATAAGCAACGCACTTCGGATGTCATTGTCTCCTATTACCCCCAGATGGAACCGTCTCGTTGCAAAGAAACAAGCTCAGGGGTCTCATTGATTTAGCGTTCTAATGAGTTAAATTTTAAATCACTTTATATTCATTTTTTGTGTAACTGTATGTATTTTGAAGGCGTGTGTAACTACAATTAAATTAAAATTATTAAATCAAAACGATCTAAAATATAAACAATCAACTCCTCACCCTCCCCCCGAGCGGGCCGCGGTAAAATTATCAAACATTGACCGGTCTACGGCGATAAAAATATTGGGGACCACTGATTTAGCCAATAAAACCCTCATATTTACCTTGGTAACAATAGTTGGTCCATCGTCACCCAAATATTCCCACCCATACAAGCAGTCAGTGGTCTCGTTTCCAAGAGTATAATTGACAAACATCTTACACGACGAAAGGTCATCTCCTTCGTAGGGAATCCATTCGCTGAGGTTTGAATTTTCTGGAATTTTACATCTATGGGGAGGCTTGTACCCTGAAAATGAGTACTTTTGACTATTTTAATATATTCGGTTCGAATTTTGAAATAGAAAGAAATTTTATGAACCGATGAATACAATCGCAACCATATGAAAACATCCTGGAAACATAGTGGCGAATCCAAGTATAGTCCAATAAAGGGCTTGCCACCTTCCGTAGCCCAACTTTCCTAAAGCATCGTCTATGTCCATTTTGTTGCGAAATTCACTCGTGGTTTCCGTTTAAATCGGAGTGGCAGATCATAGTGCAAATTCTGAATTGATATCCGTAATGTAATGATGAAGTTAATCAATTCAAATTTTTTTTTCTAACTGAAGCTAATGCAAATTTTTAGTTAAGATTTCACGGCAATATGAAGATCGTGACTGTTAATATAATATTAGCTTATATTATTTTCAACGTAATAACGGAGTAAATCAAATAGTGTAAATAATATTAATACTTTAATATTTTAAACTTTATTTTAATACTTTAATAGTTTAATAGTTTAATTATGGGATCAACTTACTTTCTGAGTATTTGCCAGCATATTTTGAAGCAGTTACTTTGAAGATAATATCGCACGTGGTACTGAATTTGATTCTATTCGAAAAAATGAATTCATCGGTTTTATCGTCCCTGATTTTAATGGTTCTCGGGTTCTTATTAATAACATTGAATTGAATGAATTCCCTTAAATGATTGTTGAGTTTAAATAGATAGGATTAGGCTATACTACAAAAGTGGAATGTTGTCAAGGATCGGGTTGAAATTCTCCATTAAAAAAATTATATTTGGTACAAAATATTACGGATATTAAAATTATTCACTAGATCAAATTTCATCATAAAATTGTGATTAAGATAAAATTTTATATGTTATTGTGGTGAAAATGTTAAATAATAATTTTATAAATCTTATAGCAAGCATTTTTTTAATTTCATATTTGCAATGTTTAATAATGCTCTGATCCTGTCCTTACCATATAATTATGTCGCGGACTTTAATCCATGACTAATGTCAACTAACTTTTTATATAAAAATGAGCTACATTTGAAATAACGTTTTTTATTATTTATAATAAATGCTTAAGGCACAATGAATGAAATGCTATTATTTTTAAAAGTAAGAGAATTTATCAAAAAATTAGCAAAATTTTATCAATGTCGACCGAGATTCGTTTGACTCGTTTCATGTTATGCTTGACTTTTGAGTTAGAACCTCAATATCTTCGATTGTTTCGGGAAGGGTTCTCAGGTAGAAAAAGAACCAATATTGCTGAAATAAAGGAAAGTGAACCAAATGCGGTTAGCAACATGAAGGGATATTTTTCCATCTGAAAATAAAAATTAATAAATAAATAATTAATTTGAGCACATAATGCCATCAAGTAACCCAACAATGTATGATGCCTATGAGGCTACGAAGTTCCCAATCCTTCCAATAAATGAACATAATCCTGATGACTGAACATCATTACTATCATGGTCATTATTATCACAATCATTATCATCATTATAATTATTGTTGCTGTTATTATTATTATTATTATTATTTATTATTATTATTATTATTATTATTATTATTATTATTATTATTATTATTATTATTATTATTATTATTATTATTATTATTATTATTATTATTATTATTATTATTATTATTATTATTATTATTATTATTATTATTATTATTATTATTTCACAAGTCACCACAGCCATAACGGCCGGAAAGTCAACGGCGCCAGGTCTCAACCAGAGTCCAGAGGCAGCCACAAACAGAAAAAAAAGAACGGGAGAAAAACACAAAAACATAAAAAAAAAGAAAACAAACAAATTCTATCTATTTCCAGTATCATCCCAAAATTTTTCTTAATATATGGCATGTTCCGTACAGGGCAATCTTTTGGATCTCAGGTTGACTTGGTTTTCCAGGCAGCATATCTTCCACATTCCACATTCTTGCAATTTCAATTTGTAAGTCTTTATATTTCAGAATTTTTTCATTTATTTTCTTTAGAACATTTTCGTCGTCAGGTATGGAGATTTCAATTAGCAGGCAGTGTCTTTTCTTTCTATTTAGGTATATTATATCTGGTCTATTGGCTTGAATTTTTCTATCTGTTACAACACCTTGGTCCCACATTATTGTTATTTCGTCAGTTCTCACCACAGGTTCAGGCACATGCAAATAATATTTTTCATTTACATGGAGTTCTGTATTTTTGCAAATTTTCCAATGGGTCAATCCTGACTTTTCCATGTTCCTGAAAAACTGTCCGTGCAGGGGCTTCCTCTTTATGTCTTCCAACTTTTCCATTTCTATCTTTTTCTTAAATTCATCAGGGATTTTTATATCCGTGCAGTTCCTCAGTGCAAACAACATTTTTAATTTTGTTTGCTTCCTTTGTCACCGAGTATTTGTTTTTGAGACTGTCATCCATTTTAACTAATTGAATGAGTTTACTGGTATCTCTGTCTATGTATTCCAAAAGGCCCAATATTGACTGTTGATAGACCGTTGCTACTTCGAGGAGCCCTCTGCCGCCATTCTTTCTTTTAACGTATAACCTCTGCACGTCAGCTCTGGGATGGTGCATTTTATGAATCGTGAGAATTTTCCTTGTTTTTCTGTCAATTTTTTCAATTTCCGATTTTAACCAATGAACCACTCCGAAACCATAGGCGAGAATTGGTGTTGCTAAACTGTTGATAGCAGTGATTTTATTTTGTGAGTTAAGTAGAGTGGCCAGAACTGTTCTCAATCTCCTGAAGTATTCTTTTTTTGCATTTTGTTTCATCAGCTTGTCATTTATGCCACTTTTTCATCCATCCCAAGGTATTTGTAGTATTCATCGATCTCCAGTGATCTAATTTGCGGAGGGGTTGAGAGCTGGATGCTCCTTCCGTGTATGACTTTTCCTTGTTTTATTTCTATCGTGGCGCATTTCTCAATTCCAAATTCCATTTGGATGTCATTACTAAAGTCTTCAACGATTTTCATATTTTCCTTCATCTGTTCGTGACTTTTTGTAAATAATTTTAGTTCATCCATATATAACAGGTGACTTACTTGCTGCTCATGTATTGTGTAGCCTGCTCCGGTTTTCCTGAGGGAATTTGACGATGGTGTCAGGGTCATGCAAAACAGCAACGGTGACAACGAATCTCCCTGGAATATTCCTCGTTTAACAGAAATTTTTCCTGTTTTTAAGCACCCGTCTTTAACCGTTAACATCATACTAGTTTTCCATTTAAGCATTGACTGATGAATGAAACTTCTAGTTACATCATTAATCTTATATATTTCTAAAGTTTAATTAATCAACGAATGGGGAATGCTATCAAAAGCTTTTTTATAATCTATCCATGCGATACATAAATCTTTTTTGAATTTCTTTGCATGGTGCACCACCATCTGACTTATAAGTAATTGGTCCTTGCATCCTCGACTTTTTTTCTTGCACCCTTTTTGTTCTTCTGGAAGAATGTTATTTTTGTCAAGATGGCAGTAAATTCTCTCTGCTATCAGCGAAGTCAGAATTTTGTACATTGTTGGTAAACAAGTTATAGGTTTGTAATTCTTCGGTTGTGTTGTGTCTTGAGTCTTTGGTAACAGGGAGGTGGTTCCCTCCGTCAACCAGTCGGGCATACTTCCTGGATTTTTCATTATTTCGTTGTACCCACTCACTAGTCGACCGTGAAGCGACACCAAATATTTCAACCAGAAGTTTTGTACCTTATCTATACCTGGGGACTTCCAATTTTGTGCACCTGCAATTGTTTTCTTCAGTTCCAATTCGTCTATATCTTTCCATGTATCTGTCTGCAAATTTTCTTGAGCCAATTCTTCCTTTCGAATCCACTCCGCCTGGTAACTGTGTCTGACTTCCTTTTCCAGTATTTCTTTCCAAAACTTTTCCATTTCCACGGGATCTGGTGGTTTCTGCACTCGAATCTGACATTTATTGGTTTCTCTATAAAATCTCTTTTGATCTTCGTTGAACAATCTATTTTGTTGGTATTGTGTACTACGTTTGCTGTATCTTCTTAATCTCTGTGCCTTGGCTTGCAATTTCATTTTGATGTTATTCTCAAGCTCATCGATTTGATTCAGACCCATGTTTGATTTTTTACATATGTCCGTCAGCTTTCTTTGGACTTTTTGACTGGATTTGCCTTTTTGAATTGATTTAAAATGGTCATTTCTTTTCTGTATTTGTTAATAGCTTCATTTATTCTGATCTTCTTCTTCTTCTTCTTCTTATTATTATTATTATTATTATCCTCATCATCATCATCATCATTATTATTATTATTATTATTATTATTATTATTATTATTATTATTATTATTATTATTATTATTATTATTATTATTATTAATCATAAAAAAATGAGCAACATTTGCAATTAGGTTCTTTATTATTTATAAAAAGTATATTATCAATATGTAAAAATTAACAGCAAAATGTCATCAATGTCGACCGAGATTCCTTTGAGTCGTTTCGTGTTTTGTTTGAGTTTTGAGTTATAATCTCAGTATCTTCGAATGTTTCTGGAAGGGGTCTGTTTTGAGTTTCCGGTAGAAAAAAGACCAATACGCCTGAAATAATTGAAAGTGTACCTAATGCTGTTAGCAACAGGAGGGGACATTTTTCCATCTGAAAATGGAAATTAACAATTAAATAATTAATTTGAGCACATAATACCATCAAGTAACCCAACTGACAATGAATGATGCGTATGAGGCTACGAAGTTCCCAATCCTTCCAATAAATGAACATATTCCTGATGACTGAACCCTTAAAAATTAATTAAACCTTAAATTAATAAAATACTGTCAGAATTATCATTAATAATCATATAAATACCTGATATTTGTGGGGAAAAGCTCGGGTGCATACATGACGAGAATACTGAAGACACACGTGATGCCAAATTTACCGACCATGGTCAGAGAAACATTTAAGGCCGAGAGATCTAAGCCAGATTCTTGAAAAAGTTGTTTAGTTGAAAATTATTATTACAAACTAATAATGCAAAAACAATTTGCAACTGACCTGTCTTCATTGGAAGGAAAGGAATGATGAAAAGAGCAATTCCACTGACGAGCCACCAGCCAATCAAAGGCCACTTCCTGCCATATCTAAAAGCATTTAAAAAACTGCTAAGTGTCATCGAATCATATTTTAGAGATACGTCAAGAGTTTTGACATTCTAACATCACAAACAAATGAGGTTGAAAATTATTTTGCTGGAGTACAAAGCTACTGAAACCGAGTTCTTCAAAACATTTACAACTATAGCCTAAGGTTTTAGCCATTATATTCTTGTATAAAACCTTAATAATTTTTTAGTGACCTGACAACAACGAAGTACAAAAGAAGGATGGCTGGAAATTCGACCAAACCATTGAAAAATCCATTCCAATACCGATCTCCTGCCAATTGTGCTGTGCTTAAAGTGAGACCATAATAAGCCATTGTAACAACAATCCTGACAATTGAAATTGAATCATAAATCAATAAATTTCAACATTAGCTCTTGAAAGTAATTTAAATTTAAGTTTCTAATATTTCAGATATTTACCATGATACCGAGCAAATGACCAAATGAAGAAGCAATCTTTTGTGTTTGAAGAAATCAAAACAAGAATAATTTGTGGATTGTTTGCCGTCCTTTTCCAAAACCAATTTATCTGCTTCATTTACAGTAACAATCAAATCTTCGCTTTTGTGAATATTATTGAATTCTAATGCTTTTCTCAGGATTTCTTCCACTTTGTCGACTTTGCCGTTGGCAAACAACCAAGTCACTGACTCAGGTAAATATCTGAAATAAGTTATGAAGTTACTAAATTATAATATTGGGATGAAATATTACTTAACGAGGAGAACTGCATGATGAACTTGCTTGAAAAGAGGGATAGTCAGAAGTAATCCAATGAGACTTATACAAATCTGCAGGTGCTTCCAGTTCCTAATAAGGTATGCCAGTAGTGGAAATATGCAAATAGCCAAAGACCAAAAAGTCTCAATTATAATTCCTACAAATGTCCTATACTTTGTTGAGAACAATTCCAACATCAAAATAAATCCCGGCAGAAGCACACCCTGTTCAAGTTTAAATATCTTTAAATACTAATCCTGTACAAAAATCTGTGTTTTCATTTGAATATATGATATATTTCGACTGCAATGTTTATAATATGCGTAATAGTTTTAAATAAATGCACTGTAGAACTGTTGGGACTTTGTAATTTTATACTTGCCTGTTGAAGTGCTCCAGTTAAAAAGCGAAGGAAGAAGAAAAGGTAAATGTTTTCCACAAAAGCAGTAAATAAGCCAACGGAGGCAAGCATTACTTGAGAGATAAGAAACACTGGCTTCCTTCCGTATTTGTCCGACAGAGTGGTAAATATGGCACCAACCATGATTCCGAAGGAGAGAACCGTTTGAGATGTTTGCGCCAAAACCTCTCTGCTGCAGACCAAGTTCCACTGACGATTATAATTTTGATTGATTTAATTAATTGGAATTTTGATTTTGTCAATATACATTTTAAAAAATAAATTAATCAAAATAAATTTCACGAGAAAGCAAATTTAATGAAAGTCAATTGCCATTCAATTGCCAATCCCATGGCCTCTTATCTTAAAATTGTCAGCAACAAGAGGTACATAAAACTTTTACGTCAAAGTTTCCAAAAATTTCTTAATTTGTTTTGGCCAATGAATGAAATCACGCTTTTCAGAACAGTAGATTTCCATTGCATGTTCGCCTCTCAGTAAGCTTTTAAAAAATTTTCCAAAATAATTTGTTTGAGTGGGTTCTCGTCAGGTGTTTCAGTCTGCAGCTCAAATAGGATGATATATCGCAATCTTTTGTGCGAGTTTTTTTTACTTGTTTTGCTTTATAAATAAATTGTAATGAGTAATAATTTGTAATAATTGTCTTTTATACGAATGTGCTCTTAGTTATAGAAGCGTTTATGTAATATATTTCATAAAAATATAACTGAGAAATAGTGTAATGAAATAATAAATCAAATGTTTAAATATTCACCTTGGTAACAATAGTTGGTCCATCGTCACCTAAATATTCCCATCCATGCAAGCAGTCCGTGGTCTCATTTCCAAGGGTGTAATTGACAAACATCTTACACGACGAAAGGTCATCTCCTTCGTAAGGAATCCATTCGCTGAGGTTTGAATTTTCTGGAATTTTACACCTATGTGGAGGCTTGTATCCTAAGAAACAACTAATTTTATAATCTTTAAGAAATCTCTAAACCTAATTCGTTTATTTTAATTTTAAACTTACCTATGTAAACGATGGCTAAAGTATGGAATGCGCTAGGCACCATTACCGCTAATCCTAACATGACAAAATGCATGATCTGCCATTTTCCAAATCCTCCAAGTTTGTTTAGGGTTTCATCTACGTCCATATTTATTAATGATTTTTTAGATGACAATGAATCGTTGGGCGATCAACTTGAGTAGCTATATATGCAAGTTTTGAAGGCAACTCTTTATATCTTACTTGAGTGCTATACAAAGTCCACTCGCTTTGAGTAAACTTTAAAAGTAGCATGTCACGAAACCTCATCGTTGCTTTGTGAAGGATCACCAAATAATCAATAAATTAGATAATCTCATCCAGTTTTCTTCCACAATCATAACCTTCTTCGGAAAAGTACCGTACGAACATCCCGCTGTCAGACAGGATATTGGTGACTCTAAGGAGATTGGAGCGCAATGCTTAATCCTATTTCTCCGAGCGTGAGATTGGATTCTTAACAAAATATAAACCGCATTCCGACTGCTCGGTGCTTTGTTTACTCCAGACTTGCTAGGAAAACATTATTTACGATGATTCGGGCTGCCTTATACGCAGGGTTTTACCTTTGGTCATAATTATATAATTATTGTCTCATATTAGATTATGGTTACGACGTTTTAAGAACGTTTCGAATGCACATTCAAAAATATACGTTATTCGAATTGATTTCAAGGTTAATTGCAAATGAGCAAAATTTTCCATTTCAGAGCCTCTACCTGTGTTTTTATCTCAAAAGCTTTGGTAGCCAAAGAGCGAAAAGTATTTTGCGACCAGGCAATCGACAGGGAAATTGGTAAAGGTGAATGTTTACAGAAGGAGTCTATATCTCTTCACCAGCAAAGGATGGTTATAGGACGTCCGCCCAAAAAGGAAACCATCCTGATTACGGGAGCGTCTGGGTTTCTCGGTCAACATATTGTAAAACTTCTGCAGGAGAAAGCAGAAAACGTTGAGAAGATTATTTTGTTTGACATGAAACCTTACCGCAACAAATTAGGTTGAACATGTTCCTTTGATCCATTATTACCAAGTTGCTATTTAGTCACACTTCAAATGAATATTCATGAGTTGAAAGATGAAAAGGCTGCACTTGCGATTGTTCATACGTTGAATAATATTTATTATTGAGAAAGTAACTATGACAAACAAAGAAGATGTTAACGAATTACTCTGGGTGATCCGATGAACACTATTATAGCTTCCCGAATTATTAATTTGTCTCTCCTTATATGATTGCCATAAACAAATGCAGATTTTAGACACATTTTTGAGGAAACATTTTCATGCAGGTCATTCCTCGAGAATTCCGATGAAAGAAATTTTGGGAGACGTGCGCCATTTGAGTGAATTGAGAGAAGCCTTCAAAGGAGTGAGCTCAGTCATCCATGCGGCAGGAGCAGTGGAATTTGGATGCAATTCGACGTTGGATAAACTAAGGGAAATCAATATCAAAGGTTAGAAACTTGTCTTTTGAAACATAATGTCACCTTACAAAGCAGTTTCTAGAAATTTCTTTAAATTAAGGAACTGCAAACGTGGTTCAAGCAAGTGTTGAGAGCAAAGTAACAAAATTAGTTTTCGCAAGTTCAGTGGATGTGGTCATAGGTTACAACCAGTTGATCGATGTCAATGAATCCTGCCCTGTGCCCGAGAAATTCCTCTTCAAGGGCTACCCGGAAACCAAGCACCTGGCAGAGATACTCGTCCTAAAATCTAACGGAAGAAGTATCGGCGAAAGTAAGCTCAATGGATTAAGAATTTGAAAGATTATTTTAAAGTTTAAATTATGATTATATGTAAATTCATCTTCCGTATTATCTGTCGTTCTCTAATTGTTTTTAATTTTTTTTTTTAATTTTAAAATTTAACTTTTAATTGGTGGAGAGGCAAGGTTGAGAACTTTGTCATTACGACCGAGCGTGATGTACGGGGAGGAAGATCCTTTTTACGTGACCAGTGGCCTTGAGGAAGCCAAATCCAACAAGGGGGTTTTGATGGTTGTCGGAGGAAGGAAGGCTCTTTTTCAACAGAGTTATGCTGGAAACGTTGCCTGGGCTTTCCTCTGTGCCCTGTCCTCGATGTCGAAAGACGAAGATCTAGGTGGAAAAGCCCTGTTCATCACTGACGACACTCCTCCAATGAATTCTTTTGATTTCACGGAGATTTTTCTCAAAATACTCGGGTATTCACTTAAAACTTTTGAATGGCAACAATGATCAGAAAGTAGTAACATAAAATTAAATGATTACTTAGATCAAAACATTTAGCAAAACTAATGTTTCCACGTTTTCCGTCAGATATCGACTGTCAACATGGTCTGTCCCCTACCCTGTTGCATATTCTATTCTGTGGCTGTCCGAATCACTCTGTTGGTTCTTGTCCCCATTGGTGGAATGTACCTTCAAGAACTCCCTTTCCAGTCTTGTTTACATTAACACCACCTTCACTTTTAATCGCAGATTCGCCGAAGATCTGATTGGCTACAAACCATTGTTTACGTTCGAAGAGTCTATTAATAGGTCGTCGGGATTTTATAAAAAACATTTTCAGGAATAAAATCTAATGAGTTGATAAATAAATTGATTTTATATTTTAATATTTATTTTTTGATCGCTAGGTGCCAGATTTTATTTTGTTTTTGTTTGATTTTTGTAGGTCGACATTTTTATTTAAACCGGAATTTTAAATTTAATCAGATGTAATATTTTAGCTCACAGCATCAAAAATATTACAATTAATTGTTTAAATTTTTTTAATGCGAGAAAGAACATTTTGAATGTTTCATCGGGAAATATTTGTTAAATTGTGAAATAATTTAAATAATATTGATTACATGATTCCATTGAACAACAATTGTTTGCAAGTTTCAGCCACTTGTAAGTTTATATCCACCATAATAAAAACGCAGTTAACTAGAATTAGAGAAAATTAATAATAAAAACAACATTTGTTTTTCCAATGAATAAGTAACAAATGAAAGGGTTGATTTGATTGTGGAGCGACTTCAATCTGAGACTTGAGTCAAACTGGCACGCGTTCCTCGTTATTTCAAGGTCCCTGATGTTTGCTTGAGTCAACACATTCCAATCTCCTAATGGATACTGACTCTGGCACTACAAGCTCTCGACAGTTTAACTGGATTGGCTATCCTCAAGTGGTGGCTAGATGCGACCATAATCATCATCATCATCATCATTATCATCATGAGGATTGTCAACGTCATCGTCTTCATGGGCATCATAATCCTTATGGCACGAATTTATTATTACTATAAATATTATCATTTCATTATCTTCAAATAATAATATAAACATTATTAATAGTATGGGAATGTATCATAATATGAATTGATGATGATGATGATGATGATGGATGATGATGATGATTGATGATGATGATGATGATGATGACGATGACGATGACGAGGACGATGACGATGATGATGATGATGATGATGATGATGCTGTTATCAATGTCTTAAAATCACAGGTTGAATTTCAAGCAGCTGAGCGCATGTGTAGTCGCGTGGTCGTCGCTTGCAGCTCGTGCTCAGCACAACACGACACAACGACAAGAGAACACAAGAGAGATCCTATGATCAGATATGCTTGATTGATTGCTCGATCCTGTCAAATTATGACGTTTCCCCCTCAATCTGTACGAATTTGATGACAAAAAATGAAAACTTAATCACGTCTGCTGACAACCCTCAACTGGTTGTTGTTGTTGGTGATGATGATGACGGCGACGACGATAATAAAATTAATATCAGGGTCATTGCTAGTCTTTATAAATTGTTTTATTGAATCTGTTTGATTCAAAATAGTCGTTATTATTATATTATTATATTCATCGATGATGATGATGATGATGATGATTGGATGATAATGATGATGACTGGGATGGGGTGACGTGGGATGGTGGTGATGATGATGGAGAAAGTGGCTAAAGAACCCCCAATTAGGCAAACATCACGCTGTGGTCTACAACAACTCATTCAAGCGTGGAGTGCTGTTGTGTGTCGTTGTAATGTAGTTGCAAAACAAACCATCCAAACAACATGAAACAATTAATTGTATTGTTTGTTATGGAATACGTTTAAACAAAAATGTATTTCTTGGATGGATTGATGAATGACCGGATGAATATTGTAAATGTTATGTTGTTAAAGTTATTTTATGATTTTCATTGTCATCATTGTTGCTATTGTTGTTGTCAGCTTGTTGTTGTTGTTGTCAGCTTGTTGTTGTCAGCTTGTTGTTGTTGTTGTTGTCAGCTTGTTGTTGTTGTTGTTGTCAGCTTGTTGTGGGCGTGACGAGTCACGTCAGTCGTGTGGTGAAGTAACTTCTGGTGATGCAAAATCTGCTTCTATTTTTGGAGACTGGTTTGTTTTTCTTTTTGCTGGAATTTCCCGCCGCTAATTGTAGTCTGAGAGTTATTTATGGAAGCTTATATTGTTATGACATTTATTGTTTTCCTTTATTAAGAATATTATTATTATTATTATTTATTATTATTATTATTATTATAATTATAATTATTATTATTATTATTATTATCATTATCATTATTATTATTAAGTTAAGTTAAGTTAGAAATATTTCCAATAACTAATTAGACTAACGAGCAGGAGGGTGTAAATTTAGCGCAGAGTATTTTTATGCTCAAAAGGTCAAAGGTTACACGTGGACTTCACGCATGGGTGAACAATTTGTTTGATTAGCAGGCCGACCATGTGTCATGTCTTGTTTGATCTGAAAAACTGAAATGTTTTTTATTGTGAAAAAATACTTTGAAACATTTTAAAGAATATCATACAAAGAAATAAATCATACTTTTATTATCCTGTCTGTTATTGGCCAAATTCCAATTATCTTCTCCAAAATAATAGTCTTTTGGTTCTATTTAGTTTCAGTTTCGGTTTTTCCAGGAAATTTGTTTGAAGCACCTCAGAAAACATCATCAACCTTTTTGATTACTTTCTTGAATTTGTTAACTTAAGTTCAAGTTCGCTTTTACATTCAACATCCTTTGGTTCCAATCTTTTGCAGGAACCAAGACGAGCGTGACCTTTCTGCCGATCTCCTGGATATCTGAAATTAAAAACTGGGTTTTCTTAATGTCAGGAGCATCGTTATTGCAATTTTTTAGTGTTTCTAAGGCACTAAGCAAATTACTCAGAACAAATATATCGAAGGTCTCCCCCTGATAGGAGTCCTTCACGTTAATCAGACAGTCCTCAATGGCTGCTAGTTCGACAGAACTTATGCAGCTGTGACTTGATGTCCTGAGGCTTAAGTTCACGTTTTTCTTCGGGATGTGGATCCCTATTCCTGTCTTGTTGTCCACATTTGGCGAAGAGGTTTGTTAAACAAAATTTCCCATTAAAATATTAGTTCATAGTAGCGACATTGTTATTTAGGATTTTATAAATGTCGATTCCGGGTGATATTTCTCATTATTTTCCAATTAATAACTTCTATTAATAATAATTCAAATAACAATAATTTCAGATAATAGTGTCATCATGGTCTTTGTTAATTAGTTGAATTTTAATAAACATGAAATTTCTTAGGATCACACGAACATCGAATATTTGCGAATGCTTCAGTGGGCCTGTACAATGCCCCTTCAACCTTATCAATAAACTCTACACTTATTTCATGTCTGCTCGGAATGAAGAAGAAAAGTTGGAACGTTCAACAACTTACTTCCAATCCGTCTTTGTAAGACGCTCAGAATAAAAATATTGATTATTTCCTTCGTTAATACATAATTTGTGGCCTAATATTTATTAAATATTTATTTATCATATTTATTTATTATCATTACTAATTTGATTGCTTTAATGTGCAGCTGCTTTTTATATGGAATTATAATTACTTGTTTCTTTTCAGACAAATCATGAAGAAGTTTCTGATACTGCGGTTTTTACGATGCAATGTTATCATGCGGTTGGTGCTCTTGACAAAATCATGCGACATATCGAGATGGTAATAATCATTGCACAAGCTCATGACTGAATGACTGCATTTAAATTTATTTAATTATTGTCTAATATGTGTTTTTGAACGAATTCCACATTTAGTATTACATATAAATTTAAAAACCTCTAAAATTTTTAGTTTAAACGTTATACTGACGAAGAATTGAGGAACATGGAAAAGCATCACAATTACGTAATAGAACCATACCTGTCTGATGACACTTTCAACTCACTTGTATGGAGGCCGAATGTTCCACAATTGATAAATGACAAACTAAGTGATGCTAAACCATCTCAAAATGAAAAAGAAACTACAGAGGAACGTGACTATACAGTTGAACATTTTATTTTTTTGACCACCTTATGAAGCTTATGCATGTCTTGAACATCTTGTATACTGCATCTTATAAGTGCGCGAATCTGCTCAAGGTAACACATAAAAATCAATTTGCATTTACTAAATTGAACCTGATTAATTTGAGATTTAAAGACTGTAATATCTAATATCATTTATTTTGTTAACTGGTTTTAGTAATAATAATCGTTTAATGCAATGACGAGTTGATTCATCTTTAGACAAGAGGTTTTGTTGGTGATGCACCAATATTTTGGAGGGAATTTTTTCTACTAAACGAATACCTGAAAGATGTAATAATAAATCCATCAAAACGAGGTTACATTCCATGGACGATTGAGATCGTCTTAAAGAAATGGTTAAAATTCGTTTTATTACCACCAATATAATGTCTAATAGTTAATACTTTTATAAAACTATTATAAATACGTAATAATTTTATCTTTATAGCCCATTTATGGTTCTATCCAATTGTCATGACTATTTGATGGAAGATTTAATTAAATTGTTAAAAGTCGAACAAATTGATGAGGTGATGTTGATTAAAATTAAAATAACTTGATGACTTTTTAAACAACATTAAGGATATACTAATTATCTTATTAATTAACAAATTTTATTTGGATGGAGTGCAGATCACGCAAGAGAGTTATTTTATGCCTTAAATACTTCGTATCCTAAGGATAATCAGCGTTTATATTGGAATTGAATTGATTTCTTATTGAAAATACTCACAATAAACAAACTGTCATGTCTTTTGTATCGGACTCCACTTTATTGAAAAGCAGTAGTTTGTTTTATTTCGAAAACAAATGAAATCGAGACACCACTACTTAATGAAGTCACTAACCCTAACTCCGAACCTAACCAAATCGGGAGAAGCTTTATAGCTTTTTTTTTATTAATGACCGTTGCTTGCATAGCTAAAGAATTAGGAAAGTGTTCCCGCAACGGGTTTCGAATCCGCACCGCCATTGTGAGAGGTCATGCGGGCTTAACAAATTGTGACCAGATTCCAGACAACGTTTCACCTGCAAACCTAAAGTATGTTCTGTCGTTGATTGTCTTGCCTTGTGAATCAAGATAACGTTCGTGTGGCAGTCAGGGACGCAATTTCAGCAAACCCTCGCATAACTTGAGAAGGCCTTTTTTGCTTCTAGCCAAAATCTGGGGAGAGCTAAAAGAAACCTTTTTAATTTATTAATTTGAATTGTAATAATGTAATCCTAAACAAATCATTAATTAACAATTAAATAATTCATTATTACCAAACCAGTCAATTATATTGCTTAATTAATTATCAACTATCTAATTTGTTATTAACTAATTTTTAGGTGATTGATTAATTATTATCAATTAATTAATTCTAAATTCTTTTATTTTATTTCTAAAAAACATTACTAATTTCTTGTCGGAAATTTCCAAAACCATGGATGGATGGATGGATATATGGATGGATGGATGGATGGATGGATGGATGGATGGAATGACGGATGAATGGATGGAAGGATGAATCTTTATTTCGAAGGTCAGTTGAAATGGCGGAAGTTTGGATTTCCCGGCATTTAAAGGACCAATAAAGTTAAATCTTTCTTGGACGCCTCTAAAAGCAGCATTGAGCCACCAAACATCCTCTGCATAATATCACTCACAGGTGCCTAATTGGCGTGGTGATAATGATAGTGGAGGTAATTACAACGGTACTATCATTAATATTATTATTGTTGTTATAGTTATTATTATTATTATTATTATTATTATTATTATTATTATTATTAGTATTATTATTATTATTATTATTATTTTTATTATTATTATTATTATTATTATTATTATTATTATTATTATATTATTATTATTATTATTAATTATTATTATTATTATTATTATTATTATATTATTATTATTATTATTATATTATTATTATTCTTATTATTATTATTATTATTATTATTATTATTATTATTATTATTATTATTATTATTATTATTATATTATTATTATTATTATTATTATTATTATTATTATTATTATTATTATTATTATTATTATTATTATTATTATTATTATTATTATTATTATTATTATTATATATTATTATTATTATTGTACTATTTTTGTATAACAAAAATAACAGATATGATTAAATAAAATCTGATATAAAATCATTAAAAGTCCTGTGCATCATCTTGTTGCAGTTATAACTTTTTAATATTAAATTTAACCATCTCCTTATCAGCAACAAACTTTATGGCAATTCCCTATTAACTTATATCATTCTAATTTTCTGAACTAATCAATTCCTAATATTTCTAAATAAATTCTAAATGCAAAAATAATTAACAGCAGAAAATTAGAGATAACATTTGAGCATTTCAGTTGACCAAAGATAACATAATCTCGTGAAAAGATGAACGTCACTTAAATGTCTTTGCTCAGAGCGTGTCACCAGCGTATCTGTTAAAGATAAATAATTACTTCTTCTCGAGGAAATGGAATAAAATAAATTCATCCTTTGAAGGAAACAATGAAACTCAGCAGCATCTTTCCAGACATTTTCAACTCCATCATCAATGGAAGAAGATCATTTCCATTACTTGTCTCCAGGGAATGCTGTGTTATAATTGTGGAGGATTTCTGCACATGAGTTTTTTTCCATATTTTCAATTATAATTAAATGAAGTGAAATATGCAGTATGTGCCTTGTTTATTATTCCTTGTGATGCTCAAATGCCAAACACTTGAAGTCCAGTGATGGGTTTACAATGTAAACTTTACAGTTTCAACTTTACACAACTAAAACGATAACGAGTACCCATTACGAACATCATTAAAAAGACGGAAAACAAATACATAAAATAAGACTAAGGATTTTGAAATATTTATGACATGAAATACTTTTTAATCTAATATTTACAATAGGAAATACATTTAAATTCAATATTTACATCCTCCACTGAAACAGAAACAAGCGGCTAACAAATTAAATATTGAATGAAGAATAAACTTGATGACGTCATAAATACATCACATCCATTTACCTGCTCCAACGCCCCGAGTGAAATGGAGTGAACATAGAAACGGTTTTTGTGCATCAATGCAGCTTTTCACCACTTTAATGGCCATTCCCCCGATGGACCAACCATCATCATCATCATCGTCACCATCACCACCATCATCATTATCACCATCATCACCACTACCCTCATCATCATCATAACCAACATCATCATCATCACCACCATCATCATCAACACCACCATCGTCGAATGTCATCGCTATCATCATAGTCACTTTCATAATCGATCGGTCATCCATAATTTAATTAATTAATTAAAATCATTACATTATTAATCGGAGAAGAAAGTTAAATTAAAGTTATTAACACGTCAGAAGATCAATTTGAGATTTGATCTTAAACGTGAATATAGCATGAAATATAACATTATAATATGAAATATATTACATTATAATATAAAATGCAACACATACATTATGACTTGAAATATAGTACAGGTTTTGGCAAAATGATCTGACACATTTGAATGTTTAATAAAAGCATATTGTCGAGGACGTTTTTGGAAAGTTGTCCATTACTCGACAAATCATTTCACGTGGAATGGCAGCGATTTCTCGGCAAATGACATCTTTCAATTGTTCAATAGATCCTGTGTATACCTTTGATATTAGTAATATATCCCCTAAAAAATTACAAGAGTTTAAGTCAGGTGATCGGGTGTAATAAATTCTCTGAAATTATTGAAATTGCCGTCTTTTCTTGAAAAGCATTTCCGTAATCATTAAAAGCAAACCTTGTGTAAATGTTTATGTAACTTTTGTAAATTTTAAAACGAAATAAGGCAAAATAGCATCAAATGTACACTTTTATTTTAATTTGCTTGTATTAAGATTATAAATGCGTCAGATCATTTTGATCAACACTGTATATTATGATAGAAAAATTTAATACATATATTACTTATTGAAATATAATTTAATATAGAATGTAATACATACATGATAATATGAAATGTAATATATTATAATACAAAATGTAATACATATATCATATTATATTCATCGAGTAATGAGCATCGACACAAAAAAGCATGATTTCATCAAAGGATGTCAACCCCTGAGTTTTTGGTGCAAAAGAACAGATGGCCCCGAAACCTACACGCTTCTGTCTGTGTCATGTTTGAATAAAAAAAATATTTCATAACTATTCATTTAATAATAACATTAATAATAGTAATTTATTTTATATTTGACTATATTATTATATTACATTTAAATTATTGATGTTGTAAACAGGAATAATTTCATTAATTAATAATAATAAAAAAATTATAATAATCATTTATTTTAAGTATAAATATAAATTGTTATTGTTGTTGTAAATAGGAATAATTTTTACGGGGAACAATGGATGAGGTTCATTAGCGATCTCACTTCGATAAATTAACAAGAGGTGCCTGCGACAGGTGCTCATCGAAATTGGGATTCCATTCGATGATGACTGTGACGCCGACGATGATGACGATGACGAAGGTAGGCCATGATGATAATGATGCTGGGGTAGGTGAGGATGATGACGATGATGAAGGTACGTGATGATGACGATAGTGGAGGTAGGTGATACTACAATGACGATTGCAGCGGCCATGATGATGATAATTATGGAATCAGGATAGTTATTATTGTTATGTTGATGATGATGCAAGAGGATGTGGTTAATCCAGAGATTGCTCATCTATCGATTCTTTCAGACGCCGTGGATGTTCTTGTTGAAGATGCTCATATATCCAATCAGCTAATTGAGGAACTACAGTGTGATTTAAGATAACTACTCTGCAAACAGGTGTCTCCATGGATACGATGATTAAGCGTCTGTTAGGAGATTGCACAACAATGTCCATAAGAGTGAGTGGGTGAGTGAGTGAGTGAGTGAGTGAGTGAGTGAGTGAGTGAGTGAGTGAGTGGTGAGTGAGTGAGTGTGAGTGAGTGAGTGAGTGAGTGAGTGCGTGAGTGAGTGAGTGAGTGTGAGTGAGTGAGTGAGTGAGTGAGTGAGTGAGTGAGTGAGTGAGTGAGTGATGAGTGAGTGAGTGAGTGAGAGTGAGTGAGTGAGTGAGGTGAGTGAGTGAGTGAGTGAGTGAGTGAGTGAGTGAAGTGAGTGAGTGAGTGCGTGAGTGAGTGAGTGAGTGAGTTGAGTGAGTGAGTGAGTGAGTGAGTGAGGAGTGAGTGAGTGAGTGATCGATCCTGACACGAAGTGGCAGCAAAGGTTTCACATCTCGGAGGACTTCCACGGCCATTAGCGATGATTCGATTTGCTAAATTCTCTAGAACTTTATGTTATAAAATCAAGTTATTAATATCATTAATTTTTACAAGATAATTAACAATATAAATTTAATAAAAATAATACTTAATAAAATCAACGCAACCAGATCAACGAAAAAATTGCGAAAACTCTTCTACGATATTTTATCATTTCCGTTGAAACAAATCTGATTTCTTGCAACTTTCTACTTTTTCTGTAAAACTCGATTAATCTATAACACTTTGTTGCGGTCACAAGCCAGCAACAATATTCCGTTGAATTCTGACATCTGGGTGGTCCTTAATGATTTGCATCATTATCATGACCTGATCACTTCCGTTAGAATGATTGTACGTGGATGTCACACGTAATTTCAATAATTCTATTTTTATCGATGGCCGTTTGTTGGAGAACTTTGTATAAAATCAAGCAACATTCTTTCCGAAAGTCTTTTTATTTTTGGAATCAAGTTATTCCGAAATATTTAAGAATGCATTTGTAATGTAAGTTTTATGGATATCATTATCACCATCTCCACCACACAACCACCGCCATCATCATCATCATCATCATTATTTACAACTGTTTTTCAACTTCAGCAGAAATATGAGGAACGCTCAACTAAACGTCAACTAAATGAAAGCACTTTTCACTGATAATTAATTTATCATTAATAAGACGACCATGAAAATAAATAATGGTAATTATGGTAATGATGATGACGATGTGATAATAATGATGTGATGACGATGTGATGATAATGATGTGTTAACGATGGCGACGTTGTGATGATAATGATGACGAGAACAGCAGCCAAGATGTCCAAAGAACATAAACGAAGTCATTCAGTCGTAGCAGAGCATGAGCTTCCCTTGGTTTAAAAGCTCCAGTTGATCGCCATGCACCCGGTTCAAATCCTCGTAATGGAATCTTCCGTTGCGAATCGATGAGCCCTCGTCTGAGATCAACTCTTCCTCGCTAGGAACTGCCACCTGCTGACCGGACGAGGGACTCGTGGAACTGGAAATGTTCGCTTGAACTGCGCTGCTGGAGCTGATGACGTTGCTGATCTTGGACGAGTTGCAGTGGAGTTTGCGCATGTGCTTCTTGAGGTCAAAGTTTCTACAGAATCCCTTCTCGCAGACGGTGCACGTGTAGGGTTTCCTCTCGTTGTGCGTGTGCATGTGAAAGGTCAGATTGTAGACTTGGTGGAAGGCCTTGTTGCAGATCTCGCACTTGAACTGTTTCTCCTTGGAATGGGTCAGTCGGTGGTTCTTGTAGTTGCCCTTCTGGTGGAATCCTTTGCCGCAGTACTCGCAGACGAATGGCTTGAACCCCTGATGGATGCGCAGGTGGGTATTCAGAGTGGAGGAGCGGTTGAAGGCCTTTCCGCACGTTCTACATTTGTGCGGCTTCTCGGAGGTGTGTATGATCTTGTGACGACACAGGGTACTGGCCTGTCTGAAGCCCTTGTCGCAGACCTTACAAACGAAGGGCCGAGCACCCGTGTGGACGGGCATGTGTCTCGTGAGGTTGTAATGGGCGTTGAACTTCTTGCCGCATTCTGGACAGGTGAAGTTCTTTGGAGATTTGGACATGGATTCATCCATGGTTCGTTGTGATTTTGCCGGATCGTTTTTGTCCGCATGGAATTCATGGATCTGCTGCTGTTCAAGATGATGATGATGATGGAGATATTGTGTTTCTGACAGTTTCTGAGGAGAACCGGCAGAGACCAACCTGTTATGAGTCAAGTGAGCGGAAGAATTTTCGTCTGTTAAGGTGTAATTGGAAAATGGACGGAAAATATTTTTATGGTAAAGTTGGCTCCTGGAAGATTGGAATGAAGATGACACGAAGTGGATTATTTGTGGAACGGAGCTCTTTCCTGATTGGAGGGTGCCAGCCACATGATCGATGTCTGCGTGAGGCCGAAATTGGCCATTATCGACACTTGGCTTGCTAATCGCCTGATTCCTCGCGCCTGTTACTCCCAAACGTTTCAAACCGTCGAAGTAGGCGCTCGAATTTCCTGAATCCGGTTTGCAGGATGATTCCACATTCTGATCGTGAAGCGGTAAAAAGCGTTTCCATGAATAAACTCCTCCATTCAAAAAGTGGTTAAACTTCAAACAATTGTGATGGGAAGCCAGTTGTTGTAGTTGCATGCGCGTTTGTGAATCGAACGAGTTGTTTGTCAACCTCGAACAAAACGGAAATGCAGGATTCCTGAGGCAAATTCTGTGGTGAGGACAGAATTCATCGACGTCTCTGTTGGTGTTGTAAGTCTTTGACGATGCCAAAGACTTCTTGGAAGACAAGTCGAGTGCTGGTGGATTGGTTTGCAGTTTGTCCCTGCTCGTTTTCGACGGAGGGCCGTTGATAATCCTGTCGATGGAGAAGGCGAGAGTTGAACTCGAGGGTCTAGTTTCTTGAATTTCTTTCGAACATATCGTAGCTAAAGTAGTTGGAGATTGGAATGATTCTTCTTTCATTCTGGTTTGCAAAACTCTTTAAATTAAACCCTGCTACGCCCAATTAACTTGTTTGCCTTTGTCTGTCAACGGTTGCTTAATCCAGAAATTTTATGAGGAAACAAAGTAAGCATCCTTCAACAAAACGTAAAGCGACGTGTCACTTTTCTCAGTTTCAACAAAATAGAAAACAAGACAATCTTAGGCAATTCAATTTCCATCAACCACCCAATCACATTCCAGCGGTATTTATAGCAGCCAGTAGCATCACGGCGTGCGGTTCAGTGGCGCCTCCCAGGATGGAATCTTATTGGTGGAAAAACGTTTGAAAGTATTTTATGGAAGGAGAATTGATGACGTCATGTGGTAATTGTGCATTACGGTAATTAGGTGAACCTTCATCACGTTTAATGCTGAGAATCGAAAGGTCGCCAAAACAACATTCCTGGTGCAACTTTTTCACTTCTAATTTTTATTCAAATGTTTAATCTCACATTTAAATCGATTTACATTTAAAATAACGTTTACATTAATTTTAAAAAGGGAGTCACATTTAGTAACTGACGTCATTGTAATTGAACAAGTGTCAGTGACGTAAAAATTAAGACCTTTTTAGATTTTTAGCACTTTTTGTATGTTATCTAAAAATTCGTTTTACTTTAAAAACATCGTTTGAAACATTAATCTCCCAGATTAAGAAATGTTCGCGGGAAATAAAATGGAAGACGTTTCTGCGCTAATGAAGAAGGAACATGCGTGCCAGGTGGTTGCGCAACTCCTTTCAAGTCCCACACAGGAAGGTGTCAAAGGAAAGTTGCTTTGCGTGGCTCTCTCGTGATGAGCCAAATTGCTGGCAAATCTGAAGAAAGCCTCTTTTCACAAACTCTGCGTGTGTCTTCGGCATGAATTAATCAGCATTATTCTCAATCGTTTCTTAGCGGGTAGTACAAGGATTCCAAGGAGACATAGAAAAGGTTCACTTGGCGCTCCTCTGGTTTTTCTGTCTGCTATATAGCCATAATATATAGCCATGCAATGTCTGAACTTTTTTCAATTTGACAAAACAGAACAAAAATGTGCCTCGATTGATCTCCAACAGCGCTTACCCTCACGTCGGAAATATTGTCATCGGTTGTTCAAACATAGCTAAGATCTAATCGTTTCTTCAGAGATAAACAAACATCATCAGGTCTTGAACTGTCAACCCACACGTTGGGCAAACTAATTAGCGTGTTCACTGTGCGAGTCGAAGCGTGCGAGGTCTCGTAGGCTACTGATGTATCATGAAAGGTTAGAGCGGGAGGTAATCTCTTGATTATCAACTCCACACATTCGTGCCATCTTTGATCTTCCAGCGTTTTCAGACGAGTGGGATAAGGTGATGGTGAAGACGGTTTCTGTTCTTTTACCATCTCAAAAACTTATGAATTAGGAAATTATAAATACTTGTTTTTTTATCATAGCCAATTATTATTATTATTTTAATTATCGTTATTTTATTGATTTGTATTATCTGCTCCAGGACCAAACGTCAGATAAACGCCATCAATTATAGCTGATCAACCACATGAGTGCCGAACATTGTTGAAAGTCTTCTCACAGCACAAATTTAAGCAATTTATTTTCAATTCGTTATTTTCATCGAAACAAGACATCTCAGTTTTTTCCCGGAGTTAACCCTTCATACTTCATAACCAAAGGTTAGAAGTTTCAGCATCGAAATAATTGAGAAAACCTTAAACATAGTTGTCATTAATTACTTGATATTATAAGTAAATCTTACATGTTATCTTGAAAGTCATTATTCGATAATTAGCCAATCTGCAGGCCCGGACTTTGAGAACCACCCAACGATCAAAATATAAAATTCTTGAGGGTCGATTACTCCCTAAACCGACACAAATGGAATCATAGTTCTACTATCACCGCTCATCTAAACTGCCGACAACACTACCAGCAAGTAAATCTGTTAATTAGCAGTTTGCTTTTGGAGCCCCGACTGGGGTCTACAAGCCCCATGGCGAAAGCAATAAAGCGGTTCGAAGCACAGGACTGGAGCGAACCAACCAAAAACTTGAAGATCTTCAATTGACTAGCTGTAACTAAATTACAGACAATTACGAATGCTAACAAGAATCCTACTTTATAGCAGCACGTATCATAACATGGCCACTAAATTCAATTTTTGGCGCCCAACCCATAACGGTTGTTTCCACACCACTAAACCTGTAACACAACACTTTATTCCAATAAACCAGAGTGCAGCAGGTGAACCCTGTAAAACCACGTTCAAACCAACCAGAATTTATGGTTAATATAATTGATGTGACTTAATTAGGTTGAAATAATCTGACATAGGGCATGTGGTCCAAAATCAACTTAACTAGATGTTAGGTAATAAAATATAATTATGTTCTCAAAAACATCAGTCATCAAACATCTCTTTGCATGAGGCAATGAGTTTGGAACTAAAGAACCAACTGCATTTGAAACCGGGTCACATAAAATATATCGAAGGAGTCCATTCAATTCAAACATCCGAGGCAAGTTTTCTTATAATTTGCAACAACTTTGTAAGACTCAGTAAAATAATTTCAAATGGCCAACACTCGACGACAAATATTCCCCCAAAACCACAATCGATGTTGTCGAAGCGGACGTGGTGATAATCGACGAAAAATGGCGGACAACAACATAAAATGGTGAAATTGAATAAATATCATGTTCCTGCAGAGAGGAATGAGATGCCACGAAAATAACCACAAAATGTAAGAACATGTAACTGTTCTTGGCAATAAGCGGGCGTTGCGCAATGTTACGCAACTTTTGGTGAAAGAGCAGCGTCAAGTGATCAACACGTGACGCTTTCAAAGCATCGTGACAAATTGCGCAGCAGATATGATATCTGTCGAATCCGGAGATTATCGAAGTTAAATAAGAACCCTCCTAAGAATAAACGAGCGATCCTGACTTACAACTGAATGCCTACTCTTCTGCCTATCCGCGAATCCCGTGAAGTCCGTCGCAATCGTCGGCACTAATCGACCGAGGAAAATCAAGAAAATAGCCGCTGAGGTAAACGTCGGAAAAAATTGAAAGAATAAAAACATCTAGTTCAAGGCTGCAAATCCAATCTAATTTTTTAATTTCTTCTAACACGACGCCGGACTCTGGAATGGAGACCTCAGCACATTCCGGCACTCACGTGGTTGTGAGCTGCCTCCGTGATGCCCTGGTAGTGTACGAGGGCTGCTGCCACAACAAACACGTGGAATATTTGATGACTTTGGAACTGAAAATAAATAATGTTTAATAAATTTTTATTAATTTGGAGATTAATAATATGTAAGAAACACTTTATCTGGACAGCGTAAATAAGTAGATCATTAATTTCATTTTATCATCAAAGAATTACGCACTTCTAAAACAAGCTAGCAGAACACTCTGTAATTTCCAGCTGAGAGAACACATTAGTGTAACAAATTTCAGGTCCTTATGCTCTAAATAAAAACTGGGCCCTTATCAAACAACAAGTGATTTATAGCTTGCACAATCTAGGCTCATGTCATTCATAACAAATGTTTAAACCAAATTGTGACCTTTACAGATTCTTTGAGGCACAACTTGTAAACATCTTTAAATAAATTCAAATACCAACTTCAAATATACTGTGATCAAGTTAACAAATGTGAGTTGCTGGTATTTTTAACAACATAACCAATACCAAAAAATAAGGATTTATATATCACTAAAAATCACAATAATTATCAACACTTTTTTAATGACATTGATAAGTGATATGCAATATTCTTCAAAATATCAGAAACTCTTGCCACGAAAAAAGCCAACAGATTAAAGAGATGACTTTAGACAATAAAGAGATAAAAATTAATGGCAAGGCATTCCACCTGGCGAATAATTACAATAATCACCTGACTGAATGTCCAAAACCTCACATAATAAGTGACCTTGGCTACATTGATTGATGCATTATTGACATTTTGGGAAAAAGTGCTGGCATAACAAACACTGATCAGCATAAATTGGTGCACAATTGAGCTAATTACTTTAATTAATTCATCAGGAGAAAACATCAGTCAAGAGCAAGAAACACATTTCCAGCCTTTGAGATGAATATCAGAACTTTTTAAATTATAGTGAGAATTCTTTAAAATAATTCCATATGATAAACAATAAACCACCACTCAGTGGATAATTTAGACAGATGGAATAAGATGTTGTCCTGTTGAATATCACCTGATGCATCAACCACACATACAACTTTTGTGAAGAATTTCTTAGAATCCACTCACCCAAATGTCAAACTTTCCTGGCCAAATGCACTCTGGAATGCGAGCAGCGTAAATGAAAGCTCCAGTGATGTAAAGGAGTGCCATCAAGAAGAGGTAGCCCATGGCAGCAGTATTCCAGGCATGGTAGAGTCCCTCCCACATGACGTAGTGGGCAGCAGGAATCACCCCGCTCAGTCCCAGGGCCACAAAAACACCTGGAAAACAAAAATAAATATCACCTTCTCCTCCTTAACCTAAACGAAACCTCCTTGAACAGGTTTTACTTTAATTTAATTCGGTCGTTCTCATAAAAGCACAACAGCAACAACAACGACAAAAACTCAACGTGCCAGCTCTGAGCGTCCGATACTGAGGTTGTCCGAACTTGTCCCACATGGAGACGACAATGGAAAGAATACCGAGCACGATGATGCACACCAGGTAGACGACGCGAGGAGAATTATGGCAGTAGAAGCAGTAGTAAAGCCAGGGAACGAACGAACCCACGATGAGGAATGCAATTCCACAGTAATCCAACCTGTCGAACGGTTCAAAATTCAAAACTGTGATTTCGACTTCTCGTCCGCTCGATTAGCGATAATCGGACCGATCGCTCACTTGCTGAAGATTCTGCCGACCCTCTCCGAATGACAGTAAACGGTGTGGAAAAGCCAGGAGAAGCAGAGGCAGATGATGGCTCCGGCAAAGAAGGGCGAAAAGACCAATTTCTTCTCCCACACGACTTCTCTGGACGGACGAGTGAGGAAATAGAAAGTGAGGATTATGAAGAAGATGCATCCTGTAAGTAAATATTTCAGACTACAAAATCGATTCAACCACGAAAGGACTGAATCTCAAAATCACCGATCAAGTGAGTCCAAATGTTGCCCGTCTCCGTGTGGATGCGAAACATAGACTTGAAACAAGCCCAGAACGAGTGGAGAGGAGGTCTGTGTCCTTTGACGAGGTAATCGTTGTCCCTCAACCACGCCGGCAGTTGACGATGGTGGATGACATCCTTGCCTGCCTCCCAAGTCTGCTTCAACCAGTCCTCCGTCTTGGACTTGGCTTTGGCAAAGAAGTTCTCCCATATTTTATGAGCTATTTCTTCTGCCCTCTCCACTGGAAGATCTGATTCATAAAAAGAAGGCATTCAATGGTTTTGTAATTACTTTCAACACAACCAAACTTCTACATTCTTTGTTCTTCAATAAAAGTTTTACAAGAAAGACACCTGTAAGAATATAGAATTGAAATAAACAATTGCAGAAAAAATCACCTGGCACAGCCTCCCAAAGATGCTTTGCAAATTCTTCGGCTTTATCGTAAGCCGAAACGGGACCCAAATGCCAGGCATTTTTTGCTATCTCTTCAGCTTTCTCCAAGCTCAACCCCGGCACAGTCTTCAACAGGTACCTGGCAAAATCTTCGGCCCTGTCTATGGCCTTGCCAGGAAACGACAGCAAGTCCATTGCAGTTGAGTCAAAACCGCAGAAATGTTGAAGTAAATTCTGAATGCTTGGAATGGTCTAAAATAAGATTACTAAACACTTAACTTTGTTTGTTCATTGATGAAAATAAACAGGCTCTTAACGTCGTCACATACGTCATCGCTGTCCTCATCTGGCAAATCTTCAGTAACTACGCTGTCTTTATAATCCAAATCTGAGTCTAAACTTTCCGGCTTGATAACACGTTTTCTTAATTCCATTTCATTATCACATAATGACTCCGTGGATGTTTCAAAATCCGACGACATCGCTAGAGCAATCGATCGAGATAATTTCAGCAAATCACTCAAACTGAGGCTTAAAACCTAGAGATAAACTCCTTCTGAAAGCAGGAAAATTTATATGAGCGTCAATGTCAACTCGTTTCATAAATGGATAATGTTATCACGAAACAGCAATGCAAAGTCGAACAACGAGTGCCCCACCGAAGTTGGGACCAAACAAAAGACTCCTGTGGGACTATCAATGTTTTGATCACAAGTGACTAACTGCGTCTTAAAAATGCGTTACAACTATGAAAACAATCAAAGAATAATGTATGATTTTAAAAATTACCTTATATTTTACAAATTTCAAGCTAAAGAACAAACGCGGCATTTTGTCGTAAACTATATACTGTGTTTTGAGTGTGCTAGCTTAATAACTTGAAAATGTGAAGAAAAATATCTTTATTAAACCACTTCATATAACATATCTTACTTATTAGTTTACCTAGTAGTCTAGTCTTGGAAATTTTATGAGCTCATTGTTTTATCAGGTTCGTAAGCCCGTAGTGCATAAATTAATGGCTGCTTAAAGCCACAGTTAATAACCACTCCATAGTTGTAATAATTCAATTGTTTTGGCTTGTTAAGATAATGTATGATTTCATTTTGGCTTTCTTAGAAAATGGCTCTTACTGGAAAAAGTTCTTCCGTTGACGGCCCTCTAACTGGTTTCCCGCCAAGGTGGATCGAAATTTTAAAAGAATCCAACATAAGGTATTAAATCTTCTTGTCCTTGAAAATCTTCAAATAATTGCTTAACGCTTCTTCGAATCTTATTTCTTTTAAGTGAAGACGAAGTTAACAGAAACATGAAAGCTGTGGTCGATGCAATCGAATTTTACTTGAAATATAATTTAAATAAAGACAAGTTCTTTTGGCCAATTTTGCAAACTCCTGATGATGATTTTGATGATAAAGAAGGTTCATCATGTGATGATAATCAAGTGGTTAATAATTCATTAATCCATTCAACTCCCAAGCTCAAAACTATCTGATTTTTGTGACTTTATGACAGTATGACACTGATTCACCAGACAATGCCCAGGTCAGAATGTCTGAAAGGGAATTTCTCTATGAAATAGGTAAATTTTATCAAATCAATTTAAAAAAAAAATCAACTTATATGTCCATAACATTCAGAGCTCAGCAGAAGCTTATAATAAAATGCAACTGTTTATTCTTCAATTTTTGTTTCCTAAAAGTTAATTTTAAATGCATACTGGTCATTTGACCTAAGTTCTTGGTTTACATTATCTAGTAATTAAATTCAACTTTCTAAATGGTGATTAGCCCAAATTAAACTCAGGAAATTTCAATTAATTTCAGCAAGGAAATTTGCAGTAATATCAAATAATGTTATCTTTGATGAGTTTATGGAGAAGTTTGAAGTATAAGATCTTCTACAAAAATTCTAGTCTTCAATTATTCTGTTCGTAGATCACTTGGTCACAAAAGAAGATCCTCATGGGAGATATAGCACTGGTCAGATTATTGGAGAAGGGTAACTGTTTTGTAATATGTCGCAATTCCAAGATTTTTTTCAAAACTTTTCCACACTTTCTAACTCACGTCCCAGTGGCACGGCCGTAGTGTACACGGCTTTCGACGTCGCACGTAAAGGCATCGTTGCCGTCAAAGAAATGAAACTGGAAAGGTTGGTACGGAAGGATTTGGTGCTCGAAGAGATTAAGATGATGACCAAGTTGAAGCACAAGAACATAGTCAACTATTTGGAATGCTTCCTCTTGGAAAAGGAGAGGAAGTGGGTGTCAATGTTTTGTCGGAAGACGATGGTGGTGATGATGACAATGATGATTGCAGGCTGTGGATAGTTATGGAATACCTGGACGGAGGTTCGCTACGCCTCGTGGTATATTACACCAAGTTGCACGAAAACCAAATTTCTTTTATCACAGGACAGTGCCTGCAAGCTCTTTCGTTTCTTCACGACATGAACATCATTCACAGGTCTGATTTCAATTGCAATCTAATGTTAATTCACATGTTATTATCACTATAAAATTTAAACAGTTCTTTAAAAAAACCTTTCTTATTATCTGTGTCAGGGATGTAAAGAGTGACAACATTCTTCTTGGGATGAATGGACATGTCAAACTGACAGACTTTGGTTTCTGTGCAAAACTTCAGAGCGACACAGAACTCAGGTCGTCCGGAGTGGGCACTCTCTATTGGATGGCACCAGAAGTCATTAAGGAGTGAGTTTCTGATTATTGTCAGAGTATATTAACTGCATGCAAGTTGTAAAATCAATGGTCATTGCGTGTCGTGTTCGAAGGGCCACGAAGCTCCCCTCGGGTGCGAGCCATGCAAATAGTCGAGCCCCGACTCTTACTCTTATGGCGCTATACAAATAAACATACTCTATACTGAACTATCATTCAACACAAATTACATGTTACAGAGAGAACTATGACTTCAAGGTTGATGTGTGGAGCCTTGGAATAATGTTGATTGAAATGATTGATGGCCTTCCACCTTATTATGGAGAAACTGAGTTTAGAACAATTCTCAAGATATCCAAAGGGGGTCGGCCTCCTGTTAAAGAGGCTGCCAGATTCTCAAGCGAAGCAAACAGCTTCCTGGATTCTTGCTTCCATCTGATGCCTTCCCAAAGACCTTCTGCCAAAGATCTCCTGAGACATGTTTTCATCCAAAAATATGCTGGCCACCCCTTCGACATCTCAGAGAATGTCACATTTTCCAGGGCGGCTCACCAAAAGTCCCTAGGGCGATAAATCAAATGCTTTTGACAACGTTTTATGGCCAGTGTAGCTTTTATAGTTTTTATAAATTTTTTTTTTCAAATAAAACTGATGCAAAGTTGTGGTGGTCCACGCTCACTAAGAGATGCAGAGAGACGATGATACGATAAAGGGTCATATGTTGAAGATTAAGTGGGGGTTCTTCAAAGGCGGACTGAGGCAGGAAGGGTAATTGCTTTTGCTGAATCAGCACTTTAGCAAAATAAAATAATTTAGATTTTTCAACTTATTTTTTAAGGCCTTTGTTTCCACTATATCAATATTCTTATACTTATAATAAAAATTTGCAAAAACTTAAAATACTTTAAAAAAGATATGCCTCAAATCGAGGCAAACATTTTCAAATCTACTGAACCAGCCATTGTGAACCAAGGAAATTTATTATCGGCTACAAATTTTGCAAATCATATACAGTCGGGTTTTTCAACGGAACGATAGGATTGCTTATTCATTAGAATATTTACACATGAATATTTTTACGCAAAAATGCGGATGTCCGCAAAATAAGAGTGGGTCAAATAGCGGCAAATTTTTGCAGATGTCTTTTATTGACGATCCCTAACACCGCAGCCCAACTTTGCAGCATCTACAGGTCAAACATGGGCCAAATCCACCAAGTAGCAATAATGATAACCTACCTACAGATAAAGACCCAAGGGACACCCTGGCTCGACCCAAGAACTCCCCAAACTAATTTGCCCTCGATGCGAAGCAAACGATAACAACTTCAAACAAATAGCGGCTCGTGCCTCGAGCGTTGAATTACACGTTAAACCCACCCAACCATTGCCACCCAAAAGTGACCTCAGCAAACCACGAGAGAACGTGACCAGGTGAGTGAGGGGAGGCCTCAGTTAGAGACATTCGTGAAGGTGAGAGTCCTCGACTCACGCAGGCTTTAAAGAACATTTCAAAATTCTGCGTAGGTGGCATTCTCGAAACCAATTTAAGCTTTCCCGAAATAAACGCCCATTTTCAGAAAAGAGCGCGAACTAGTCGCAGATACATTCGCAAGCAAAAAACCGAAGCGATCTACTCATGACTTGTAATACAACATGAGCCAGATGCTCCGGTCTCTTCCATGCGATGGTGCGCCCCGACCTGCTCCAGGAATCTCCATGTCAGCTACGAATGAGGAACGGAATCCGCGGTTCTCTGATGCCGACCTAAGAACTATCGCTTAAAATCAAAACACGATAATTCCACTGATCGGCCTCAGAGAAACTCACCATTCTCGATTACCATCCAACTCCTCCAACGGAAGAAATGGCTCAAGGAAAAGACTAGTTTGGCAAAGCAAAAAAGATAACTGCAAGCAATTTTTGCTTTTTCAAACCGTCTCTCCCTCCGAACCAACCCCTCTCCTACACCACCTCCTGGGAAGCACAGGAGGTCTTCATCTAGGAGCCGAATTTATAGTCAGCGATCTTCGTATGAAAAGTTGCAAGCTTCAACCATCCAATGACAGTTAACCATGGCTCACCTAGTAAAATTTCTCCCTTCACTTTCGATGTCACAACAAATGTGGGCGGGTACTCAGTCTCATTAATATTCAAATTTGTCAAAATCACCAGCCTGCATTAGCATTTTTTACTTTTCGTTTTGCATTTGTGATAATAATTTGTGTAATGCCTGTGTAATTTACATTGAGGGCAGTTCAAATAAATTGGGTTTGTATCAAGTCTCAACTTTAATCACGGCTTACAAATGATCGTAAAACGTGCAATCCTTAATCGACATTTATAAAGCTAATGTGACACATTGAGTTGTAACAAGTGAAGTGTTTGATTCCTTACTACTAATACCACAATTTTTGATAATGCTTGTAATTTCCCGTGTGGGATCCCGCTTAATTTGGTCTGCTTAATCAGAGCATTTTGTTGGCTGTGAGTTTTGGAATACGTCCAATACAAGCTGAGTTCTGGTTCCCACAATATCGACTGAGATTGATCATTCAAAGCTTAGTTTTAATTCTAATGGACTTTTAATCAGTTTGCTGACAACATTGAAAGCATTGAAAGATCTTTAGCCGGATAGGCTAATTTTCAATTTCAACTTTATATTTTATGGCAAAGTCCAGTTAACTTATTTTATTATTTTTATTAATGTTAATATAGTACTAACGATGTCATTAATAATTTTATTCCGCAACTTCTTTCAGACCACATCGACGTCTCCTTGGGTGGTCTGTCGCTCGATTCTGATTGGCGGGGATTTTTAATTTCTGAATTCTCAGGTTCCTTGTTGGTGACGTCAGACACCAACGTGGCGAGTTTGAAAACTGTCATCACTGAAGAATTCAAAAAGCAAAGTCGTATTTAAAATCAACCCTTAAAAATAAGAATGCGAGCAATGTCTTAACAGTCGGGAACAACATAGATATGTTTTGTAATGATATTTCAGCATTAATAGTTTCTAATTAAATCTCGATTTGAAATCCAAACTAAGATTCGAATATCACAACGCATGATAAAGTAATGATTGCATCTGTGAAATGTTCAAAGCTTTTAACCTTCTAAAACAAATTAAATTTAATTTTTAACATGGAACGTTTGGCAAACCGAAAATATGATAAAAAAATCACATACAACGCACCATTACATTCAGATATCATTATCGATTACCTCTTATTTAAGTTATTATGCGGAAGTTTTTTAATATTCATTTTGTAATGTTTTGTTTTATGGTTAAGTAATAAACATACAATTATTAATAATATAATAAATTAATAAACAATGCCAATTGTGTCTTCACACTTGTCACGTTTGCATGACCTGCAAAAAAAAAGGTTTTACACTAAATTTCACCTTCGATTTCTTGTGGCAAAATTTATTAATTACATTAATCACATTAATCATATGAATTGATGAAATTATTAGAACTAAAATACCAATGAAAAGGGGACCATGCTATTCCATTGATTAAACCTTTTAGTTTATTGATGATACGGGTCAATAAACTAATCATCTTTAGTTAATGATGAATGAATTAATTCAGAAACATCAACAGTAGAACCAAGGAACTTCTCAAATTCTGACATCTTCATTCAGATGATGGAGGAGATGGGTGGATTGAAGTGATGCTACGTGCAAGCTCATCAATAACTACGTCAGCTGTTATTATTAATATTATTTTTATTACTATTATTACAATTATATTTATATAAATATATTATATTATATACAATAATTGTTATTATTTGTAGTGCAATGTTTAACTATTATTATCACAGAACCATACGATTTTAATTACTATTTTCTATTTATTTATTTAATGATAAAACAGGAGTTCATAAAGTTATGAGACCACAATCGATGCGTGTGGCCCCTGATTTGTCGTGCAATGAGATGGGGCTGGTCATTGACAGAATGGTGGATGGATGGTTGGGTGGCAGGTGGGTGGGTTTGTAGTCGACCGACTTTGAGGTTAAAGAAAATGCCGCCCGTCTTTTAATTTTGTTTCCCACCAAAAGTCAAAAGTCAGGGCAAGAGTTTCTCAGGAAGGGATACGTTTTCTATGCCCCTAAAAAATATTCCAAAATGTTGCTTAAACTAGAATTATGACCAAACGTGATTATGCTCGTATTGAATACGAAGTCAGTGACTACCTGGCAACCACCACATCTAAAAATTGTTCACAGATTTTATTTTGCCCTTAATTTTAATTGTCCAGTTTTATTAACTTAATTTTATTTACTCAAAATTTGTCCCCATCTTTCCCAGAAACCCGTGAGAAACTCGCAGCCGGTTGTTGTTTTGATAAGCGATGAGAATTTGAAAATAAATTTCACAACGTCAATTGTGATTGCAGAGGAGAAATATTTTCATATCGTTAGACCCACCAGTATTTCTGACAATCGACAATTAAAGCGAAAAGTAGAAAATAAGTTTTTAAAAAATGGTGTCCTAGACCTACGACTTCAAAGAATTCGGCAAAGAACTTCTTGTGAGGCCATTTCAGGGTGGAGCGACAAAAACTCCGCACTATTCGAGATGTTCATATTTCATATTTATGCAGGGTGGTCGGAAAGTAACTCTCTAATTTAAAATAGTTATAACTTTTTTAATATATTATAATACCATTTCAATTTTTTATACTTATATTATTATATTGCTGTATGGAAATTAAATATATGTTCTTGTTTTCGTTTTTAGATTGATTAATTTGTTTTAAATGAAATGATCTGATTCATGGTTGAGTTATAACTTGACCAATGTTGTTGTTTGATAATATTTTGGGTGTTAACGATGATAATGATGATGGTGGTGGTTGTGGTGATGATGATGATGATGATGGTGATAGTAGTGAGGATGCAGGTGATGTTGTTGATGATAATGATTATGTCATCACTAACAATATAATAATTATAAGATTCAACTTAAATGAAACTCAATGCTATACACTTTCGCTCCCAATTTATTTTTTGACGAATTATAGTTTAAGAAATAAATTATTAACATTGATAAATAGAGATTACTTCCCAATCAACCTGTAGTTCATATTTTATTGATGGGCAAGTTTGGGAACGATATCATTTGATTTCGTCTGCAGGACTCAGTAATAGATTGATTTGAATATTGAATCCACGTGTGAGGGATGATCAATGAATGGAATGATTGTTTCATCTAAATACTGAAGCGTTCACTTTGACCTCGGATCAATTTCCTTTCTTTTAATTGTTGATAAATGAACGTAACGACTATTCCGTTGTTGGATGCAAATTAAGCTTTACGAACATCTTACTCATTCTGTACGTTGAAATGTAAAGCTTCTTAGACAGATTTAGCATTGTTAACAAAGCAATATTTTATTCATATGGAACAAAATAAAAACATAAGTAAAAGGCTTTGTAAGACTTGGCCACCTCTCAATAAATTTACTTAAAATATGTTTAAAAAACACAGCATAGTTACACTGATTACTTAACACCTCAATGACCATGCCCGAGTTCCTATTTAACAACCTTCTGATAAACTTCGTCTTCTTTAAAAGGTTGCGAACTACTTTAACTTTCGGAGTTTAACTTTTTTTTCGAGTGATTTGTGAGTGAACCGCTTGTAATTTACCAGAAACGTTTTATAGTCGTAATGATTGCAGAACTGTGAATTTACAGGTGAATAAGAATACAGATGCTTAATCCACACATTCATAACAATCATAACCATCAACTATTGAAAATATGTTTTGTTTGTAAACAAGGAAGATGGCGAAACTTCTAAAGCTCTTTCTGGCGATCATTTTGGATTTCCCTCCTAACTAATGATTAGCTTATTATCGACTTTTAAACATATTTATTTTTTTTTATTTTGAAATTTGTGTTTGTTATTTTAAAATAATTTGTCTTATCTTTTAAGTTTTCACTAGGGGCCGCTTTATATTGCAACTGAAGTTTGTGATGAAATGCGTATACTATTACTGTTTTAATTTTTAAAAGCTGACTACAAAAATGTTCTTCATTAAATTCTGAGTTTGGATGGAATATCAATGATTTGTTCATTTTAAGAAAGTTTCTGTTCTAGATTTGTGGGCAAAAATTTAAAAATGACATTCAGAAATAAAACAACTGAAATAAATGAATCTAAAGATGAAAGAACTTTTGACCATTTGAGTTAATAAAGGCCTTTAAACATTTCATGGAACCAAAAATTAAAATAAAATTAAAATCTGTTTAAGTGAAAAAACACTATGTTTAAAATTCTATTCGACACTGAATTGATTAGTTTTGGTGGTAAAACGAGTTAGTGCTGAAAATATGCTGACACGTTTTACCTCAACATTAGGAGATGTTCATTTCATTTCAATTTATTTTAAATGGTGATGAAGCTTTGCGATGGTCTAATGAAATTAGTTAGCGGAAGAATATTGAGCTTTGCGATGGTCTAATGAAATTAGTTAGCGGAAGAATATTGAGCTTTGCGATGGTCTAATGAAATTAGTTAGCGGAAGAATATTGGTGCCATTGCTGCCTACTCAGTCATTCCAAACCATCCATTTATTCTCAACCGAGAAGCAATCAAATGGATGATAGATGATGGATTGGCAGGTCTCGACCCATTTTGTTGAGTGTTTAAAAATTAAAATATTCCAAACTGGAGCCATTAAGCGACTCCAAAGTCTTCACAAACGACCACGCAGAAACACCTTGCACTTCTTATCCACGTTACCTGGAATTGTTGGCAGCTTTCCACAGAAACACATTAAAGAACACTCGTTTGGGACTCTTTGTCTTCCACTGCCTTTTATGCTATTAATGTGATTTATCTTTATTTTTCATTTTATCTAGCGAAAAATAAATTTATTGCCATTTTGTTTTGTTTTGATACTACAGCTGGACAAGTTTATTTTCGAATTTGATTAAATTTTAATAGAAATAGCGGAATTGCTCTGAGGGTGTTCGAGTGAAATTGGATTGCTTTTAAAATTTTCTTATTAAAACATTCGTTGAAATGTTTGCGCGAAACAACGTTTGTAGTTGTAGAATTTGAATGGAATTTTTTTATTGCGGCAATTGTCACTGCGTTCATTTTATTGCAATTTCGTGGCAGGCGAGGCAAACATTTTTGGCGAATGGTTTTACGGCAACTTCAGCCATTACAACTCCATTAAGCTGGAAAAGTTGAGCGAATGTTAAAAGATAAAATTGTTAATAACCATAAAATCAATAGTTACGGTAATAAACAACAATAATAGTTACTAATTAAGGAATATTGATTGGGAATGTGGTTATAAGGCACATCTGGATTAAGATAAATTAAACCTTCGGAGAACATCAACATGTTATGTTTTTGGATCCTTCGGAAAATTCTCAATGATTTCAATATTCGTTTGTTTTTATTTGAGAATTGAGACAATAGTGTCACCGTTTTTTGGAGATAAATATTTAATTGCGATGTTTTTTTATGTGGAAACAATTATAAATAAAGTTATAACAATATTTAAAAAAAGTATTTAGCTTTAACGCTATTTTGATAATAACTTAATAATTTCTAAGCAGTTAACACAGAAACAATGCTGACGATCACCTCAACTCAACATTTTAAAATTGAAACACAACCTCTCAGGTTCCGATAGGCTGGGAAAACATGGATTTCAGATTTCAGTTCCGTTTCAACACATTGAAAAATGAATTCAATTATTTACACTTGCCAACCGAAACAAATGATATTTTGGACTTTTTGCAAAACAATCCCTTTGGAGTTATCATTGCCTCGATGTCATCGGAAGAAATGTCGTTTTGTGTCTTGCTTGCAACCCAGCTTTCCACAAACGCCTTTGGAAAAAGGTGCTATACAAATGTTTAACTAAAGAGCCTTTGACGCATACGAATAGTTACTTTAGAAAAATTTGTCTTTTGTGATCGTAATATTTTGCCTTAATCTATGTTACTTGTTGAGCACAACAAATCTTTTATAATTGTTGATAAGTTGCTTGTCAGTCGTCTGGGATATATTAGAAGATAAATCGTTACAAATTTGAACAATTTTTGTAAACAAATGGACTTTTTCCGACTCAAATTCTTAAATGAATTATGTGCTCTTGTTAACCTTTTTCTGACATTTCAATATTTCAAAACTCTTTCATCTTCTTTCACCTTCAATAATTTTAGGGTTTTTGTGACGTTACTTTGACAATCTTCACCATAAAACAAAAAATAAATGTTCCCAGGAGATTAATTGGGTCAAAGTTCAACAACCCATATTTTTTATTTAATGATAATATTTATTTTAATAAAAATTTTAATATGAAATATTAAATTGACCAAAAAAATTAAAATTTTAATTTCGTAACTTACTCACCTAAGTTAACATTTGAGCCCAATTTCATCAAAATCTAAGATTGTGTCCGATAATGTGTTGATTTGACATGGAATGTGCTTATATCTTACCCTATGTTATATTATGTTTTTATGTTGTATTGTTATGTTATGTTGTGTTATGAATGTTATGTTTTAGTTTTTTTTCGAGAAATTTTATTTGTCTAACTAAGAAGAACGATAAACCAAAATCAACAGAAAAAGCAAATCAATTAATTTAACTCAATGTAGTGGCACAGCTAGGGTATTTTCGCTCGGGGACGAACTGTAACATTAGCGCCCCAATGCCATCCACCCCGTTTAATCAGCACCTTTTTCTATTACATCGAATAAGGAAATCCTTTTAATGAAACTTCGGAGACATATGTTTGTCAATTTGTTTATATTACCTTTACCTAAATATATGATAACTTTCATCCAAATACGAAAGCATTATAAGCTTCTAAATTCAACAAAAATCCACAATGATGCAATCAATAATGCTATTTATCTCGAAAGGGTGGTCAAAATTTTGTTTGATTAATTTTTTTTTATAGTTCTAAGATTGGTCTAAAACATAAAAACATTTAGAAAAAGTAATCTGATCCTTAATTAAAAATTGACCTAAAAACGTTTATTTTTCGGGAATAGAGGGTCGACCATAGAGGGTGTGGGTCGACCATGTCGATAATGTGGACCAATAATAGCGATAATAATGATGATAATGATAATAATGATGATGATAATAATAATAATAATAATAATAATAATAATAATAATGATAATAACGATAATAATGGTTATAATGACCAAGGCTGGACCATAGGGGCCATGGGTCGACCCTGGTTGGACCATAAAGGGTTATGGTTCTACGTTAGTTGGTGAAGGTCGACCATGGCTAGACCACAAAGGGGTGTGGGTCGACAAATCATTCAAATCAATATGAAGTAAATGGGGATAAGTTTCAGAAAAGTGGAAAATAATAAAGTTTTATTTATATAAGTTAAGAGTAAAAATAAACCAATTATTAATAATAACTAGTTTATTATTTACAGCACAAATACGATTATTGGCATCATTTCCAGAAACATATATAGTAATATTATTACAACAATAATTTAATCACTTTGGACGTATATTTAAAATCCTTCATATAGATAAGGAATAACAATGGAGCCAAAACAGAATTCTGAGTTACACCGTAATCCTTGACAACATTTTCTGGAAAAGCATTATTGAAAAACAACTTTTGATTCCAGAAAATCAATTTGATACGGCGTCCCTAATACCATAATTTTCAAGTTTATGTTATGATTAAAGGTGTCAAAATCTATTTGCAAATCAAGAAACAAAACAAGTACTACATCACTAACATCGATAGCATCATAAACAGCAGATTGCAACTATAATAACGGCATATAAGTAGAATTATTATTTCTAATTCCAAATTGAGAAATATTTAACAGATGAAATTTATCCAAATAGTCATAAAGTCTACTATGTACATTTGTTATAACAGATAACTGAGAAACAATAAAAAGGAAAAGGCATTTTCTCTCAGCAACGGGTTAATAAAGAATCAGGTTATTAAAATGACTCTGACAAAGTCAAGGGCTATCGTAGGAATATTATTTATTTTTTAATTTTTGGTTTTGAGAAAATAATGTACAAAGTTTGGATTAGTGATAAACAAAGGCATTCTGGCTTTAAAATGCAGAGGTTCTCATGAATTTAAAATTAGCAACAACCATACCTCTTTGAGTTCTTCTTTCACAAAGTGTGAAAGTCAGAAAATTGAAGAAGTGAAGAGTTGTAGAAAGTAGCCAGGAAAAAATAAATTGACTGATTGAAGTGATTGACTGAAGGTCAATGTTTCGAAGAAATGAAATGATTGACTGACCAAACAATATCCTCTGGCAATTGGCACTTAAAAATCGTCATCAATAAAAACATTCCCAATTCATATTCTTAGATAATCCCTTTATTTTCCTGCGTAAATCCTACTTTCCGCAACCACAAGAATGTCACGTTTAGACATTTTTTGCAGACTGTGAAATATTTTTTTCGTGTAAGCACATGGTCACGTAGAAAATGCTTCAAACTTAACTTCAATATTCAACATCCAGCTTTCAATATCCAATGTCCAACATCCAATATCATTGTCCAACTTCTATCCACACATTCAAATCCTAAATCCCTTTTCATTCAGAGTCCAAATTCCATGCCTAGGTTTTTGTTCTAGCAGATTCATCATCGCGGTGGTAACGATGATGATGATGACGACGACGATGGTGGTTATGATGATGGCTTTCTACTGCCATCGATTTTTCAATCAACACGTGCAGAGCGGAGAGGACACGGCATGCAGATAAAAGGTGCCTTCCATCTCATATTCGTCTGCCGTGCAACGCTCTGGCGCGGGAAAGTTGCGAGTTATAAATGGATCGATAAACAGGTTCTCGGAGAGAATGCAACCAGGTGCTCGTCAGCAATTTCATTCCAAAATCTGGTTGCTTGCCTGGATTTCCATGCCGTTGCATTGCGTGAGTTTATCGGAGCATTTCCATTCATTGTTTTAACTCAATTCATTAATATTTTATTTTATTTCAAATTGATCGCTTAATTTTCATCATTTGCGGCGTAAATAAATTTGAAAGTAAATTGATCTGAAAGTTATTTATTTCACGACTTAAGAATGAAAGACCAACTCTGTTATAAATCCAAAATTGCAATTCATTTTCCCTAAAACTTCAATTTATCATGAAAATGGAGATCACGTTTGCACGACGATAACGACGACGACTATGAGAAGGTAATGGCTGGAATGGGAAGATGTTGATGATGTTGACACAAGGGGATGTTTGACCAAGTTGCAGATGCGCGAAAATCTCGCGGAAAAATCCAGAGCCACGTTCATCGGTGAAAGGAAGAAGTTCTGAATTTATGTTGACAACCTCAAATCAACCTGGATGGCCAACCTAAGCAGGAGACAAGATTGGGTTGGATGGGTAGCACTGGGAAGTAATGAAGTGATGGGTTTTGAGGGACTGGAGAATAGTATTTTTTTAGTGAAGATTTAAATGCCAAAATTCTTCGATAATGTTCAGTGCTTCCAACATAAATTGAGGTGTCGAGCATTGAAAGAAGGTCGTGAGAAAATGATTTAAAATGAATTTATATCACCAATACAGTTCTAAACCATTCTGTTGATGTTAATGAATTATGTAACGCCTTCTTTTGAGTGTCTTTACGAACATGATTACAGAAAGATGGAAGCTGCCATCATAATAGTCATTAAGTGGTATTCGTCACCAAATAAATAACGATTACATTAAGCATTTTTTCTCATAGCTTAAAATTACTTTTCTTCTTTCGTTAAAGGCTAGAATCGGACAAAATATTTCCAAAGGAGCACTTGATAACCTCTGATGCGTCGTTCCGTTAACAACTCCAATTTTTCATTACTCAGAAGGTTGGTCTTTTGTCTTTGCTGTGGATTTTAGGAAATATTTAGAAACATTATATTAAAATTAAGCATTAATGTCATTTACATATTTTATTTATTTAAATAATGTTAGTCGTTGTAATTGAAATTATTGAAATTATTTTACTTGATCGCTGGCAGCACAAAAGTCACCAGCGTAAAATAGTGAACGACAATTAGGAAAGTGATTCTTAATTTTGTTTCTTTAAAATTGATCTCGACACCTCCATTAATCTGAAGTGAATTGCGATATTTTGAGTTGAGTACAAGATCCTCAGTTGATCACGTTTTGGTACTTTCCACCCAGTTGATGAGATCTTCTTGTGGGTAAAAGGAGTGAGGGAAGAATGGTTAGGAAACGTGTTGAGGATGAATCGGAAAGCGTTCTGAACATTCGTTTGACAAGCACACAATTTCTTCTTTAAACCATCACGGCCGTTTAATAAGCCAATTTAATCCGCATCGTCGTCGTCATCGTAGTCATCATCACCATTATCATTCATTGTCCACATAACGGTGCTGCTATCATTAAGAGACTGTGTTCCCAAATTAAATCAATCCTTTGAAGTGCTCCTTAATGAGACAAATGAATTCTTGCTCCTGAAATTTCATTCGTGGTTCGAGCGATAATTAAGTGCTTATTTTAAATTATTTATTTATTTTAAATGCCACGAGTTAAGATATTTACAACGAATGTCCAAACAATTATTTCAGATGACTGAAACATCTAGGTTCACTTTACCTTTATCGTCTCATTGAATGCAAGAATTTCAAACAGAAATTCAGTAAACTGTGTGGTCTCGCAAATTTCGTATCTTAATTTTGCTAATGTCGAAAGAAGAAATATCTTTCCTCTTACTCTGCTGACGTCACCCATGCATCAAGGAAGAGCATTAAATTAGTGCTGGCAGGAAATTTTTATTCAAAAATCTTCCTCCAATCAGAAGCATCTCCATTTCCATTGATATTCAAGTTGTGTAGAGGAGACCAAAAGATGATCCAAGCACCCTCATAATTACCAGGGTTGAAGGTCACAGGGTGAAAGATTCAGGGAAGATGAGGCATAAATGATATTATTAGTGACACGACGACCTCTAAATGCCTGTTCGTCATGAATAAATTGAAAATTGTCTGAAATTTATCTTCAAATTGGTGTTTTATCATATCATGAAATAGATACGGCGCTGGCAACAAGATTGATTCAAAAGAGGAAATTATTTAAAAAAAAAACAAAACCAATACTAATTGAAAATAAATTAATTGGTAATAATAATAATAATAATAATAATAATAATAATAATAATAATAATAATAATAATAATAATAATAATAATAATAATAATAATAATAATAATAATAATAATAATAATAATAATAACAATAACAATAACAATAACAATAATAATAATAATAATAATAATAATATAATAATAATAATAATAATAATAATAATAATAATATAATAATAATAATAATAATAATAATAATAATAATAATAATAATAATAATAATAATAATAATAATAATAATATAATAATAATAATAATAATAAGCAAAGTTATTAGGCCCACTTTAATGTCTCACGATCATACCCTGACACCTATTTACACCTGCTAATGGTTAACTTTGGAAGATCTCAGAAATAACTTTATGAATCATAATCATTCGTTCTCAGTAAATATATTTTGCATTATCAAAATGTTATTATAACCAAGCTCTACAAATGAACATATTTCATAGTTCTTGTTAACATTTAACCAGCAGAACTAAATAATGGTTCATAGTTCTGGCAAATAATGCCAATTTAAAATATCTACGTCCATTGAACCATCATCATTGACCAGTGGACTTAGCACATTCTTTCCTATACTTTATAAGGTTCATCAGAAGTTCTTTCAAAATCTTGTTGGTCTGAGTCAGAATCCATCAACTTTAAACGTTTAAACATTAGATTCACATTGCTTTATTGACAATATCACCAACTACTATTTATTACTATTGCAAAATAAGTGACCAAGTTCGATTCTTTAAATTGTTTGATAACGCCTCATGCTTTAAAATCGTGACTCAAGTGCTATCGAAATGTGTCGCAATATTTCCAAGCTTGTCGTGTGACCTATACGTTCACTGAAGCCATTAAGCTGCCTCGAATTTAGATCATCATCATAATTTCTAGTCATGTGCGTTGTCACTAGCACGACACATTGCCACTGGCATGACTACATGACACATACAAATGGGTAAGATCAAATGAACTCAATCAATATTGAAAAAAAAACAATGATATATATAATGAGGAATTAAGAAATTTTGGTTAGGTATAATATTTTATGACCGATATTTTAGAAGATATTACATGGTCACCCAACTTTTCGAATTTTGAATTTTTCAAAAAATCGGCCACACATAATGTGTTATAACTAATGTTGTAAAAGAGATAGAGCAATATTATTTAAGGGATTTGTTTGCCTAACTTTAACCTAGTAAATAATATAAAAATTAATATTTTATTTATTTATTCAATAATATTTTGTCTATTTGTTTATACTATGATGGTCTAAATATTTGAAAAGTTTCACCCACATTCAGCAAAAATTCAAATTGGTCATACTATATATATAAGCCGTAGTATAGAATCCTCGGAAAGGCTGCGCCTCTCACGATGGCAGCACGGGGTTCAAACCCCGCTGCAGGTGCAACGTCCTAATCATCAAGCTATGCAACGGACGTTAATAAAACATTACATTTTTTAGAATCATCGGAAGCCAATTTGAGCATAGGCAGCGATGATAAAAGGAACAACATTGAAGAGCACACGTGGCCCTATTTAATGACAATGTTCAGATTTGAATCAAAGGAAGCAAAATCGTACAAGTTTGCATGCCAACTGTGCAAACAAACAAAAAACTGTTCAGCATTGGAAGATTCATCGTCACACTTGATGAAACATCGAATGCGTGCATCCAGCACATGTTTCGAAATATGAATTGTTGAAAAGAAGTGCACTTAAGGAAAGGTAGTGAAACGACTGTGAAAGCGAACCAAAGGGGAAATTTCACCAAAATAAGGTTCCCCAGTCATTCGTCTGACATTCAGATGCCGTTGGTCTAGAACTTAGTTGTGTTGAAAGTTAACAAACAAAAGTTAATAAAAACACTTTCATTAGTATAAATGTTATTACTTTATTAATTAATGACTGTAAGTACTAGCAGTCAGTACCAAAAATTCATACATAGACATTTAAATAATAAACAATTATGATGTGGCACCAGTACTTTTACCTTTTAAGTAACTTTTAATTACTATAGCGTTTTACTTTTACTTAAGTACATCTTTGAACAAATACTCTTACTTTTACCTAAGTAAATTTTTGAGATATTACTTGTACTTTTACTTAATTACCGAAACGCGGTACTTTTTACAACACTGACTATTTTCGACTGCCAATCAGGACCGAACGTCGACCTCGCATTTGAAATCTTTTCTCAGTTTTGGACTTTCGCATTGCTTCTCATCCTGTGACATGTAGATGCTCATTATAATGTACTGTATATTATATTATTTATTTATCTCTTATTGCTTCGCTTGCAACACTATAGTATAGTCTACAGTATCCTGCAATTTTTATCAAACAACAATTCCAGTATCTGCATCTTTAAATCCCTGCAACGTGCTCATATGCATGCAATTAACAAACCTAGGAATATGTGCAAAACTCAATTTTTTTTAACAACTGAAACCATATTTCGTGCATCGTCTGTTTTTACATTTACTGTTTTCTAGAAATCAAATTAATTTTAAATAAATGATTTAAAAGAGTTTACTAAATAAATTATTTGATTAATTTAATGGTTAAAAATCCAGTCCATAATATTGACCATTTATTGAATAATTGACGACTTCTCCGAGAAAGTAAACCTGAAAATGAGATAAGCTTCAACGAAGCCATGAAGTTGTAACTTCAAATGCATTTTGTTGGAATTCGAAAGAAATTTCATTTTGAACGATTTTTGAAAGAAAATTCCAATCCGATTATTTCGCCACTTCAGTCATTTGTCAGAAATTTGTGAATTTTGGGTTCGCACCGTTAAAACTTTAAAAACCTGCTCTTAACGTCACCTTCTTTTTTGAAACTTTTGACGTGACGTCATGAAATAATATCGTGGCATGAAATAATATTATGACTTGAAATAATATTATGGCACAAAATATGACATGTTATAAAATATTATAATGTGAAACAATGTTATAATATGAAAAAAAATCGAATAAGGAATTTCCAAAAATATTAATATTTTTCTTTATTAAATGAGAACAAATTGTTCGGAAAGATATTTTTCATCAACATGGTTCATGGTTGAATACATTTCCTGCAATTTGAATTCACGAATAAATCATAAAAATTCAACAATCACGAAACCAAAAGTAGATTTAAATGAATTGTTTTAAATGAATAAATGTCTTTCACTTGTTCAAATAATGAGAACATAAGATTTAAACATAACTTTGCCAAATAAATGTTAAAGTCTGAAATTGAACATTTTTCAAATAAACGTTTTTTTAAAGACGGTTCGAAACATATTTCCTTCGAGCTGTTCAATCGTGCGTCACACGACAGCTTCATTCTGGACGTGACAACGAACATGTTTTTTGTTTACTTTTCGTTTCCATGGTTTTCGAGTTCGTTGAAGCGGGAAAATTGGCTGGGTACGTTCGGTGCACCTCAGCCATTCATTTTGTGCCTGATGAAGTATTCATTGAAAGGTTCATTAATACGTTACGATGTCATGAATTATTAATTACTTTAACAATATTAGTTGTTAAATGTTCACGTGTTTTTTAATAATATATATAAATAATACTAAAATATATAATTGTTACGTCTAATATTTAATATAATTAATACTTTACATCTAATATTACAGCTTGCCTCACTTATAACCAATATTAATTATTGTTATTATTATTATTATTATTTATTATTATTATTATATTATTATTATTATTATTATTATTATTATTATTATATTATTATTATTATTATTATTATTATTATTATTATTATTATTATTATTATTATTATTATTATTATTATTATTATTATTATTATTATTATTATATTATAATGAAACTTTTTAAGCTCCAAAAACCGTTCCATCACTCCGTGAAGTTTACAACACTCAATTTAAAATAATAATTTTATTAAAAGTCGCAACTAAAAAAAAACTTTCGGCAATAAATCAATTTCTTGACAATGCCCGAGAATCGATAGAAAATAAAATATCCCTGGAGTGTGAATGGGTTGTGCACGCGTCCAGACATTCTCTGCGACGTCAAAGAACCGAGGTGGTCGATAAAGTTGTGGAGTAAAACAGGTTTAAACACGTGCACCTGACGTGGGGATTAAGTTTTTCTTCGGGCGCCAGGAAGCCTTCCTAAAAGGATCAGATGGAAAGGTAGCTTTACCGCTTCCAAAGCCCACCGTTTTCACAAAACATTTCCATGTGGAATTGAAAAATGAAATCCATTTTAAGCTGCTTGCTTGGATCTGACGCATTCATTCTTTCCAATAGCCATTTTTTTTATCCTACCCTCCAACCTTCCATATTCTACCATCCTTCATTCGTTCATCGGCACTCCACCATTCATAACTTATCAAGTCAGTCACCTGGAGCGATGAGAGTTACCGCAAAGATGGACAGGAACACGTCTTCGGATAATGTAAAGTCGTTGATTCCATAAAATCGAAGGGAATAAAGTGATGAAGTAATAAATTAATAAATTAATGAATTAATAAAGTGATGAAGTAATGAAGTGACGAAGTAATAAATTAATAAAGTGATGAAGTAATGAAGTAACGAAGTAATGAAGTGACAAAGTAATGAAGTGATTCCTTTTGTTGCAATAATCCCCTCTGAAGGTGTCTGCCTCTAAGCGAAAGGAAACGAGATTTTTGCTCTACGAGCTGAAAGTGAAGGATCTTGGGAAAAGTGAATTTAAATTAAAAGTTATTTCAGTGGATGGTTATTCAATTACACGGTTGCATGGTTGGTTCAATGAATTTCACAATCTTTGCAGTAAGAATTAAATACGAAATAATTACTAAGAAGTGATTATTAATGAATATCAACTTAAATTAACAAAATTTAAAAAATGAAACTCGAAAGGAATGATGGCAAATAATAACATAATAATACTATTGCTGAAACAAGACATTTTAAAACTCTCAAGTAATTTAAAGTGATTAACTATTTACTTAGCAACGTTTTTAGCGCATAAAATATTACAATTTACAACTCATTCCAGCTCATAATTCTGTTGTAAGATCTTCTCAATCCTTAACAACTCTTGCAACAAATTCTATTCAGCTCTCAGAAAAATGTTGATTTCCTGAAGAAATAGGATAGAATCAATTTAGGAACATCCATCATTAATGTGGAAATACACGCAGATGTTTTTAATGGATAAATCATCCTCCAGAGTTTCATGCAATTAAATTTCTCCTTGAAGATATTTTCTGCTTTTAAAGTTCTTCATCTGAAAAATTATGCTTCCTATTTTGCCCTCCAATTTCGTTTAAATGAAGTTTTAAATTGGGGAAGGAAGGAGTCATTTGTTCTCAAATAACCTTTCCTCACCTTCTTCTTTTGTATTTTTTTAATAAATTGAACTCAATTATTTATTATTATTATTACATTTTTTTGAAAAATGTTTCTTCAGATGAAACGATTCTACAATTTTTGAATTAAACTGACATATTCGTGTTTATTTTATATTTTATGAAAAAAAATCATAAATCACAAACCATAACAAACTTTTTTTTGCTTAATTACAATTGCTTAATTGCAATATTGAAGTTATTTTGAGTGAAATTACTACTCATAATAACACATAATATTAATAACTATTTATAATTAAATACGAAATAATTAAATCATTTAGCCAGAGTTAGGCGAGTTGCCTACGAATAATTAAAGGTGAAGTACCTACTTCCCGTTGGGGAAAATTATTCATAATTATTATGTTGATTATCACTATAATAATAATTATTATCATGTTGCTTATCACTATAATAATAATTATTATTATGTTGATTATTGCTATTATAATAATCATGAAGTTAATTATAGTTATGAAAAAATTAGTATGTTGATTAATATAGTAATAGTTATTGAATTAATAAAATAACAGTAGTAATTAACAATTAACATCAACTACAACGACAACAATGCCAAGAGTGTTACACAACTTGGAAGCTAATAATGTTTTAAAGATTTAATTTTTTTCTGAGCATTTAATTTATGCATTTTATCCTAAATTCACATCTCAGTGGATCGGATTTCTGAAATTTCTCGAGTGTCTCATTAAAATGTCTTCATTTTTAATCTTTAAGTTCGAAAGTTTTATTTTAATTCGAGGATATTTTACAGCTCTGGAGTTTTAAATGTTTTAAATATGTTCTTGTACAGCTTCTCAGAGCTAAATTAAGTAGAAAAATAATATTACTAATTAAAATAATAATAATAATAATAATATATAAAACATAATAATTATTAATTATCAATCATTAATTATTAATTATAAATCATAATAATTATTAATTATCATGATGTTAACAACATTAAGTTAAAATGGTGATGATGATGATGATGATGATGATGATGACGACGACGATGACAATGATAATGATAATAATAATAATAATAATTATAATAATAATAAATAATAATAATAATAATAATAATAATAATAATAATAATAATAAACCAGACTGTTTCATAGCATTTTTTTATTTCTGCACCAGTTGACCTGTCATACCTGATGTATATTTTGCAAATGCAGTTCATTCATTGTGAATCATTCGAAGGTCGATTCTCCGTAGAAATGAAAATTTAATTTTTATGAACTTTTATTACAACAAAATAACTTATTTTGAACTTTTTAACACCTGATATTTTATTTTTTCAAAATTATTAAATTCTAAAATAATTTAATTTTTTTAATACTATTTTATATCCTCAGTGGAAGAAATTAATTTCGCGAAGCAGCTTGTGGCTCATGATGAAGCTTCAAATATCTTCTGACCTTTTGGCGCCATTCACTCAACGATTTGATCTTAATTTCCAACTCAAATAATTTATTTTAATTAATACGTTCATTACATTTCATTTATCTTATTATTTCACCTTTCACCTCCCAAGCCTACTTAAAAATGACACATGAAACTAATTAGAATGTGTCTGTATCATGTATATTAACATAAAAATATGCAATTAGAATTTTGTTTTACAAATATATCATTTGTTATAACTATTTTCCATCAATGGGTTTCTCATCATATGAACAGGTCTAACTGCAAAACATATAGCTATACACTATCACCAAAACAGAACTAATTTACAACATAAAAATGCTTGGAATACGCCAAATAACTGTAAGATCTTTCCTCAGTAAGATGTTTTACAATTAACATCACAAAATTTAAAAATAGCGTTTTTTTTACATATATTTTAAAGACAAAAATATTAATATTTTTCTTAACTTGCAATTTTTTATGTTAGAGTTGTTTTTGAACTCTCCAAAACATACATAACAGTTTTTGTAAAAATATTTTTCATGACCTAAGTGACCAAAATCATGATTACCCCACAAGTGGAACTTTGGGAGTTAAAAGGTTAAAATGATAAGACCACGAACTCCATGGATGGAAGGTTGATGAAAAGCAAATACTTCTGAACGGTTTATTTAAAATTTATTCCAAGAAATATTATAAAAAGATTACGTCATTTCAAATAATCCCCATTCAACGATTCCAGAGCAATACTTATTTTCAATGTTTTTCTTTGTTTTAAATATTTATTTCTTGGTAAACATTTGCAATAGAAAAAAACTTGAAAGTACTTTTAAGAAAAAGAAAACTTGGTGGCTTCAAAAAGTCACAATTGATTCGATCGACATTTTCTATGCTTTCAAGTTATTTGATGCTCCATTATTTGCAGACAATCATTTGTTATTCTGTTTTGATCAGACTTTTTCATGGACTTCAGCTTTTAATGATGGTACAATTTGGACGCATGATGATGATTCACCTGCGATTAAAAATTGCCAGGTGCTTTGAAGTGCGCTCTTGTGATGATGCAGCAACATCGACAGTTCTAAAAGTTCTTTGAGACCTTTCTTAATTTTCGAGGTTGGAAAATAAAGATAAACACCTGCTTTATTTTTTTTACAGAGAGGATATATTACAAACAAAACAGGAGGTACAGCACGTAGTAAATATATTATTATTATTATTATTATTATTATTATTATTATTATTATTATTATTATTATTATTATTATTATTATTATTATTATTATTATTATTATTATTATTATTATTATTATTATTATTATTATTATTATTATTGTTATTATTATTATTATTATTATTATTATTATTATTATTATTATTATTATTATTATTATTATTATTATTATTATTATTATTATTATTATTATTATTATTATTATTCTTATTATTATTATTATTATTATTATTATTCTTATTATTATTATTATTATTATTATTATTATTCTTATTATTATTATTATTATTATTATTATTATTATTATTATTATTATTATTATTATAAAGTTTCTTACAAATATTTATGGAAGCATGTATACAGTTATGTAATAAAACATTGCTTGATATTTAGAATACAAGAAATATTGTTATACTTAAACGTAATTTAATGTGATCTGAAATATATTTTTAAATTTAAAATAAAATATTATTATTAGAAATAAACTGCTGCGTCATGAATATTTATCCCTTTGATGACATACTTCAGTCATTTCAAGTAACTTCGTCAGGAATTGAAATAAACACCAAGGATGACGATGACGACGACGACGATGGCGGTGATGCTGATGATGAGGAGTATGAGACGAGACATGCGAAATAAACGGCTGAACATTTCCCGTGAGAAGAATGCCTTCTCAGACGTGATTGCTTAAAAACATGGAAATGGAAATGAGATCTTTGACCAGAAATTAAAAAAAAAGTGGCCCACTGCCACTCCGAGTGTTGCACCCAGTCAGAGTCCCTCCCATCCGCACATAAATAATTGTCAAATAAAAAATTAATTGATGAATGTACTTTTTTAAAACTGTTTTATTGATATTTAACAATTATTTGTAGCAAATCATTTTAAAATCATCTCTGAAACGATTAAGACCTCAAGAAAAGTCTTGAAATTTCAAAACCTACCGAAAAATAACAAAAATATTTCCATTAAAACAAGCAATACAACAAAAATATTTCCATTAAAACAAGAAAAATGTCTTAGAGTAACTTAAGCCGCGTGTTTACGAATTGTTAATGGACATTCAATATTTGGATTAATCACAAATGTCATAATGCGTCATACATATACTGCAATACCTGTTACCATACAATTTAATACTTACACTTGTATTAATACATGTCACAATAACTAGAAATAAATACAATAAATCCATAAAAACATACATTTGTATTGTCTACAAACCGCTGAGTCAGACGATCATCATGAACAGCAAAATGTGGAAATATGTAGTATGCGTGTCTATGTAAATGAAGGGGTGGAGTTTGGGATTTGTGAAGAATCTCAGTGAAAATATTTCCAACAAATGTTAACAATTGAAAATATTTCTTTGGAACTTTCCTTTGGAAAATGGAAATCACTGGAAATACCGGAGTTTGGTGTCTTGGGAGAAGCAAAAGAAATTTTGAGGGATTTGGGGTTTTTTTTGGCAATTTAGAAAATTACTAAAAAATGAGTTCATTTAATGGCAACTATTGCAAAACTGGTAACGCTTGTTTTTATTTAACAAATGTTTTAAGAATAAAATGTGTCTGTTTCTAATTCAAAAGAAAACATGTCAATACCGCCCTTGTCACTGCATCACAAAAGTGTAAAAAACATTCATTCTTATTCCGAGCTCAGCATTCTAAGAAGCGCCACTGGTTTATGATGATTGGAGTGGAAAGTTCACGAGGTTAAACGAGATTAAGGTTGACGAAAGGTCAAACGAAGAGACGCAGACGGTGCTTAGGGTTGAAGTATGCAAATTCAGCCTTCAAGAATGAAGTCAGCCTTCTCATTCGGCGCGTCGGACAATGTTTTGAAAATTTACTCAGCAACAACGTCAAACTGGCTGGAATATTTTACGTGTAAATAATAATAAACGCCATAAATTATGTTTATTTAATTATTTATTTAAGTCATGTTTAATTTTTGCTAATTCAGAGAATTTTCAGTCATTTTTGTGAGATTTAAAAATGATTTAGATGATGATGATAATAATAATGATGACAATAAGGTTTTGAATAACCACGCATTAATCTAGAGAGAATTAAACTGCTAATAAATTGATGAGAATAAAATGATTAAAAACATTTTAAAATTAAGTCGATCAAAATAAAAATTATTTTAAAACTTTTGTCATTGAACTTTGTTGGCTTTTCATTTACATTAATAATTATTAATAAAAGCAATTATTGATTGTCTCTTAACTACTTCAATAAACATTTTGTGAATTAAAACTGGCATTAAGCCTGGAATGGGTGGAAGAAATTCAAATGAAAAGTCGATGGAATGGTTAAAATTTTCACCTGCTTATTTGAAGGGTCAATAAAATATTTTGCTTCCACGAAAATATTTCACGCTGTAATGATATTTTTAATCATCGTTGCCATGAAACATAGCAAGAATTTTTCAAATCGATTTTTTTTAAATTTTAATTTAGAGAAAAGTTCCTAAAAAAAGATTAAAATAGCTACAATTAGATTTCCAACTTATTTCTTATTGAGCAAATTGGTACTTCTTATTCCATTGATTCGTTGAAATGAGGCGTAAATAATGAATAATATTAAATATAAAAGTAACAATTAATAATAAATAATAACAAGTGATAAATATTAAATAATAATAAATTGTAAAAAGTAATAAATATTAAATAATAATAAATAATAATTGTTCACAATATCTTGAGTGGATGGAAAGTTGAAAATAATTGAATTTCTTATGCATTTATAAAGAGGACATTATATTGAGACAATAACAGGATTATGGGGCAACTTCAAAGTGTGAATGCAAATATCTAATAAATTGTTTATTATTAAATAATAATTCTATAATATACTTAATAATGTAAATAACAATAATTAGCAATGGTGGTTAATAATAATATTAATAATAAAATTTAATATCTGTGATTAAACCTTAAAGAATATTATTACATTGAATCATTGAGTTATATTACATTACATTGCGTCATATCGCATTATATTATACATATGTCGCAATATCACATTATTCAGGAAACCCATTCGCATTGAAGACAAATATATACCATAATAATATTTAATTAGTTTATAATTAATTAAACAAATTAAATTTAATATTTAACTAATTAGAGTAACTAATAAATGAACTAATTAATTGATGATGTTGTTTAATAGCAGAAAACAATTTTTCAATTACTAAACAAAATTTAAAACTTTATTAAATATAGAAGTTGCAAATGCAATAGTAACAGATAATGCAATAACAACAACAATAATAATAACATTTACAAATAATACTATAATAAAGGAAAAGATTAATTGGAAAATAAATTTCTCGCCAGCAATAGATTGACTGATGAATGTGGTGATGAACCTGCCACATGTCAAGGATATGAATAATTTATGTTATTATGTTAATTTAGTTTTTTTCGTTTTTTATTAACGTCAGTTGCATATCTAGATGATCAGGACGGGGTGACTCGTCATAACAGCCCGGCGACAAAACAGCCCCGTCAAAATAGCCCAGGACAAAACAGCCCCGTCAATACAGCCCCGTCAAAATAGCCCAGGACAAAACAGCCCCGTCAATACAGCCCAAGACTTGCTGCTACCGCAGCGGGGTTCGAATCCGCGCTGCCATATTGAGAGGCGCAGTCTTAACCGTTTATTAGTGTTATTCAATGAACACGAGCAAACTTTACATTTTACTCCAAAGCGATTGCTGGGATCTGCATGTATTCAATCCTTTAGTTCGATGCCTATCAACCAATCATCATTAAATGTCTGATTGTACCATGCTTTAGCTTTCTTACAAGGTGGATCGACACTGCTAGCAACTGGAGAAACAGCGTTACCGTCCGTTGTCCAAATAAAAATCAAAGTTCAATGTAGTCAGCGCAAAGACGGCGGAAAAGACAGAAGTCGGTTGTGACAAAAATTCTGTGACAGGTGACCTCTGAACTTGATCATCAACTTGTTGCTTCCTTCTTCTTGGTGACCTCTTTATTTGTTATTTTATTTTTATTATTTTTTTTAAATTTTATTTTTTAAATTTTCTCTTTGAACAACTTTTTGACTTCTTCACTTTTTTTCTGTCCTAAGATCTTTGCTTCAGTTCACTTTATTGTTTTTGATTGTTTAATTGAATTATTATTTCTGTCTCCTGGTTATCCCAGGATTTTTGGGAACTTTTCCTTAACTTGTTGTTGTCCCCAACATCATGTCCCTTGTAATAAATAGTTTTCTAATTTGATCAACACTGGTTTTCTTTTTGAATTATCAATCCTTTCATCCATTCTAAACATTTCAAATTATTTATATGATAATAATTATAGTGATGATAAAAACGTCTTATTGTTATTATTATTATTATTATTATTATTATTATTATTATTATTATTATTATTATTATTATTATTATCATCGCATGATTGTATTTATTGTTTTCCGTTAATGCAGCTCAATAACAGTCCATTTAACAGTTCCTTAGACTTTGCCTTCACCCACTAATTTTCTACACCTTCATAATCTCCAACAACAATATTCCTGCCATTCCAACTGGATCATCATCATCATCGTCGTCATCGTCGTCGTCATCGTCATCGTCATCGTCATCATCAACGTCGTCGTCGTCGTCGTCGTCGTCGTCGTCGTCGTCGTCGTCATCATCATCATCATCATCATCATCATCATCATCATCATCATCATCATCATCATCATCATCATCATCATCATCATCATCATCATCATCATCATCATCATCATCATCATCATCATCATCATCATCATCATCATCATCATCATCATCATCATCATCATCATCATCATCTCATCATCATCATCATCATCATCGTCATCATCATCATCGTCATCATCATCATCATCATCATCATCATCATCATCATCATCATCATCATCATCATCATCATCATCATCATCATAATCATCATGGAATTGTTTCACGAACTTTCCAGCTCCTCTTCTACGATTTCTTCTGAGCCAATAAAATCGGTTCGTTTGAGTGTGTCGATTCAGTTAGCGAGCAAAATGCATTGATGCATGTTTAATGCATGGGGCAGACCATCAATTCGTGGCCTTACTGCGCGTTATCCACGATGCTAATTATTATTAGCGGAAGTGACCTGTTACTCGGTGTGACGTCATTGGAGTGAATGCCTCGGATGGAAGTATAGAAAAGGTGTGCTTGCAGAACTGAATTTTAAAATTCCAGGTGGGCCGTTAAATACCTGGATTGAATAGTGAAATGAAGAAGTTCAGAGGACTTATAGAACCTTCTCTATTTGAACTCAACTTCTTTCCCTTTGACGCATTAATTCACGTATTAGTGGATAAATTAATTATATAAATTGTTGTTATTATACAGGTAAATTAGTACAAAATAACATTTCGTATAAATAAATATTTTTATGTTAATTAGTACGACGATATGTGAGATGCTGCTGCATCATGTTTGATTGTTGTACCCTCTCAACTTGTACCCTCTTGCATTGTTAAAATATTTAAATATTAAAGTATCGAAACATTAAAATAGCAAATAAAATATTTCTTAAATTAATTTAAAAAGTTCAGAGGTGCTTTATCGAAGACTTGTCATCAGCCGCAGATGATGCTCTGATGATGAGTTTATAATCAATCAGGTGATTTCTTTGTCGTTATCCTCCAACACTCTCATGTCTTCCACTCCTCCGACAATCCCTCAATCCATCCTCGTGTGAATTTAAATATGTGTATTTATAATATTATAATTTAAATATGTGTATTTATAATATTATAATTTAAATATGTGTATTTATAATATTATAATTTAAATATGTGTATTTATAATATTATAATAATTTCTAGTAAAATATAATATTTTAAAACATCATTTTATAACCTTGGTAATGGCTCTCCATTATTCGGGATTTTAGTGCCAGTCCACCATTTTGCTGAATTTCTGATTCCCACTTTATTACGTCTGCTTTATGAAGGCGGGTAATTATTTTTTTTTTTTTTTGCAACAAATGGCATGACATTTCGTGACCTGCTAATGATAAAGCGTTCATTTATTTTTAGAAATACGTCATCAGTAATTCAATTCATATTCATATTTATTAATGCATTATTATTATTTATTTTTATTTTTATTTTTATGATTGTACTGTAATTCAGGAACAAGTATTTATAAATTATAAGCTATGAATTGTATGTGACATTGTAGCACAACAACTGATGGGTTATTGATGTGAACGGAATGAACATTATAATGAGTTAATTATTAAGAGAAAAAGGTTAAATTAATGAATAATGAATTAAATAATAAACAGAAATTTTAATACACAATCAATAATAGCAATAATTCCATTGATTTAAATGTTATTGACATGTTATTATTACACAAATTTAATATTAATTAAATATTTGACAGAGAATAATGTTACATCATGTTGAATTTTGTAACCAATTCAACTATTTGACGTTCAAGACTTGAAAGTACAATTTGGATGATTGGTTGTACTGAGTCACAAGTACAACCGATTAAAAATAATTAATTTCACCTGGCCTGTCTGCGTTTCTCTTTCCTTCGTTGAAACTTAATCTTTCTATCTTTGAAAAGTTCGACTCAAAGTCGCAAGTTTATGGCATACTTGAGCAGTAAAAATGTTGAAACCTAGAAAGACATTCATCATGACATCTCATCGATATTTGAGTTGAGTTTTGAATATTTCACAATCAAGAGGTTGGCGTGCGAGTTGGCTCAGTGGGTTGCGTGCCTGAGAACGGCGGTGAAGGCAACAGTCGTTACGTGTCGTGTTCGCAACCCAGCTCGCACCGCCAGTGGATATAAATGGTGGATCGATTAAGAAGTGCCTTCAAGTCCGAATCATCTTAGTTATGCAACGGACTATAATCAAATAAATAAAGAAGTGCATTCACATCCTGTTCGGATACATAAAGCACTCAAAAAAATCGGCTAAATACAAATACAAAAATATTTAAGATGTAATATCTTAATCATAATTGATAATTTCAAATATTTCAAAGTTTCTGCTGAAACAGATGTTCCACCCGGTGAAAATTAATGTTTCAATTTATTATGAAAGTATAAAATTATAAAATTATAAAATTGTATGCGTTGATGTTTTGATTAAAGATTTGAGAGGTTTTGTAAAACTTATTCCCGACTAATCCGACCAGATGGGCTCCATCTTAATTCGGCATTAATGACGACTGGCGAGCAATTTAAAGCGTGGATTGTGACAAACAGGTTGCAGCAATAAAATGGAGATGCATGTGTTTCTCTTCAGTGCTGACATTTGCAAACTTCGTCCAGTGTTAAGACCACTTAAACATGCGTACGTTCCATTTTCCTCACGAATGACAAGGCAATATTGCCTTTCAAATATTTTTATCAGGCACGATCTATCAATAATTTTCTGATAAAAGGGGTCGCCGAATAAAACCCTTTGCCTTCATCTATAAATATTGATTGACAATTAAAGTTGGGATCATTAGTTTTCCAATACAAGGTCCGAACATTCACATACACAAACACACACACAGTCCGACATTTGTGATAAATTTCTTCACACACACACAAACACACACCGACACAGAGCAATTCATTTTTGAGGCCTCAATTTAGGTCGAGGCGGCGCATCAGTGGCTGAACGTGTTTTCTCGAGGACTTGGACATTTGTTATCCGTGAAGATGAACACGAGGATGAAATATTGCTGATGTCAGTCAAATCTTGTTTGTTCTCATTCTAAGATTTAAGAATGAGTGTCATGTGTCACGCCATTTTAGTTTAATTCGTGTAACTGGTGAACTTTTAATCGATGTTCACATTGTTATGGTTTTAAAATTATTCATTTATCTTAAAATTATTTATTTTCAAGAATTTTATATTTATTAAATTTTAGTTGATAATATTTTGTATTGACTTTAAAGTTCCAATAGAATGTTTAAAAACATTCAATTAATGTTTATCATTTGCAACTCCAATGCTTGTCTCATTTCTCATCGCTTTCATGTTGAGGTCATCTAGCGCTCAAATAATGGTTCATGGTTTGGTAATAATGTTTAGATTAATAAAGAAATAACTTTATTCAAAAATATTTTCAGAACTACAAAAATGGAATATATTTAGATATTTAAATTAAATTTCCTCAGCTTATTTGATTGACAGGTAAGTTGATTGTGTTGTGGCAATGAGAAGTACTAAGAGTCATGCAAATGGATTATTTGCTGTCATCCATGAATCTTTCAATCCTTCGGTTTTTTGCAAGGAATAGTGATTGACAACTGAAGTTCTGGATTTGGAAAGTTAATAATGTGAAGTTAATATTGGATAATAATAATAATAATAATAAGAATAATAATAATAATAAATAATAATAATAATAATAATAATAATAATAATAATAATAATATAATAATATAATAATAATAATAATAATAATAATAATAATAATAATAATAATAATAATAATAATAATCTCGAATGTCATTAAGGGAACCTTTCCTGAGTGGACACGTGACTTTTCTTTCTGGTTTAAGAGCAAGCATGTCAGAAAAAGTTCGATAGGATTTCGGCATCAATTTATCAAAGGAAATTCGTTGTTACTTTTAATAATTTATTATTCTTTATACGTTAAAAAATATTGTCATAATATTTGTTTTATATTTCAATAAATCTCAAAATCTTCAAGTGTTGTGATTGTATAATAATAATAATAATTTCACAGCAGCAACTACATTTTCAATGTTCTTGTAATATTCAAGAAATTCTTAAGTCATTCAAAACAAATAAAAAACCCAATTAGGCAACAAATTCCTGCATCTTCAGCAGATTACGGTTTATCTGTCCACGATGCTTTCAGGATTTTTAAATTTCATTTATTCATTCCAAACTTTTTTTTTATCTTGAATCGAGTTTTAAAGCACTTTTGCCCCATTTAAAATGCCCATTTGATCTCTTAAAAAACATGTGACATAAACTGATTTAAATAAAATTTTGTTCTAATTATCTGCTACAATTTATTGGTCTTAAATAGTTAACACATGTAATTTATTTAGCTAAAGTAGTTAAATTAGCTAAAATAAATACCTAAACACGCAGAAACAGCGGATGACAGAATGAACGCCAAATTCTCGAACCTGAGAGACAGTTGTAGCAGCAGTTTGAGCAGCCTGAACAGTCTGCCTCATCGACAGCACAGCAACAGGTTGAGTTGCAAAAGGCTGCAAATCTTTCCTGCTGATTCAACCGAAGACCTCAAGAAGGACATGAAAGAACTTCTGAAGATGGATGATTTCGACGAATGTAGAGCGCGAGCAAATAGCGGTGGCAGTTTGTACGGAGTTCTCAGGAAAAGAGTACTTCAGAGGGGAGGCGTCACTGCTTCCAGTTTCAAGGAACAACCATCATCCATTGCTTCTCTTCTGCCATATTCTACCACCTCGTCTGTCGCTGAAAAGCAACGTTCCAGGAGTATGATCCACCGAGGAGTTTCTCCTGTAACTGGAAAAGACAAAGGCATCCTGATGGTCATGTGCGAATACACGGAGAAAAAGCGAAAGTTGCACGGACAGGAGATGATCAGGAGGCACTCGGCTGCAGTTCTTCAGTCATGCCAAAGACAAAATTCAGTGAAAAAGCCGTCCAATCTCATGATTCCAACTCAGCAATTCTTGAAACCGATTTCTCCAGTTCTTCCTTTGTGTTCAAACACTCATCGATCATCGATTCAAAACCAACGACTTCAAGGACTCGAAGATGCTGACAACTTCCCCAGTCATCGTCTCAAGAGGACGCTTACTCCTGGCAGGTACAGCAGGTGTCGCTCCAGGCCAACAAGCGTTTCCTTTACTCCTCAGCTCCTCTCTGTTCCTCCAGATTCAAATCCCAAGGTGACCATCGATGCCCCAGAGTTCGAAAAACGAAACTTCCTCCTTCCGCCGACTGATCCCCAAGGTCCAGTCCTTCCACACCGCCCTTCCGTCTCCTTCCAGACCCCCGAACCATCAGCCTTACATACTCCGCCGACGGGCAAAAACTCCGCCCGCTTCTCAATAGTTTCCAACACTCCTGTCATGACTTTTTGCAGGCGTAGGTCCTTTTCATTGACGCAGGAAGGAGCCCTGGTCAATGATGGAGATGAGATGATCACCATACCCACAAGTCCAGCTACCCTGGGAACTCCTGGAGAAAACCAGGTCCCATCACCTACCCTTTCTCTTCCCATGGAGGGAGATTTCATTCCAGGAGTTTGTTATGGAACGGCTCAGCGTTCCAGAACTGCCAGCATATTTTCCAGTTTGTTTCAAGGTTGTTTTTTCATCGTTAAAGGTTGATGAAATACCAACAATAAGTAAATTTTGCATTTTGATTTCAATACTAGTTGTGTTTTTATGAAATGAATGTTTGATATAATAGCGTTAAAGTTGTTGACGAAAGATCGAATGAGTGATGGTTTGAAATTCAAATGAAGGAGAGCAGAGTGCAGGCAGTTTGCAGAACCTTTCCACAACCAACTTCAACTCCTCCTCACGACCTTCCACTTCCTCCTTCCAAAAGTTTGCCCCTCAGAGGCAGCCCTCCCTTTCGCCACGTGCCAACGTGTTCAGAGTCCTCATGCTTGGGGGGCCTGGTGTCGGCAAAACCGCCCTGGCGCAGCAGTTTGTCACGTCAGAGTATATGGCTGCAGAAAACACGAGCTTCGGTAAATTGTTGTTTCGTTTCAATATGAATTTAGAGAAAGTTTTAAAAAGAAAATCATTTAGAGAGACTTAAGATTCTCCTCAAAGGGGACATGGTGGATTGTATGTCTTCGTATCATAGAAAATCAGTTTCCATTCCCAGTAATTTCATAGCCACTAATGAATGGGTGTCTGACATGTTACTCTCACTTGTCAGAATTGTTATTCGTCACTTCCAGCAATTCTCTTCCGGTGTTTCCTGCACTATCGACAGGTGGAATGAAATGGAATAATACCTGAAATTTTAATTCAGGTGCAATTAAATTCGTGATTTTAAAAAAGCGATAGGCCTCTGATCTTTCTGATATTTGAGACCCAAAATCGCATTTGAAATTCTAGACATGGTTGGAAAACATGGACAGAGACAAGATAAAAAAAGACGATTTTTTTTTAATTTATGTCGAATTTGTCTTTTTTTAATCGATCTAAATCTCTTAACAAATTATTTCATGAGCAACCACAAGTTGATATTCTACAAATCATATTTATTATTATTATTATTATATTATTATTATTATATTATTATTATTATTATTATTAGTATTATTATTATTATTATTATTATTATTATTATTATTATTATTATTGTTATTGTTATTGTTATTGTTATTATTATTATTATTATTATTATATATTATTATTATTATTATTATTATTATTATTATTATTATTATATTATTATTATTATTATTATATATTATTATTATTATTATTATTATTATTATTAATCATCATTATCATCATTATTATTATTATTATCATTATTATCATTAGTACTCTCTAAAGTTGTTCTTTTCGTTGGAAAACATCTCAAATAATTTCCCAATTGGACGTGTTTTCTAAATATGCGAGAATGAGGCTCCGTTGTTGTTGTTGTTTTGCATGTTGTTGTTGTTGTTGTTGTTGTCGTCGTCGTCGTTGTTGATGATGCATTGCCGTTGTTGTTGTTGTTTGAGCAGGCAATAACAAATCAATCCAACATTTCCTGCTTTTATCAACGGGACTCAAATCTTTATGACGTTAGCAATTCCAACGGAAATTAAACGGGACGCCACGTGGGATGAGGAAGTCATGATGATGATTGCCGACGGTTATTAGAACTGTCCCGGAACAATCCAGATGTCGTTGGTGCTCATTGATTAGAGGCGTAGAATATTCTAGAAGCCTGACAGATTTGAATCATGAACTCCCATCACGAACACCTTGAATTACACCTTGATTACCTGAGAAATCACCTGCAGATCACGTTTTGAGGGGTTTCTGAGATGGTTTTTAAAAGCAACTAATGGAAATATTATGTATTTTTAAATATTTAGTTTTATTTTAGATTATATTTGTACTTGTATTTAGCCTATTTTTTGAGTGCCTTATATATCCGAATAGGATGTGAAGGCACTTCTTAATCGATCCACCATTTATATAGCGCCCCTACCCGAGGGGGCTCCATGGCGGTGCGAGCTGGGTTGCGATCACGACGCATTACGACTGCTACTTTCGCAGCCGTTCGCAGGAAGGCAATCGTCTGAGCCAACTTGCACTTGCTAAATATATGTAGATATATACTTGCAATCAAGAAATAAAAAAAAAATAATTTTATTCACTTAATTAATTATGTCTTTGTCCGAGCAAAAAAAAGTGTTTCAACATAGAAGAACTTAGTAGAAACATTGATTCAAAAATGTTTAGTAAAGGAAAATGTATTGAAATTTATTTAGATGAATATTAATCAGTTGAGAGAATGGATGAATTAAGAAATGTTGATCGAATTTAAAGAAATGTTGATTTGCTTTTAAGACTTCAATTTCTTTCTCGGAGAACATTCCTCACTTCTCACAATCTTCCACTACTTCGTGTCTTCAACCATGTTCCATCTTTAAGACATGGAACGTGGTATTGATAATGATGGAAGCTTACTGTTTTACGAAACATTAGGAAGATTTAGAACAAATTATCTTAGATACATTTATAATTTTTCAAAAACGTTTCTTTGTTACTAATTTATTAACTCAAAATTTACATTAATTAAACATAGATAAAAAGTGTAAAATAATTTATTTTCAAAGACACCATTTCGGCTTCAATGCAGCTTATTATGAAGTACCGAAGCCTTGAAATTTAAGGCTTTTGTGCAAGACGCAGAAATATTCAATTTGACGGTTTTTCCTTTTGTTGAAAAAAAAAACATAAATGAAATTTTCAGAATTTAATCAAGAAAGTAGTTAAATATTTATAAAACTCTCATCACATATATATCTCAGAACGAATAATCTTCAAAAAATTTAAATATTCGAAATTTATTAAAAGTGTTCGAAGAAAAACCAGTTTAAGCTACGATTTCGTTGGCAAACATAAAACAAATCTTCGTTAAAAAATGTTCTTTTCCGAGAAGTTCCGAGACTATCGTATCGATGTTGTCGTAAATTGACGTAGATCAAGATGCACAACCCAAATGGCAGTGGATCAAGCCACCAAAGCCACTCCGGGCGATGATAAATATTAAGTTACTTCAAGTTCGAGGAACAAACTAAATCTCTTTCGTTTCATTAGCTGATGACGATGGACCTTTTGCATTTTTCACTGAGTCAACAGTAAATGCTTTGATTATAAACATTCTCAGAATACGAAAAAATGTCTAAATGAGTCTAATTGATTAGTTGTAATTTAACCAAATGAATGCAACATATTTTATTCAACAAAAACTGAAAAAATGCCTGCCATTAGAATTACAGAGCCATTAAGCCATCGTTCAGACCGTAAGATTACTTTTGATGGTAGAAATTTATGAAATGTTGAAACGTAATTTTCGAAACAGGGGATGGTTATAAATTCTTAAAACGGCCTTCATTCCTATCTCCTAATTCTCAGAATATCAGGTTCGAGAAAGTTCGACAAAATAATCGGATTAAAGTTATTTGCGAAGTTTCTAAATGCACGAGAATATCGAGAAATAGATTGGACAAGCAGTGAGAAACGCAATGGAAGCCAAAGAAAACATTGAAGGTTTAGAATGCTTCACATTCACTTTTACATTCACTTTTTGTCCTCCTAAAATTCAATTATCTAAGGATTGCTTTGCTCTTGTTCGCCTTTGTGAAGACTCCATTGAAGAAAGAGATAGGAAGTCAAAGCTTTAGAAAAGATAATGTTTACTTTGTCTGCAAATGCTTTGAATCGTTTTTGCAGGAATGTTTCGGTTGAAATATTTAACAATTTATTGCACTTCTGATTGAACAGGTTGGTTGAAATGGTTGATAATTCGCGATCGATTGATTCAACCAAGGTTTGAATGATTCGTCTGGTGAAAATGACGTCACAAGAAAAGCAAGATTGGAGAAGTGAATGGGATGGTGGAAGATCAAACAGTTTTCCAGATGAAAAATCCTTTTCAAAATTTATTCATGGGAAATATATTATAAAGTATGTTCAAGATGAATTTATTCTCGAAAATCCTCTCCAAGAAAATGACGCAATCTATTTTATTTTTATGAATTAATTATTTTTATTGCCAACCCACCGTCGTGTAATAAATAATAATAGTATTAAATAATGATGATGGTGATGATGATGATGACGTTAACGATGACGATAATGATGCATTTCCAACAAACATTAGTAACAATAACAATGCACAGTGATTCACACAAGCATAAGTTAAATAAACTCTTTCAATTGACTTTTCCCTCTCGAGACGTGACCAGATGTTGAAGGAAATGAACGCATTTGTTTATATTTTGGCGACCTACCCCGCATGCAGCCATCTTTATGCTCCTCAGGAATTCACTCCACGTGTCCTCTGAAGAATGCAAATAATGCAGCATGGCTACTTTATGGTGATGCTCTAATGTTCGTATGGTTGCTCTGGAAATATTAGCTCTACCTAAGAGCTATGAAAAGATGATATCCTATTTTTAAAGAATATTGTCTCTAAATATTTAAATTGATGTCGAGTTAAATTGTTTTTATACATTTTAGGCCTCTGTATATCTTATAAATGCTAATTCATTGCATTACCATTGCTAATTAATTATTCCTTCATTTAAAATCATTTTTCTCAGTGGAAAACAATCATTCTATCTATCTTTAACGTCTTGAACCCTTTAACCTGGTCTACGACGTTGACAGGGTCATGATCTGTACGTAATGACCTGACAATAATTTTTTGTTCGCCAGATGACGGGATAGCCATACCCATTCCCATCCTCTTGGAAGGGGAGGAATCTGTTCTTGAGTTCATCGATCTACCCTATACAGGGGTGAGACGTTTGACTTATGCATTTTCATATTTTCTTTACTTTTTTAAAATCTAAATATATTTGGATTTAAGTTTTTAAGTTTATGTAGGACCTGCTGCTGTTGATGATGGCTGTTGTTGTTGTTATTATTTTTTTTCCAAATTATTATCATAAGTGATAATAAGTGGGTGCGTGTCAGATAATATTCCCAATTAAGTTTGCTCGCTTTTCTCAACTTGTCATTTTTTCACTGGGTTGCAAAGTTGAAATTTAAAATGAAAACATAAAATGTACCATATTGTTAAATATAAGATAATCTGATCTTTTGAGAGCATTATGTATCCGGACATGATGCGAAGGCACTTCTTAATCGATCCACCATTTATATAGCCCCTACCCGATGGCGCTCCCTGACAGTGCAGGCTGGGTTGCTAACACGACACATAACGACTGTTGCTATTACCGCAGCATGCAAGATCGCTACCCATTGGGCCAACCTGCACGCCTATGATTAAACCATTTTAAAGCTCTTTTATTAAAATTATTTTCTAAAAATCCAGCCATTTTAAAACAGTCGCAAAACGGAGTAAAGCCTTTGTTGCGCAAAATAATCTATGGAGAATTGAGAAAATAAAATGATATGTTGAACATGTCTTCGATAACCGAATAAACTTGGGTGCTATAAACATGGTCCTAAGCCGTTAATAAATTCTACACGCGCAAGCAATTTTAACGCACAGAACGATTATTTGAATAAAAGAATATAAAAAGACCAGTCTGCTGTTTATGACGTTTGAGAATTCACGACGATTATAAAAGCAAATGTGAATAGTATTATTTACGCAGAAGTTCTTACGACTGTTAATTTGTTCTGAATGGACAGGGAAAAGAAGGAATTATTTGTTTACTGAAAACAATTAAAGTCGATAATTAAAAGCTAATTGTTATATAAACTACTCATTCAAGGTAAAATTAGATATGATAACTGAACTAATTTTTAAAAAGTGGTTCAACTTAGAAAATGTTTAAAAAATTATTTCACTCAAACAAATATTTTCAGACATTTTTTTGTTTCGTTCAGTTCTATTTGTCGACTCAGGCATTATTGTTAACTGTCAAGAACACTTTTTAATTCATTCGTCAAGTGCCATATGATTTTTTTTATTCATTCCCCAGGAGTTGGACACGTGGTGCGAATACGAGGTTGATGGGTACATAATCGTGTACTCAATAACGGACAGGAGATCGTATCAAAAAACTGTGGATTTGTTATACAGCATCAGAGAAGGTGGTGGAAACTCGAAACAGGAATCCAAGAAACCAATCATCGTCGTGGCCAACAAAAGTGACCTCGAGAGGTCAAGAATTGTTGGCAAGGAAGGTCAAGCCGATCTAAATTGTTTAAATGGTTGAAAAAGCAAACTTTATCAAAATTCTATGCTGTGTGCTCTAATAAAATCAGGAACACTTACTACTTTATTCAAATGCTTTTACATTACATGACTTTTTTAAACTATTGAAATAGAACTTCGAAATCCTTCATAAAGAGAAATAATTTTATTTCTCGTTTCGCTTCTCACAAAACTCATTCCACAAAAATCTTTTAAATCGTCAGAAGGAAGAACGTTAGCGGAAATGTACGGAAGCAAGTATATCGACGTGTCAGCCATTTTGAACCACAAAGTGGACGATCTGTTGGTAGGCATCTTGAAACAAGTCAGACTCAACCAGAATGCTGCCCTCGCGAGCGCCCAGACTGATCCTGGCAAGAAATCACCTCATTCCAATCGACTACAATCGCGAGATGACTCCGGTGAAGTCGGCTGCTTTTCCAAATCTAAACATTCTCTGCTGACCAGACTCGTCAGGAGGACTTCCAGAAGGAAAAGGTCAAGGTCATGCGAGAATCTACTGAGGTTGTAGATGAAGCGAATGAAAACGAGATTTTACTAACTTGACTGGTGGCTTCAATTTGTAGACATTTTTAAGATGTTCATGTTAATTGTCTGCACATATCAGCGCGCAATTATTTTCCGTAACCACTGCACGCAGAAGCAAATACACGAACAATTGTTGACCACAGTTCATGCTTTTGAGATTGTATATTTGATCGCAAACTTGCAAAAATATTGAATTATTTTCAACACATTTTATACAGAAATTTGTGGTTTCTACGAATCACTTGATGGTGCAAACAAGAAAAAAATCGACGAAGAAATTGTTTTTCAAATTGAATTTAAGAAATTCAAACGATGTTTCTAATTTCCAATGGTTTGACAAACAAGGAAACTTCGCATTGCTTTCGTTGCTTTAAATATTTTTCCAGGCATTCCCCGCACATGTCCTGGAAGAGCCCTCCGCCGCCCCTTCCTCCGGATGCTGAGTTGTTGTTCCATTCGCCAGATGGTCGCCATTCGTTTGTTTCTCTAAGTTGATCGGAAAAATTGCTGAACGTGGCTGTCGATGAAGTACGCTGAAGGTGACCAGGAATTGGAATGTTCTTGGATCTGTTTTTGTTCAAGGAATGGAAATGCTTTGAAATCCGAGCGGAATTAGAGCACCTTAACGTAAGTTGTTCGCTTTCCATATCCGAATCCAAAAGCGAAGAATTCCTCCTGAAAAGTCCTTCATCTTTCATTTCGATCGGATCCCACGCTACTTCGCATGGAATGTCGTGTTGTTGCTTCCTATTACTGGATTGAGAGCCGAGAGAGGAAACAAGTGGTGCGTAGTAAGTCCTGCTTCCCCTCCCCACCTTCCATCTCGGTCCTCTGTGATCGTACAATATTTCAGGCAGATCGTCTGAGCAGCATTTGTCCGGATGATTAGAATGTTGAGGATGGTGATTATCCAGCTTCATTTCGCAACATTCACACCTTCTCGATTCCCTCGACTTGGCGTGACACATTGGAGAATCGACGGGGTCAGGGTTGGTGATCACGTCCGCTTGACCCAAGAAAATGATGACTTCTCGGTCACTCGCAGGTGTTGAACCAGCTGCCTGCAGCCTAGTTGAGCCTGATCTTTTTCTGGTCGAGAAACAACACGATCCTGGAGATACTCCTCCACAGACCAATAATTCGCCTCCTTCTCTTTTGTGTATTATGTATCTAGATATCAATTTAACAATTACGGAATTTTAAAAAGTCTAAATTCTAAGATATGGTTAAGGTGCAATAAAATAAATGTCGATTTAAATAAAAAGCAGTTGCAATTATTGTACACGAGAACTGAATTACAAAAATGATATTACAATATTCAGTAATCATTTAGGCGCAACAGTTGAAGTTAAAAAAAGAAAGAAAAATCTTTCCAAGGACGGTCTTCAACCGTGAGTAAGACAAACGGCCATTTCACGCATCCATTAATCCAGGCATAATAACAACTTTTCCAGGCGGACACATCCAAACAAACAACTTTCTTCAAATCCTTTCCAGACTTCCACTGGAAAATTCGCTACGTCGATGGTCCATAAATTTTCAAAACGTCATTTTGAAATTCATTACTTTGGACGAATTTCTCCATAAAAACAAAATTGCAATCCTGAATTTAAATGGGATAAAAAAAATTCTGAATCCAAATATTCAAATTTTAGCTCAGCTGTTGTAAGATTTTGTATTTCTTATGCAATTATTATATTAAAATTTTATATTTTGAATTTTTCAGAAAAGTTTTAATTCTAATAAAAAAAAGAAGAAAATTAGGAAAATATTTTCAAATCTTGCATTTTTTTGATCGATAAAACGTTTTTATGTCAATCTTCGATAATTTTCAAAATTTATTCCAATCGTTTAACAAATAACCATAAATTCATAAAAAAAAATACCATAATCAATATCAAGAGTTTTAAATAAAAATTATGCAATTTATTTTTTAAAACCATAAATGATTTTCCGCAAAATTTGGCAAACTATTAACTTTTTAGCTCTCAATGTTCTACTTGTGGAATGTCATGATTTTCGCTAATTTATGTCGTAATACATACTTTTATAAGGAACAAGTGTTAAGTATTTTTTTTTTGGAAAGTTCATAAGCATCTCTATGATAAATATTTACAAGTGAATAGAAATAATAATGTTTTCAGCATTAAAATGTATGTTAAAAATAGCGATTTTTCTGTTAATTGTAAAATGTCTTATAAAGAAAAGGATTTACAGGGATAGGCATGCTTATGCTGTAAAACAGTCCTGTTTTAGTGATAGTATACGATTGAATAATATTGGTTTGCTTGCATACGACATAAGTGCATGTTTTGGACGAGGTTCCACTTTTGGATCGTTGGGCGGTTCTCCTTAGCACACGTGGTCGTACTTAGAAATTAATTTCAGGAAGGTTCAGGTATTTCATTTGTAAAAGTTCATGCTATTTATTACTTTTCAAACAAAACCTAGTTGATATAATTTTGTAAAGATGTTATTATGTAATTATTACAGAAATATTAATGATATTATCATGCTTTTATTATATAGTTACATATGATATTATTATTGGTAATTATTATGTTATTATTATGTTATTACTATGTAATTATTATGCTATTAATAATGTTATTATTATTCCTGTGAAATAACCTCCTCCTAGCGCAATACAAGGACACCAACAGCGTCAGACCCAACATGACTCCAAAACCAGCGCCAAAGAATACAGCGACCAGGACACCTGTCGAAACAAAAATTAAATTTCACATTTTCAACTCATGCAGTGGATAATGACATATTTTTAAATATTTGTTTATAATTAAGTGAACCTAAATTTAATCAGGAAGATATGAATATAAATATAATTATGAAGTATTTTGGTCGTACGTTTCATTAGCATTTATTTATAGAAATTCTAATAATAAAGTAATTAAAATTAACTAAGCTAGGAGAGTGGAAAATGTAAAAGTACATATTAGTATAGATTAATAATTATGAAAATCTACAGTAAATAATTAACAAGTTATACTGATTATAGATAACAGATTATACTAATTAATTTTAAAAAAATGTATAATAATTAAATATAACAATGTCTGGTAATCAATTTCATTTTTAATTGAAAGAATTTATGATAATTATTCATAACAAATATTCCATTAATATTTCAATTGGAACAAGTTGTAAACATAATAACAGAACGTTACCAAGTAATCCAATTCAGTAATGTATTAATCATATAATATTTATGCACAATATTAAAAATAAACAATATGATATTTAAATGCATTGTTAAAATTAAATCATATAATATTTTTTTACATTATTAAAACCATTAAATATTGTTATGCAATATTGAAACTTTTAAATCATCCACCTAAAACTTTAATAAAAAGTAAATTATGACTTAAATATTTCTCTAAAGAACGATGAATAAATAATTACAAATAATAAAAAGTGTCTTGCATTAATAACATTAATAGATAATAAACAATACTATTAAAATTAATAACGAAATTATATTAAGAATGAATTACGACATAATAATTAGTTTTTAAGCCATAAATCACCACATAATTACTTGATTATAAAAATCATGACTTGAAAATTACTTGATTATAAAAATAAAATCACGACTTGAAAATTACTTGATTGCGAGAAATTGAACGTGCCTGGGATGTGATGTTTCGTAGTTGCATCCGTGTTGAAGAGGAAGGTGGAGTTGTCTGCAGAGAAGGAAGGGTCGATGGAGGATACCATGAAGATGACGATGATGATGATGATGATGATGATGATGATGATGATGATGATGATGATGATGATGATGATGAGATGATGATGATGATGATGATGATGATGATGATGAGATGATGATGATGATGATGAGATGATGATGATGATGATGATGATGATGATGATGATGATGATGATGATGATGATGATGATGATGATGATGATGATGATGATGATGATGATGATGGTGATGAAGATGATGATGATGATGATGATGATGATGATGATGAGGATGATGATGATGATGATGATGATGATGATGCTGATGATGATGATGATGATGATGATGATGATGATTGATGATGATGATGATGATGATGATGATGATGATGATGATGATGATGATGATGATGATGATGATGATGATGATGATGATGACAATAACGGTGATTATGACTCATCATAATTATCGGAGTGTAGTTCAATCTCAGAAATCTCCATTCGAATAAACTCACTCTTCAGCACCACCACCATCGTCATTGTCATCATCATCATCATCATCATCATCATCATCATCATCATCATCATCATCATCATCATCATCATCATCATCGTCATCATCATCATCATCATCCTCATCATCATCATCATCATCATCATCATCATCATCATCATCATCATCATCATCATCATCATCATCATCATCATCATCATCATCATCATCATCATCATCATCATCGTCGTCACCTCGTCGTCATCATCCTTCTTATCATCGTCATCTTGAATGTTTGTTTAGCGAAAAACTTCATTTGAACCATGCTTAAGTATTCATACTTTAAACATTTAATAAAAATTTTAAATTCATTTTGTAATTAATAATTTTAATAAAGTTGTTAAATTGCAATTACTTTTGCTTTGCATAACTACTTTAATGAAAGTAAAATGTCAGCTGAGTAATACTATAAAAACAAATATTTGAAAATTTATTTTCAAATCATTTTAATGAGTATTTGAAGTATATGCTAAGGTTCAATATTTCCTACTTTATAACAAACACTTGGGTTGGTGTTATGAGGTTGTGTTATTGTCATTATGATCATGATCATCACTAAAAGAATAATATGCACAATAATAACATTGCACGAATAATATAATTTCTTACTTTATGAATTAAAATGTAAATTAAAAATAATGATTACAAATTATGTTAATTCAAATAGTTATGAATGAGGATAGAATAATTATGAATAAGGTTATAATTATGAATGATGCCATAATTATGAATGATGTTACACATGGTTTTGAATGACGTTAAATAATTATGAATAATGTTACATATATTTATGATTAATATTAAATATAATTATGAATGATGTTGAACATAATTATGTATGACGTTGAATACAATTATGAATTATGGCAAATATATTTATGAATAACGGTGAAAATAATTAATAATGATGATGGTACATATAATTATGAATGATGTTACAGATAATTATGAATGATGTTACATATAATTATGAATGATGTTACATATAATTATGAATGATGTTTGAATAAATAACGAACGATGTTCACAATAATTAAGTCATGTTTGATGGTTGCTGACCAATGTAAACTCGTGTCAGGAAATGAAATGAAAAAGGATTTTTGTGAAGTTTTCCTGTGTTTGACTTGCATAATCTGCTGCTTGGTTGGAAATATCCGGCATTTGATTGCAAACTGTTTTCGTTTTTGTTTTTAAATGTTTTATTTCATATTTTTATTTATATCTTTAAATATAGCACTTATATTTTAATTTTATAAATCTATAATTATTAAACCAATAATCCAATATTTATGATTCATAATTTAAAAGATTTATTACTGATTATCTCCTCACATCTTTTATTTCTTAGATTTATCATTTAACCTTTTTGGAACGTTATTACATTATCCACAAATGTTAATTTTTATTAATTAATTAATTAAATGTTAATTATTAATTATTAATTTATTTTAAAAATATTATTTGGGTAGGATTTGCTTTTGAAGACAAGGATGATGATAATGACGATGTCGACGAGGAGAACGACTATGACGATGACGATGATGATGATGATGATGATGGCAAAGGAATGATGATGATGGCAATGGAATGATGATTATACTGCGCAGCAATTACAAGACATTTGAATGCAGAGCGGTGGACTCAGAAGATTGGAGATATTGTTCAAAATGAAGACAATCTTGTCTCCTAGGACTGCCAGATATCAGAGCAGACCCCAAACCTTCAAGAAATGCTCCAGTTCTATATAACATTCTGACATGAAAAATAACATTTTAAAATTTTTTCATAAAATTAGAAATTAAACTTCAACATAACATCATATTTTTAAACTGAGTCACACATCGCCGAATTTGGTGAGAAATTATGGATCATTATCATCAACATCAGCATCATCAATCATCAGATGATTCATGACTAAAATAATCCGCAATAAAAGACAATTAGTAATGAAAAAATAATATGTCAAAGTAATGTTTACTATTTGTTGGATGAATTTAAATTGTTGAAATCATCATATCTTGAAACACAAACGTAAATATTGTCATTTGGCAAGATAATCCAGAAGAGATGATTGTGACTCGAAAGCGAAATTCTTCACATTCAATCAGGAAATTACCGAAGGTGCTGCGCTTGAAAAGGATTTATTCGTACAAAAGCAACAATTTACACGTAGTCACCGCATAAACAACAACAACACAGAAGTGTGACATAAACCACCGAACTCACACACATGCACACACAAACACAGTACCATCGCAACACATAAAACTGCTTCGACAGATTTAAGAGCATCAAGGAGGATGCACAATTACAGCAGCAGGTGAGACTGAAACATTTTCAGAATCCACCGACATTAACAAGTTAGTGGAACAAGTCAAGAAATGAAAGAAGCAATTCAAACGACAAGTCTTTACTTCCACGTCTCGACGAGGATCGATGGATCCATGTTTATCCGCACTTCAGATCTCACAGCTTCAGGTAAAACACCTGTTATTAGGTAAAAAAAAAAGATTTCCAAAAATTTCCTTCAAAAAAAAAAGAAAAACTCTTTCCTTTTCACGATTTGTGTGAAGATTAAGTAGCAAATGAAGGATGTATTCTTCGAAATATTTATTATAGGTATTATATATATAATAATAATAATAAATTATATTAATTCAAAATAATAAGTGATGATGATGATGATGACGATGACAATGATGATGATGGTGATGGCAATGAAATACAATCAAGAATACAAAGCGTGTTTCAGTGAACCATGATTCCACAGACATTATTACATTTACGATTTCAAAAAAGCAATTTAAAAGTTTCGAATTTTAATTTACCTGCGAAATCAAGTTTACTGCTCACTTTTCGAAATAATTAATTCGAATTTATGTAATTTAATTATTAAAATTTATTGTTTTATCGTTTAGTTTCTTATTAATAAAATTGGAATAAAAACGTTTTAGCGAATCAATTTTTGCAACTTCTTTGTGTCAGTAATTAGTTCTCCATTAGTTGCATTCATGTTTCTACGTATACCTTGTCGGATGTTATCGGACGATGTCGGAAATTGTCGTAACAATGCAGTCAGAAATTATTGAGAAATTATTGAGAACCTTGCAAACTTAACATTCAGCCTCGTTTTTTTTTTAGATTTTGCATAAAAATATGAAGAAATTCTTTGAATCTAATTAATATTGATAACCACTTTTGACGCTCCCAGTTTTACCGCCAATTCGTCTGAGAATTGGCGCCAACCGTTCTTGAGATTTTTGAAGTTTTTTAATTTAAAAATGTTTTTTTTTAATTCAAGAACCCGAAATAATTCTGAATTTGATTTGAAAATTTTAACTTAAACATGAAATATCACATCCAGGTTCCATTAAGAGGTGCCAGGAAACTTAAATTACGTAAAATTATTATTGTTAATATTAATTGATTAATAAAATTTCATTATGTTTTATAAAGCTTAAATGACTAAATTGCATAATAAAAACAATAATTACAACGTCGACAAATTACAGCCAGGATGATTATACGTAACTGTTTGTTTCTAGACACAGGTATGAACAAGATCCATTTGAAATGTAATTTTTCGCTGCTACATAATATTCTGAGCCTCATCCTCAGGATGTACATGTTGTACTTTTGTAATACTTTTGTCATTTTGTTTGTATGTTTTATAACTCTTCTAAATGATTTAATAAATTTAATGAATTAATGAACTAAATTAATTTTTGAATTAAATTACTGAAATGCTAAAATTAATTTATTTAAATCTCCATATTAATGTATTAATGAATGACATTAAATTAGTTTTCAAACAAATAAACTTTTAGTCGACATTCAGCTTACATTCGCATAGCTGGATAGTCGACGTTGGAGTGAAATATTCGTATGGAACGCAATACAAGTTCCAATAAACGTTCGACGAAATGATTCACCTGCATTAGCGCCATCCAAAGGTCTGCGCTAAACTTGGAGTGTGGAGCGAGTGCCAATCGAAAACACGCCATAATCTGACGGGCGCTCCGAATAATTTTCTTTACGGGAACCTTACCCGGGCTTACTTCAGTCCGAGATAAGGTACAGACATGCGTGTCGAGCGCTTTATGGATAGCAGGGTAGAGAGTGGAGATATTTCTGAATGCCAGGAATGGAAATCATTGCGCCAATGGTGCGGATGATTTATTCCGTATGGATGCTTAAAGACTTTCCCATTCCATCCATCTATTCATCCGTCTATTCATCCATTCATTCATCTATCTATCCAACCATCCATCTAGCCATCCGTCCGTCCGTCCGTATTTCTGTAAAAACCTTAACGAGATGATAGCGATTTTTACCTGCATTTAATAATCTAATTATGATTAAAATGAAATATTTATTCATAATTAAAATGAAATATTTATTCATAATTAAAATGAAATATTCATTCATAATTAAAATGAAATATTCATTCATAATTAAAATGAAATATTCATTCATAATAAAATTGAAATTTTTCAGAATAAAATTTAAATAGCGTCTCGAATAATTCCAGGAATAAGATTGTTAGGGCGCCAAAGTTTTATTTTGATTTGCACTCTTAAGACATCATTCCGGATTCAGGTCATCCTGATATGTGAACGGACGGATGGACGGACGGATGGATGGATGGACGGATGGATGGATGGATGGATGGATGGATGGATGGATGGATGGATGGATGGATGGATGGATGGATGGATGGATGGATGGATGGATGGATGGATGGATGGATGGATGGATGGATGGATGGATGGATGGATGGATGGATGGATGGATGGATGGATGGATGGATGGATGGATGGATGGATGGATGGATGGATGGATGGATGGATGGATGGATGGATGGATGGATGGACGTACGGACGGATGGATGGATGGACGGACGGACGGACGGACGGACGGATGGATGGATGGATGGATGGAAAAAATGACCCAGTCAGGGCTGAGAAAAGGAAGTCTGTTTGTGTGGAATTAAAATGGGATCGTTAGGAATGGAGATTCATTGTTCTGGATTATAAAACCGCTACTCACCGTAGCTATAGCAACCGATGGATGGAGGAAATGTAAACAACTAAACGTACAATTTTTACGTAACATGTAAATTACTTATCGACAAAAGATTATTATTTTTATTCCTTTTCTTTGAACCATAATTTTCAACTTTTATTGATCCCCATTAAGACATTACGTAGAAACTCAAAATATGTGTCTGTCTGTGTGTGTTTGCGTGTGCGTGTGCATGTGTGTGTGACGATGTCGTGTAGTTACACCGTGTTGGAACCATTTCAAGAGAAAGAGTTTGAGAGCATCGTAAAGCATTACTGGAAGAGGATGACTTTGAAATGAATTCGTTGAGGAAACTATGATGAAAATAAATTAATAAATATCACGTTTAACTGTGTTTATGCAATTAAGAAATATATTACATTGAAAATACTACACGCCAATAAATAATTGATTTCAAAGGACGGTAACATGCTATCACACAATGGCTCTCTTCACGCTTGAAGGAACACAGAAGAGAAGAGAATCCTAGTTTAGGACCAGAGATGCAATGAATATGCTACAGGACCACACACGTATCTGCCCTTAGTTGAACTTTGAACTCTAGGGTCGAACAGGTGCCTCCCGCAAAATATCGGCGTCTTTGTCACACCTTTGTAAGCACCTGCTTTCTTGGCGAATTAATGGCTGACATTTATGATTTGTTTTCACGAATTTTAGTCAAATAATCGGTTTAATGTCTAACTTAATTAATAGACTAATTTTAAATTATTAAATATTATTATTAAATTATTCATTTTGACAAAAATAGAATCCAAATTAGGGGTTTTTATTCACAAAATGTAACCAATGAAAAGAAATTATTTGGGAGCATGCCATTTCAAAAGAGGCATTTTTACTTCATTTTTTGATGATTTTTTTGGTATTCAGTAAACTTTGCTGGAAAATATTTTTTAAAAACTATTTTCGCATGAAAATGAATCTTTTGAATTAAAAAAATGTTTTTTAAGATTAAAAAAAAATCAATATTCTTATTTCAGTTTTTATTAACATTATAAATGCATGATTAATAAAATAACATTCACATGCTTATAAATAATAAACAATTTCTAACATTTATTTCCACATCACATTCCTATCTTACAAATGACACTTCCTGAGCAACGTCATGACATGACATCGTATCACCTGATCGTCGTATCATATCGTATCACCTGCATTAATTGCTGTTGACAGTCTCCATGACAACGAGCATGCTAATAAAAGGTGGCGGATAATTCTCAATTGGAGGCCAAACGACGTACAAATCACATTCATCAGGCACATTCGGAGCCTCGAATTTCTCTCCACGCTTCATTGAATTCCCCTTCAAACGATCGACAGGTGGCCTTAACGACTGAATTTTTTGGAGCTTAATAATCATGAGATTATGATTCTGAATTAGGATTATGAATTATAAATATGACTATAAATTATGAATATGATTTTTTTTTTCGAATTTTGTTAATAAAAAATATTTTCATGTTTATTTTTGTAAATGATTGTTGGATTCTTGTAATACGTGCGATTTGCAACGGTTGAATGATTTCAAGTGGTTTTACGTCAACAAATTGATTGGTGACTCCAGGATGCTTGTGATTGTGATTATGTTCATGATTTTGAATTACGATATTGAATTATGATTTTTAATTATGATTATGAATTATGATTACGTTTATGATTATGCTTACGAGTAATAATTATGATTATGATTATGATCACTTTTTTCATTCAACCACCACCACTGAAGAAATGCTCAACTTTGATCGGTTGTTTAAATAATTTTGATGAAATGAATTTATGATAATTTATTTAAATGGGTTTAAATTCGATTTTTGGGAAAAATTTCACTAAAGTATATTTAATAACATATTTATAATTTAATATGTAGCATATTAAATATAAAATGTAAACTTAATCAATAAATGTTATACGAACAAATAAATCCTACAGTCCGTTGGAAACAAAAATCAAATTAATTCAGGAATTCGATATCTCATATTTTATCATAATTTATTATAATTCTGAGATTTTAAGTAAACAATGACAGTAATAACAATAATAATAATAATCATCATCATCATCATCATCATGGAGGTCGTAATGAATAAGTCATGACCATGTCACACGGAACTTGAAGCAGCAAATAAGAAGTTGTTGCTAAATTTTAAAAACTTTTGGTGATAATTTCTGAGAGGAACTGTTCATAAAAGATGCATTTGTGATGGTTGCTATAGCGACGACGACGACGATGATTATGATTGTGGGGCTATAGTGACTGCAGAGGTTGCCATGACGACAATGTGATTGGCGGTGGCAGAAAATATGTTTTCATAATCGCTGTGTCCACATCTGCCATTCAACATTCGTCCGACACGATATTCCTTCACTCCTTATTATTTAAACGCTACATTATTAGTACATGTTGCACGTGATTACAATTCTTGATGATGATGATGATGATGATTGTTGTGGTAGTATAAAAATGAGGTTTATTATTATATAATTAGTTTTATTGCAATGTAATATGTAATAATATTCGGTATCTTTCATTGTCACCTCTAAAGTAACGTTTGGTAAGTTAGATATTCTACTCCAATCAATCTCAAAAATAATCTCTCGTATTTTCTATAACAGTAAAGATACAACAATAATGCTTATGATAATGATGGTGGTACTGATTATGATTATGATAACGATGACGATGACAATGACAATGACGATGACGATGACGATGACGATGATGATGACGGTGATGATGACGGTGATGATGACGATGATAGCGATGAGAGTGCATCTCGTGTTTAACTTGAGAGAAACATTATTTTTATTTATTTTTTATTAAACACTCTTATTGTTGACTGAGGTTCTTTGAAAAACATTTGAATAAAATGTTGAATAACGTGACACATAAATTTGTAATTAAAAATTATTTTAAAGTAAAAAAGTTTGAATAATAAATTATTTTAATAAAAACATTATTTCAAATAAAAAATATTTAAAATATAAAAATAGGATGGGCTGCGAAATTTTGGCAAACGAAGTTTTGAATTAAGAAACATATCTTTAAAGAATTTATTTCATTAATTCCATTCCATCATTTTATCAATATTTTAATAAAGTTTCATAAAATTTAATTTTTAATGTTCAGAACATGTAATCATCAATGTTTTCTTTGGTGAAATTTGGTTGTTCAAAGTAAATAATTTTCATCATCATCATCATCATCATCATCCATAACCATCTTGGGTGTGACTGTAAACTTCATTACAAACAAAATCATCGTCATCGTCATCATCATCATCATCATCATCACCGTCGTCGTCGTCGTCATCATCATCATCATCATCATCATCGTCGTCGTCGTAGTCATCGTCCATTCCATCATTTTATCAATGGTCATCATCACCACCACATTAACCTCGACCAACTCACCATGTGACGAGCAGTTCAAGACCTCCCCCACCCAATAACCACCCACGCACGTGAGGTTGGCAGAGAGTAGCGTGTCGTGGCACCTCATGTTCAACGTGTTTCCGACTTTTTCCTGCCAAAACCCGGGGCCAGCTTCGACAGCCCGGCATCCGTTGCCTGCAAAAACAAGGAAAGAAGTTGTAAGTTGTTGTTGTTGTTGTTGTTGTTGTTGTGTTGTTGTTGTTGAATCATTTCAACCTCCTTGTTAAAAGGTTTGTTGCTGAATGTATCAAGAAGTGGTTGTTGGAGTTGTAGGAATTTCAGGGGATTTTTTTAAAGTTTTAAATTATTGAGCAATTTGTAATTTTAATTTAGTAATTTTTTATCAATTAATTTTAAGTTAATATATTGTTTAACAAGTAATTTTAAGTTAAAATATTGTTTAACAAGTATTTTTGAGTTAATATATTGTTTAACAAGCTTATAAGCTTGTTGCACCTGCTTAATCTTACGACAGACTAGCTTAACATTAACTGCTTAGACAATGTGGGTGGTAATAATAATAATATTAATAATAATAATAATAATAATATAATAATAATAATAATAATAATAATTAATAATAATAATAATAATAATAATAATAATAATAATAATATAATAATAATAATAATAATAATAATAATAATAATAATAAGAATAATAATAATAATAATAATAATAATAATAATAATAATAATAATAATAATAGTATAAATAATGTTTATAATTGAAGAATAAAACCTACATTATTATTTTGTTTATTATTATCATCATCATCATTATTAGTATTTTTTTTTCTCAGCCTTTCAAAAACAATCAATGCACAAGAAATCGACTCGGAATTGTAAGAGACAAAGAAAATCCTCATCGAATTTTAATATCTGTGTTCAGGGCCTGAGACCACCCTCTGACAGATAACAAAGAAGGACCAGCGAGGCATTCCAAGAGTGAACAACAAGCATCAATATCGTGAGGTCTGATGTTCAAAATTTAAGTTTCCTCCTTTCTTTTGTCTGCCGCACCTGCGTGCTCTCCAGATCCTGTAAGGGTCTTGGAGTGCTTGAATCACGACACTCATTAGCACCATCTTGAAAAAGATGTTTGCTGGTTCTTTCTTGAGCATTCTTCTCTATCCATGCATGGATTTCTGGCACGTAGTATTTGCCCTTTTTGCTCTCACGGACAAAGTCAAGATCAACTGTGTCGGCGACTATAGCACCGTCAAGAACTACATATTTCCCATCTTTCCAGGCGCACAGATTTTTATTCCAAAGTTGGTTCTATTGTTGTTGTGTAGCCTCTTTTTTTTTCAACTCGCATTCGAGCATTTTCACAATGTTGTTGTGTCTCTCGTGTCGGGGTCCTTCTGTTCTAGAAGTTCTAACTTCTGGATCGTGTGCCTCCGACATTCATTGTCATCACAGCCTGCATGGCAATCAGTATTAATCTGATGATCCCATCTCGCAGCTCTCATCTTGCAATCTTTGATGATATCCATTTTTCATATTCTCGGTCAATCAATTCCCTTTTCATGGCATTATTGAGTCTTTCACACAAGAGATTCTCACTACTTATGTGAATCATGTCATATCTTTCAATGACAAACTGCTTTTATTTGATGCTGCTATTTTTGCTGCTTTGATGGGACTCTCAGACTGAATGGGAGAAATTCTCACATGACGAGGTGCAGGATGATCACTGATTAAAGACTTCAGAAGAAGATTACTGAGGAGACGTTTGTATTCCGGCTTATTTCGAATTTTCCTTATCTGCGCAGCAGTCATATCTGGGAAATATCTGGTTAGAGACATGTTGATTCTCTTTTTTTCAAGTAGTTCAAGCCTACTTCGGTCTCAGATATTTTTCTCCACAATTCACGTTGGTGTGATCTACTTGTTCTATTGTCATTGAACCATCGCTAGAAACAGAGGCATTGCTGTCTTGGTTCGAACATTCCTCCGTAGCCATTCCTCCAATGTCACTCGAATCTTCAGGCTCGCAATAACTTTGCAAGAGCACCCTGTATTCTGACTGTCTTCTGATGGCAGCCTATGACCTGTGCTGGAATCTTTTGTGAAGCTCGATGTTGATATATCTTATTCCTTCAGCTCGAGTTCCATTATTGCCATCAGATGATTCTCTTCTTCGTTCCATCTACATTTGGAGTAAACTTTCCCTAAACGTGCGGCCTGGTACTTTACTGGATGAATTCCGTTTTGATGAATTTTCAATCCATTCGAAGTCAGAAAATCTCCGCAAAAAAAAAAACATTTCGGTAGTGCTTGCTCGCCTTGAGGCGCACCTGAGTACCGAGTTCGAGCTTTTGCTGCGCGAGTCTCCATTGTTTACAAATTCAATGTTCCGATGGAACTTTAAATTCTTTTTTCAGTTTTAAACCACTCACAAAATCATCCACAGAACCACTTCACATCAAAGTCAACCATACTTCTCCTCTAATTCCTCTTCTTTGCAGTTATTTTGAAGTTGTAACACAGACAACGAACCTTCTCACACTCCAACTTGGCGGTGTAGGGCAGTGATCCCCAACCTATTCCTCGGTCAACGTTTGATTATTTTACCGCGGCCAACTGGGGGGGAGGTGACGTTAATTGTTTAAATTTTATATTGTTTTGATTTAGCAATTTTGATTTAATTGTATTAAAACATGCCTTCATAATAAAATACAGTTACTCAAAAAAAAAAGAATATAAAGTGATTTAACATTTTAACTCACTAGAACGCTAAATCAATGAGAACCCTGAGGTTGTTTCTTTGCAACGAGACGGTTCCATCTGGGGGTAATAGGAGACAATGACAGCCTAAGTGTGTAGCTTATGTTTTGGTTGCTGTCACTGCAGAAAACCCCGCTTCATACAGATAGAAGTCAGAAATGGCAACAGGGATTTAATGGCTGTGGTGACAATCTCAGAGTATTCCGCCATGACTTTAATCCAGAACACCGTTAGAGTTGTTGTCTCGAACGTAGTTTCCAAGGACGCCGTCATTAGCAATCTCCAGCAGTTGATCTTCTTGCACAGACATGCTTGATTCGCCTGGTTTATTGACAAATGTGTCATCCATTCCTTACCAGTTCGTGGGTCTTTTGTGGCTGGGAAGTAGCGCTCAAATTCGAACCAAGGACAGGTGCACCTGAGAGAACGAATGCTCAGGCTCGCATAAAATAACCGCTAATGTCTGAAGCATGCTCAAAATGCCTCGGTTTACGAGCCGTTCCCAAATCTAGTTTGGCTTCAAATGCAGCTACTTTGCCAACATGAAAACAATTGTCAATTTAGTCATAAGAGAAGGCATCTGTGCTCTGCTTCCAGCTCCTCATAAAGCTGGTAACAGGCGCGAGTTAAAGATGCGTGCTTTGATGGTTTTATGGTTAATAACATTAACTTTATTTATTTATTTGATTGATTAGAATCCGTTGCATAACTAATATGATTTAGACTTAATAACTTTAACTGCATCAATATTCTGTTAAATACCACACTAAGAAAGACATGGCAGCGGTTGTTCTCCAGCCATACTAACTATTTTAATTATTGTAAATATTAATAAAATGAAAATAATTGAATGTTTCTTGGGCGGCCCGGGGGATGGGGACCGCTGGTGCGAGGGACACAAAATGGTTCTGAAATGTACGACAAATATCGCTGAAAAAAACAACCCGCGAAAAAAACAGCCGCACTCGCTCGAGAATTATTATTAATAATAATAATAATAATACTACTACTACTACTACTACTACTAATAATAATAATATAATAATAATAATAATAATAATAATAATAATAATAATAATAATAATAATAATAATAATAATAATAATAAATAATAATAATAATAATAATAATAATAATAATAATAATAATAATAATAATAATAATAATAATAATAATAACAATAATAATAATAACAATAATAATAATAATATAATAATATTAATATAATAATAATAATATTAATATGTTAATAATAATATTCTCGAGCGAGTTATTATTATTATTATTATATTTTATTACATTATTATTATTATTACATTATTATGGTTATTATTATTATATAATAATATATTAATTATTTAGTATCAGAGCAATAATTATTATTATTATTATTATTCACATTTAAACGTAAACCTTGAATATCATCGTAGAACAAACAACAACGTCAGCAAGCACTGAAAGCTCCTCATAAATTTCAGATTTAAGGTAAGTAGTAGTAAGTAAGAATCAGTAAGTAGTCTTCAGTTCCCTTTTAGTTCTGAAAATCTTTCCTCTGCAAAAGTAAAATGTGGAATAAATAACAATAAAATTGCAGACGAATATCGACATTATCAGCTCCTGCGCATGCGCGGAAGATATTTAAGCCGGGAGAGGTCTGGCTTTAATTAAACTCTTGAAATTACGAACCCCGTGTTTACTATTTACTTCTAATAACTTTTATTCCTAATATCATAACTACAATTAGTTTAAGAATTATTTAACATTTATTTTTAATATTCTTACTTAAATTATAATTTCAAACTTTTTATTATTATTCATTCTCAATGTTGAATTTAATGATATTATTGATTTATTTAGTTTTATAAAAATTATTTTTCGTCGTAAATAATTGTTAGGAATGGTCGTGTGTACGGCCTATTACTCCGACTTCCTCCATGTTAATCTCCACCTACTCTCATCCTTCCTTCCATCTCTCCATCATTTCCTTACTCACCATTTCCAGAGAAGACTCATCTTAACATCGGCAATGCAGGTTCTTCTTCTTTGTGCTGGAGATGGATGGATGATCTTAGTTACTTCGTTTCATGCGTGACAATGACGATGGTGATTTGACATACTGACCACGATGATGGTGATGACGACGACGATGATGATGATGATGGGGATGATGATGATGATGACGATGACGATGACGATGATGATGATGATGATGATGATGATGAGGAGGAGGAGGAGGAGGAGGAGGAGCAGAAGAAGAAAATCGATGATGTGTTGATTTGACGAACAGGAAAAGAAGGTCATTTATAAAAGGAACAAACTGATTAGATTTGACTTTTAAGTTTTTCAGTTTTTTTTCAAAAAATTTTTTTCCTTCAAAATTCTTTTTACATCACAAAGTTCATTTATTTTCAAATCACAAAACTCATTTATATTTTTTAATCTGCAAAAGCAAAACAAAAGACTTGGAGTCGTTTGTCAGTTTTTTGCGGGAAGAATTTCCAGGATTATTGTTGTTTCCATTCCAATGATTTCCTTCATTTTGCAGCAAATTATCACAAAAATTCATCAAAGACATAAAAATTCTTCTCAATTCTTTGGTAAATAAAAATAAATAAATTACAATAAATTATATTGAAAAGTAACAAATAAAATTCAAACGCGTAAGTAATTTGAAACAAATTGAAAATAATTGGCTGAAAACCTAGTAACAAACCTCTCATTGAAATGAGAAGTCGGTAAGTGGAACTGAGTTGTTGCTGATGTTGCGGCAGAACAATCAGAAGTTCATTCGATGTTGTTTCGAAGCGACGAACTGACGGATGTCTCTCGTTCAAACAAATTTCAAGAATTTCTCGCATGTTGTTGTTGTTGTTGTTGTTGAGTTGTAAGTCACTGTCCATTAGCAGTTCTTCAAAATATCTCATCGTTGTACAAGTGCTTGAGATGTTGTTGCTGTTGTGGGTTGAAGAATTTCTCAGAATTTCCTTCGGGTGCTGATAACCACGTCTGCTGAAGCCCTGCAGAAAATATCGCGTTGTTAGTGCTTCAAACGACATTACGACCAGCGTTCTGCTCGCAACGACATCAACAACTCACAATTTGTGGCAGGTTAACCTCGTTCGTGTTGCTTTGAACGGGGCTCAATGATAGACCGAGCGTAGAAGAAAGAGAAGTAACGATGGAGTGATTGCTAAAAGGCAGCACAGCAACATCAATTGTTTGATAGCCGGCATCAACCAAAACATGCCACCAGCATAGGATATTTCCATCCATGCTGGCTTCAGGAGTTTCTTTGTCGAATTTGTGCTGACTGTTCGAAGGGTACAGGGTTCGACTCCTGGCTTCGGGAAGTGATGTTGTCGTTTGGTGACGCTGCACGTTCCTGGAAGACTTTGTTCTGCTCTCCAGGAGGATGGTGAAAACTTGGGAAGTCTTTTGAGGAGGAAGAAGAAGGTGATGTTGTTGTTGTTGCTGTTGTTGCTGCTGTTGTTGCTGTTGTCGTGTTGGAGTTTCTTTGTGATTTTGCTTCAAGTCATTCAAGTTGAGGCTCCTCCCTCCTCTGCAGCTATTATACTCGTAGAAACTGTCAACTTCATGAATATTAAGTGATCGTTAATTAACATATTGCGATTCCCAGGTGTAATGTTATTAATAAATAAATGATTACGCGGGAGATTAAATAACACAGAGTCACGTGAGAGACGGAAGTATCAGCGGGAATGCGTAAATCTCTTCAAAGTGCCCGAACGACCGTTGCTAAGCAACACAATCGGCCACATTCTACTCGAATGCAAAGACTTGATCTTAATAAAAATGATTTCCACAATTTTTTTTTTAAATAAAACGAACATTTCATTTTCTCAGGAAATTAAAAATTTGAAATATTCAAGAAAACGTTGATGTCCTTAACCGGAAATGAATATGAACTCGAAATACGCAGCAAAGTAGAAAAAATGATTTCTTTAAATTATTTTGAATAAATTATATTTTATCAAATTATGAAGTAAATTCTTGTTAATTTTCTTCGTATGTTGGCTTTTAAGTTTTATGTCTGTTTATTTGGTGATAATGTCTGTCATGATTAGTATTGGTTTCAAATTTATTTTTGAAATTGTTTGCTTGAGCGACATTTAGAGATATTTGATTGACATTTAACATTTAACATAGCAATAAATAGACTTAGTTTAATAAATAAACTTAACTTAATAAATAAACTTAACTTAATAAATAAACTTAACTTAATAAATAAACTTAAAGTGGAGGCAAACGATCAAATCACAATGAAATCAATGTCTCGGCAGATGAGCGGAGAATATCGACTTATGGAACCAGTACTACTCCACCAATTTCCCACGCAAAGGTGAGGTTAACTCAAGTAAATAGATTATTAATTAATTAACTGATGAAATTAATTAATCAACTGAAAAAGTTAACTGGATACTACCAGTACTACTCCAAGATAACTCAGGAATTTAACTGAATACGTTAACTGAACTAGTAACTGGTGACGCTAACTGAATGAGCGAACTGATGAAGGTAACTAAATTATAGTAGTTAAAAATGACTAAAACAATCAAATGAGGTGTGTTTTCGGTGTTTGAGTAATCGAGGTGAGATTGACTTATGCATCGGTGTGAATTAAAACTTGAAGCACAATCGGAGATGAATTTCATTCCTTTGTCCACGCTGATGAGTTTTTTTCAATCTCTGAAACTCCTTATGTGCCGAGGCATTCAACCGGAACCGAATGAACTTAAATTACTGCCGTCTCGCATCAATCATTTTCTCTGCAATTATTTCCGATGATTTGTTTTAATTTAATTTGAAATATTTTTTCTAAAAGAAATGAAATAAAGAATAAAACATTTATAATTAATTTTTAATTAATTTATAATTCATTTTTTTTTCTTAAAACTAACGAAGACAATGGCATGCTTAGCGTAGCAGATGTTTTTAATAGTTCTTTAAAATCAATAATTCTTTAAAATTAATAGTTCTTTAAAATCAATAATTCTTTAAAATTATTTATTCAATAATTATAATTCGTGAAATATTTATTTAATAATTATAATTCGTGAAATATTAATTTAATAATTATAATTCGTGAAATATTTATTCAATAATTATAATTCGTGAAATATTTATTTAATAATTATAATTCGTGAAATATTAATTTAATAATTATAATTCGTGAAATATTTATTCAATAATTATAATTCGTGAAATATTTATTTAATAATTATAATTCGTGAAATATTTATTTAATAATTATAATTCGTGAAATATTTATTCAATAATCATAATTCGTGAAATATTTATTTAATAATTATAATTCGTGAAATATTTATTTAATAATTATAATTCGTGAAATATTTATTCAATAATTATAATTCGTGAAATATTATTCAATAATTATAATTCGTGAAATATTTATTTAATAATTATAATTTGTGAAATATTTATTTAATAATTATAATTCATGAAATATTTATTCAATAATTATAATTCGTGAAATATTTATTATTAATTATAATTCTTGAAATATTTATTTAATAATTATAATTCGTGAAATATTTATTATTAATTATAATTCTTGAAATATTTATTTAATAATTATAATTCGTGAAATATTTATTATTAATTATAATTCTTGAAATATTTATTCAAGGCGCAGCAGCCGAGAAGTTGAAAGAAGGCATTGAGCTCACGAATGAGTACAAATTCATCGATTGCCACAACAACGACCCATGTGTGATGATAAATTTACCACTTTCATGTTAATTGCTAATTACAACAGGATAATAACATATGCGCACAATAGTTTAATATTATTATTAATTTTATTGCAATAAACTTAATTTTTTAATTAATGTAATGAACATAATAATGTTTTACTTAATAAATTGAGCATTACAACTTTATAATGAATATAATAAGCATAACAATTTTTAATTAATATAATAAGCATAATAACTTCTTAGTTATTATAAAAATTTGTAATATTTTCTTAATCATTATGATATGTACTAATAGTCGTTTGTTCTTTGATAATTTAAGAATGATGTGATGATATGGTGTAACATTCTTATCACCGAAAATAATATTTTAATTTATTTTGATGAAAAACACATTTTAATAATTTTAAGTGCAAAATATATAATTATATTTATATTTTATTGTTAATAAAAAGCGCAGTTTCAATAAGAATTCCATGACATAAACGAATCAATTTTAACTTTCAAAAGCCATCCACAATTACAATTTCTGATTCTTAATAATTTTAATCAATAATATTTTAGATTAAATTATTTCACCATTTATTAATTCATTTAAAGATATCATATTATATTAAATATTAAATAATAATATTAACATTATTACTACAATTTAACTATTGAAATCATAACCATTACTTGAAGCCAATAACCATAGTTTAATAAACAACCTCGCAAGCAGACATGGCTGGCCTGTAAATAGGACATGTAATCCTTCTGACAAGGGTGTAAATCCAGAAGACTTCTGACGGGGACGAGGCACGAACCTTTACCCCCACAAAGGCGATTGAAACGCACCAACACGTCCACGGAACACCCCATGCTGTAGTCACTGTTGGCGCACCTTCCAGCTCTCATTCGACCGTATTGAGCCGAGGTCATCAAGAGCACGTGACCTTTGGCACAGGTCGCGTTGAAATATTCGTGCAGGCAGTAGTCGTGGATTTCTGCGATTTGGGGTGATTTGAGGTTTTTAAACGATGATGACGTACCATGTTGATGATGATGATGATGATGACGTACCATGCTGATGATGATGATGATGACGTACCATGTTGATGATGATGACGTACCATGCTGTTGATGATGATGACGTACCATGTTGCTGTTGTTGATGATGATGATGACGTACCATGTTGATGATGATGACGTACCATGTTGTTGATGATGATGATGACGTACCATGTTGATGATGATGACGTACCATGTTGTTGATAATGATGATGACGTACCATGTTGTTGATGATGATGATGATGACGTACCATGCTGTTGATGATGATGATGACGTACCATGTTGATGATGATGATGACGTACTATGTTGATGATGACGACGTACCATGTTGTTGATGATGACGTACCATGTTGTTGTTGATGATGATGATGATGACGTACCATGTTGATGATGATGACGTACCATGTTGTTGATGATGATGAAGCACCATGTTGATGATGATGATGATGACGTACTATGTTGTTGATGATGATGACGACGATGTTTGTTGTACTTGATCATGAAGACGATGACGATTATGAGGATGATAATGATAGCAATGTTGATGGACTTAAGGAAGTTCTTAATTTAATTTCAAACCATAATCCAGCCCTAAATAGATTCCAACTATTGCCCAATATTGTGCATAAAATGCAATTTAATCAGCAAATTTAATATAACCTAATTTTGCAAACACCTGACCTCATATAGAGAATTGATAATGATAACGATCATGATGACGGTGCTGATGACAATGATGAGACTTTAATGACGGTGGTGCTGATGACGATAATTGTGATTTCTGTAAATGCGTGTCCCAGTAATTGCGAGCGCTTAGAATTTTTGTAGAGAAAAATTCATTTAAAACACATTTTCTGTGAAATTACGACTGAACGGAATTTAATGGAAAATAAAAAGAAGATTGCAACATTTGAAAGTAAAAATCAGAAAACTTTCACAAATTTACACAAAACAGTGACTAAATGTTCGATCATTATTGTTATCGACACAAACAAAATTAGTATCTGTCACACATTGATGTAATGACGATGACGATGACGATGTAGAGAGAGGGGTAGATGGTCATAGTAATGATGACGATCGCGGTGATGATAACGATGGTTGAGTTTTAACTCGTGAATGCAGCCAATCAAGTCCAACGTAGCTGCTCAAAATTCCACTCAAACGAAGACCTCCACAGTCTGCAAATGAATTTATCTTTATATTTATTCTTTTACAAATCAATAAATTTATCTTTATATTTATTCTTTTACAAATCAATGAATCAAAACTCTGCATTCGCATCCTCTTTATGACCTGAGTTACTGCTCCTCCACGATGCTTTACAATCGATAGGTGATGATGATGATGACGATGATGATGACGATGATGATGATGATGATGATGATGATGATGATGTGATGATGATGATGATGATGATGATGATGATGATGATGATGATGATGATGATGATGATGATGATGATGATGATGATGATGACGATGACGATGACGATGACGATGACGATGACGATGACGATGACGATGACGATGACGATGACGATGACGATGACGATGACGATGACGATGACGATGATGATAATAATAATGACATTTAAATGTCGAGATGTCATGCGAGAATTGATTGAAGAAAATAATGTTAATATTTAAAATCAGAATATTTCAAGCATTGTTTTACTATTTTTTTAGATAAATTTTCCCTCTGCTCAACTTTGCCCTTGAATCGGCCTTTTAACCTTTCAGATGGGTTCAAGGTCACCCAGCCTCCTCCTAATTTCCATGCAGCATGCAAATGATGAATAACGACATCAAACTGGTTCTCACGTGACCTATCGCCATCCAATCAGATGATTTGTTGTGACTATTAAATTAGTAGCCAATTTTTCAACACAATATGGCGGCACACAGGCATCATTATCATAACAGGCGATGACGGACTTGGTGCTATTTTACTGTTGCTCTGACGTCATCTTGTCATGGCATATGAGGTCATACTTTTCTTAAACAAAAATTGCAGATGTCCAAAACCGAAAGTTAGTGCACTCTACCGAAAACTGGTCAAGAATGGATGAATGGATATGGGTAAATGGATGGGTGAATGGATGGGTGAATGGATGTGGGTGGAATGGATGGATGGCTGAATGTGGGTGGAAAATTAGTAGCAATTGATAACTTTGGAATGATGAGTGGGGAGGTTTAACTAATTTCATGAGTTCCCAGGGCAAAGCAAGATGAATGGAGACGTGGTTGATCAACGACGTTCAGGAGATTTCCAATCAATCAAATTATTTCCAATCAATCAAATTATTTTCAATCAATCAAATTATTTCCAAACAATCAAATTATTTTCAATCAATCAAATTACTTCCAATCAATCAAATGATTATCCAATCAATCAAATTATTTTCAATCAATCAAATTATTTCCAATCAATCAAGTTATTTCCAATCAATCAAATTATTTCCAATTAATCAAATTATTTTCAATCAATCAAATTATTTCCAAACAACCAAATTATTTTCAATCAATCAAATTATTTTCAATCAATCAAATTATTAATTTCAATCAACTGATGTATTTTCATTCATTAAGTTACTTTCAATGTTATTAATGCAATAGTTTTGGAGAATATTTTTGAAAAGACCAATTAACGCCTTCTTATCAATGGCTTGATGACTTGTTGCTATGGGAACCACAGTTGTTGTTGTTGTGATCAATGACGATGCTTATGCGGCTGTTGTTTGTCGATAACTTTGGTATAATAATGCAGGGTGATTTGTTAATAACTGTTGTTATTATTATTATTTTATTATTATATTTATTGTTATTATTATTATTATAACAATTATTAATAGTATATGCCGAGGGTCTTCCTGGAATCATTTGAAGGTTATCGAGATAATTCATACTGACTGTTCCGTGGGCACCTATCACAATTTGTATGATTTTTGGCCCTTACGTTCCACATTCTTTGTATTTCAAACTGGAGGTCCTTGTATTTGTTGTATTTTTCTGCTTCTTTCTGTATTACATTTTGATCATCTGGAATTGATATTTCTATAATTTGGCTCCTGTTTATTTATGACTATAATATCTGGTGTGTTAGCTGGAAATGTCCTATCTGTAATTACTGATTTGTCCCAGAGTAAATCCAATTTTGTCTTGCTTACAGTAGTTTGTGGTTGATGTTTGTGATATCTGGAATTTGTTTCTATTTGGAATTTTTACAGATCATCCAGTTAATGTATCCTTATTATATCTCTTCGTAAACTCTATGGGTGCAGCAAGGAGCATCCAGATACTATGTGACAAATACTTTCAACATGAGTGTGGCACATTCTGCATGTTCCTGTCACATGCTGTTTCAGTATCTTTTTTGAAAGTATCTTGTGTTGAGGGTTTGTTCCTGTGCTGCTACTATTAGACTTTCTGTCTCAATATTTAGTTCAGAGCTTTTTAACCATGCCCAAGTTCCCTTCACATCTATTCCTGCCTTGTTTATTTCATTAATGAACTGATTAGTTGTTGTTATTATTATTATTATTACTATTATATTATTATTTAATCATTAATATTCATTATCAGTTGTGACACTAATGCGATGATTTAGGATTTCCCAAAGTCTCACGAATTGAATTTATATTTTTTAAAGAAAATATTCTGAATAAAAAACTAATTTCCTGTCAGCTGGGAGCAGTTTTAATGTTTGAACGATAAAATCTTCGGTGCTTTTGAATGGCGCGAATTTGCAGACGACTGTGGAGGAGGCAGCATTCAATTTAACGTCCATCGGAACATAAATCAACAAACCACGTCGATGGATGCAGTCACGTGACTTTTATTCGATTGAGTTTTTTGATCTTCCTTTCTCCAGACGACTCATTGTTTCCCGCCATTGTGGCTGAGGCTGCCAGGGAGGAAATCATGAAACCGTTCATTGATTGCTTCTCTTCCCATTTTAAACTCACTCCGCCAATTGTCTTCGTTTTCGTAGAACTGGCCTATAACGACGATGACGATGACGACAATGATGACGACAACGATGACGATGACGACAACGATGACGATGACGATGACGACGACGATGTTATTCGTGCTTGCCACGGCGGTGCATATTATGTTATGACTTTGATTTGAAGGTAGCTGATTGGATCTTTTTGATGTTTAGGCGCTGAGACAAAACTACTATTGGGAGTCATGATTATTATTATGTTTTTATTGTTGTTTTTATTATTTATTAATACTGTTATAAATACAGTTTTTAATTTCTCTTTGAATTTCCGTGGAGACCAAATTCACCTCATCAATTACACCGGTTTTGATGGAAAAGAGTTCAAGCTTTGTCAGTGTAATAAATTTAAAGTAATGATGGTGATGATGATGATGACGGTGATGAGTGATCATCATCCTGATCATGATAATGACAACGATGACGACGACGACGATGATGATGATGATCATAATCATGTCGATGATGATGATGATCATAATCATGTCGATGATGATGATGATGATGATGATCATAATCATGTCGATGATGAGGATGATCATAATCATGTCGATGATGATGATGATCATAATCATGTCGATGATGATGATGATCATAATCATGTCGATGACCGTGAAATCAAAGGTCACGCAGCAATGTCAGAATTAGGGAAGTGATAATGAGGAACGTAATGACTGCGAACAGGTGACAACGTCGTCGTTGTCGTTGTTGTTGTTGTAGCAGTAGATGACGACGATGATGAAGATGACGATGACGACGATGATGATGATGACGATGACGATGACGATGATGATGATGGTGTTGAAGAGTGAGTTTATTCGAGTGGAGATTTCTGAGTACGGAATTACACTCCGATAATTATGATGAGTACAAAGCTATGGAGATGATGATAGTGATTATGATTATGTTTATGATTATTTTTATGATTATAGCGTTTGGGTTTAAGTATATAATGGTATTTAATGAACATTTAGTTAACATTAATAAAGTAATTTACTTAATAAATTCTAGTAATTAATTGATTTACCTAACATTAAAGTAAAATTATTTTTGTATTAATTATCATTAGATCATCAATCATCATCAGAATAATATTCAATTCGAAACATAAACATGTTTTGACCTATATGGAGCCGATAAAAAAAACCAACTACAGGTGTAAAATGCCATCCTCACCTGGATTGAGGTGATCAAATAATGAGTGGCACGTCATTCGACCAAAAATGGAGAAGTAGATGATCATGAAAATCATTTCCAAGTCACGAGGTGCCTCTCAGGAGATCAAGTGGAGTTGGAAACACGTTGTGCTGTTCTCGTAGTTGTTGTTGATGATGATGATGATGTTGTTGTTGTTGCTGCTGTTGCTGTTGATGTTGCCGTTGATGTTGTTGTAGTTGTTGTTGATGATGTTGTTGGAAGATTTTAAAGACTTTGAATCCGATTTCTTCTCGAGGCTGTCTCATCCGTCATTATCGATGTGGACAGCCATTCAGAGGTGACCCGAATGTTCGTCACGTGATCAACTCCGTGTAACGACTTCATCTGGAATCTTCTTCCTGTTCGCGCTCTTTTCCAGCTCCTCTGCTTTTTATGTCCACGTCTCGTGCCGCGCAGTCGAATGTTTTCCAAGGAAATGCAACTGGATGGAAATTTAAGACTCAAAGATTTCATTCTTTTAAGAAGTCCTTTTGTGTTTCTGCTCGGTTGTCGAGAGGAATCACTGGAATGCTTTCAATCGGTGATTGAAATGTTGGTGCTTTTTGGTGAAATGCTTCTTTATGATTGATGGATCAATCAGTCAGTCAATCTTGTATTTGAAAATCAATCAATCAATGTTATTATTAATCAATCAATCATTTATGAATCATTTTTTAAAACCATGCTTTCAATCAAATGATTGACTTCCTTGACTTGAGACATCAGAAAAAATGTACCCCAACCAGGAGGACAGCAGCATTCTCAACAACAACAACAACATTAACATAAACAACAAAACAACAACTTGAACAACAGCATTTCCCCTTCCATGAGTCTCGTGTTTTACGAAAGCTTCCTTTGTCATTTCTTCTCCTGAAATGTCGACGAGTTTTGAAAGGAAAATGTAAAGAAGATGACAAAAATTCATAAAAGAAATTTATGAACTGCAAAACTGAGAAGCATTTCGGATGATGATGTTGATGATGATGATGATGATGACGATGATGATCCAACATAATTCAGGAATTATAATTCTAAGTGGTGAGTGAAGCTGCATTGAATGATGAATCTTATGTTGTTACTATGGAGATGGAGGAGTAGACAAACACTCGATGAATCTTACCTTTCTTTGTCAACTGCTCTTGGTCTCTCCAAAGGTG
>JAJTWR010000159.1:3505000-3625000 GCA_021613335.1 Whitmania pigra
AATGACGTTTATTTGTTCTGTGTCACGTTGGCGTCACGCTGAGCTCGTCATGCGCTAACACCTGGAGTCCTCGTCACAACATTCCTACGCAATCCTCGCTCTCGAATCATTCCCTCACTCCATCTTTGCAAAGTCAAAATCGGTTCAAATGAAAATATTTTATGCTCAAATTTCTGGAAAACATGACGTCACGTGTGCATGGGAGTTTGTTTTGAATTTACCGCCATTTTATGATTGGCAGAAGATTCATGGAGAAGAATTGATTGGCTCTTCAAAGCAATAATTTTCAGTTTTACTGTCTTTTCATGTTGGAGCAGAGAAAATGTATTGCATAAACTCGAAATAAACTTCCTGTCGTGGAAAACAATCAATAAAACGACAAAGATTTCTAATTAAAAAATTTCATTTCAAAAATTCTCTCGAGGTGTTGTTGCCGTTGATGGTGATGATGATCCTGAATCATGCCGATGACGAAGATGATGAAGATGATGACAATGTTTATCAAATGTTCGAACAAAGACAAAAGTGGGTGTATCATCTGCCGGTGGAGTGATGTCACCAATCATCTCCTGAAGGCCGGATCGTTGCAACCCTCTTTCTTGAGAGGAGAAAACGTTTTGTTTTTTTTTTAGGAAAATCACTCTTTATAAAATAAATAAAATAAAATCGTGAACTGATGATGATGAACTGTTGATGATGAACTGATGATGATGAACTGTTGTACACGAAAACATGAAATCCAAGATTATTTACAAAACAATCTCAAATTCAGAAAAAAAAACAGTTTGAGATAGAAATTCAAAAATTCAAAAATTACTTCAACAAACAAAAAGACATCCTTCTCTCTGGAAGGTGCCATGAAATTCACGCATCAATTGTGTTAAATTATAATAATTTATGTTAATTAGAGAGCCTCGTAAAGCTGTTTAGCTAATAACATAAATTTTTAATCTCCAGCCACAATAGAAAGGCACAGGTTTCGTTTATTTGTGTTGTTTTTTTTTATGATTTAAAATCTTGCAATTATAATTATAACACGTGACTATATGCCATCGAATATGACTTTTCACACAAGACATCATGTAAGTGTAAATGATGATTGTAACATCGTAATATCTTGCTGATATAACATCATAACATCATGGTGCTACAATATCATAACATTATGATGATGTAATAGCATACTAAACTGGGGAAATCGTAATATCAGACTATCGCAATCGATGATGAATTGTGACTCAGACCGAATGATAATAACATCGTGCAAGTGATCATCATCGTGTCATCTCCTCTATTCCATCCATCCATCTCTCAATCAACTATGGACAGCTTCGGGCAGCCTTCGAGGGCTCTGTACTTGATCTGAACGTCTTTCATTGGCGGTAAAATCTCGTGCCCGTGGTATCTGACGTCACACTCCGTCACCTCTCCTGGAAGGAGTTCCAACTCGAAGTTGGAAAGAACTGACAGGACGAAAATCTTGCTCTGTAGGATGGCGTATCTTTTTCCAGGGCATAAACTTCCGAAGGGCATCACTGCCTGGAAGAGGCTCGACTCATCGGAGTGCTTCATGAAGCGATCATACTTGAAGGTCTGGAAATTGCGAATGTTTATTAATAAACATGTTTTTATTATTATTATTATTATTGTTATTATTATTATTATTATTATTATTATTTATTATTATTATTATTATTATTTATTATTATTATTATTATTATTATTATTATTATTATTATTATTATTATTATTATTATTATTATTATTATTATTATATTATTATTATTATTATTATTATTATCATCATCATCATCAACAACAACAGGCTCGTAACCCGTAACAACAATAACAAACTCGTGCCAGCACAACCGAAAGTGACCACTAATACAATAACAATTTATAATAACCATCTCGGAGTGGCTAACTTAACTTATGCCATTAAGTTATTCTTTCACTAAGTGCTATTATTAATCAAATTTTTAAACTAATTCCATTGATAACAACAACAACAACGATAACAACTGAGACTTTCGATACTTGACTTTCAATACTAGCTAATAATAAACTCCACGACTATCGCCATCCACAATTAACGGGTTACTAACTTATTAAATAATTAACCAGTATTAGATAACCAAATAACTAAAATACCGACCGCAGGATCTTTGAAGAGTTCAGGGTCCTTGTGGATGGCAGGTGGATAGATGGCCACCTTGTCACCTTTCCTTACCAGGTGCAAGCTTCCGTCTGTCGAGGTGAACTCAGTGTCTTTGGTCACGTGACGAACCATGAAAACCCCGCTCGACATCCTGAAGCTTTCGTTCACCAAGCTTCCTGGATTAAATTTGCCGTGACGTTTTTTTATTCCAATGTTATTTAAACGTTAATTAAAAGTAAATAATAGACTTTTTATAAATATCATATTATTATTATTATCAATATTATTATTGTAATATAATATTTTGATGATATTATTAATGTTATTATCGCTTTAGACATTATTAGAACGAAATTGTAAATTTAGAAAATGTATTAATCCTACGATTATCAATGTTATCATAATCTTCTGCATAAATAATCGTGTTTCAAGATCTGAGATATTCCAACTCTAATCTCACCGAGCACTTCCATGTTTTCCACGTCTTTGATCGTCAATGCAACCGTGTTATTCTCCACGTCGAACCTTTCGTCGAAAATGTCATTCATCTCCCTCTTCAGTCCATCCATGGCCTCCTTGTTTTCAAGCAGGTGGTAGAGGATCCAAAAGGACACTCTGAACACGTTGTAGTTGACGTGGAGAAAGACCAAGTTGTGACCCTTGATGTCACCGTCGGTCTGCCCACTTTCCCTCATATAGTTGATTGCGTTTCTCACGTATTCGGAGAGGTCATCTCTCTCCAGGAGGTCCTCGGCTTCTGGGAAGGTCAACAGTTGTTCTAGTGCCGCTAGAGCTTCGGGGAAGAACATCTTCGGCAGACCCAGCCAGAAGTAGTTGAAGTACTTGTGGAAAATGTCAAAGTTCTTGTAGGCCTTACCGGAATCGAATGGCTTGTCATCGCTGTATCCGAATATAGTGTTGAATATCGAGGCAAATATGGTCCTGCTCGCGAACACTCTCAGTCCTTGTTATGGGAAATTTTAAATAATCGTACAGTCAATGAATAATAACTTTAATGAATAATTTTATTATTAGTAGTATTTAAAAAAAATCATGCCAAGTCATTAGTATTCATCACTTGCTTTCATCAATAAAACACCCAGTTAATCATTTCTCACCAATTTGAGTCCAAGCTCCGTCAACTGGCAGCAGTTTCTCGGAAAGATTACGAGGACCTTCCATTCTTCCGTCATCTGCTTTATCATCCATTTTGCGGTAAGAAGTGGACAAGTTGCCGATGAACCTCGACAAACTCTTCACCAAAGCTTTCCCTTTGACCCACTTGGCCGTCTCCTTCATCATTTTACGCGGTTCTTTCAACACGAAATGGAAAACATTCCAGTTCACCTGTGGTTGATTGGTGAATTGAGGTGCGCATTTTAATCGTAAGTTATAGGAAACTTATTTTCAGCTTAATCTTTTAATAACAATTTTATAGCATTTACGGAGGCTCCAAAAAGTTAGTAAAACTATAACCATCTTTAATCCGCTCACCTGTTTCTGAATCTGATCAAAATCAAAATTCTTCTCCTTCCCAAGAAGTTCAAAGTCTCTGTGGTCCATAAGGATTGTCATGTGGCAGTTGAGGAGGCAGATTGTGAACACGTTTCCGTAATTCTTCCTGCTTTCAAGAAGAAACGCCACAGCATCCTTGGCAAAAGTGGCGCCATTGCCCCAGACGATATGCCCGGGAATTAGTGGGGGTTCGCCTGGCCGTCTGAAATAGGTTAGCAGTTGATTATAGGTTCAGAGAGAAAGAACCAACTTGGAAGGATACAAAAATCTTACAAAACTCTCTTTCTCTCTCCCCTTCTACATCTCTCCCTCTCGAGGTTCTCAGAAAAATCTCTACTCTTTGAATAAGCCATGGATCGGCGAATAAAAGGCGGAGGACCCCCAGTGGGACCCCCAGCGCTCCTGAGGGTCCGAAATGTCTAAACACTGTTTACGCTACTTCATTGTCAAATGAGACTTAGAAACTTTAAAATAGAAGGTTTATGGAGTTTTAAAAGCGTCTCCGAAAGTTGAAGAACATTTGAAAAATTCCTTTCGACCTTTGTGGTCCTTTCAAAGCAGGCCACCGCTGTGTGAAATCAGTGGTTACCAAACTCAGCACGGGGTGTTTCTTGTAGCTTTTAAATAGAAATCAAACCCGAACAAAAATCGCTTGACAGATAATATTATGAAGTTGTCAAAAGTGACACTTCAAAGTCTTGTAGCAAGACGTCCGTCAATCAAGAAGGCGATAACACACTGCGAATATCGAAGAAGGATATTTGACCGAGGCTCTCTCTGAAATCACAGGAGACATTTTATTATTTCAGCGTTCAATAGAATGCCGGTTTGTTATTTCAATGATTCTCCATCTTAATCCATTGTTTTTAAGGAACAGAAAAATTCGGTCAATAAAAACGCCTCCCTGCCATAGGTAAAATGTAAACAACTTCATGTGCAAACTCACAATCATCCGATTAATTTGTTCGTCTACGTTGGAAAAGCATTAGATGGAATTAATACGCGTTCGGGGCAAGTTTTTGCAAAGCGAGTCGGATATGGTTTAATCTCGAGTTAGTTTACGCAAGAAAATAGAAGAAAGAGTCCGTAAAAACAGACGACGACTCCGGAGTAAAGAGTCCCATTTGACAGATTGAGAGGGGGGTTGTTGAAAGAACATTTAGCATGAGAAATTATTCCAAACACATGGAACTGTCGGCTCACAATCGATCAGGTTGCTAGTCGGAGATCCATCTTAAGCGTCCAGAGCGGTAATAATTATCGAAACATATCAATTATTAGACGCAGAACCAGACCAGTCAAGCGATGTGGTTTGTTTCTTTAATACGACGTCGGTTTTTAAGATGAAAAATAACCTCTTGTTTTTCAAATCTTCGACTTTCTTCGGCGTGGAAATTTTAAATTTTTTTTTCGTGAGAAACTCGTTATAAGAAACTCCTTGAAGATGTTATGTAGACTGAGATTAAGCGGAAAACATGAGTTCTCATCCATCATCAAAAAGTTCCGGTTTCCTGGAGTGAAGTTTTTTTGGGTGGAAATTGAACACGTGGTAATTAGCCGAGTCTCTTTCATGTGGCGGTGGCAAAAGGCGTGGCGAATTCTCTTGAACGTTTCTATTAAAATTCTTCATGCGAAGACACGACATGAAAAATTAAAACAATCAATCGCCTCAACTCCATCTGACAAACACATCCGGATCATTTCCACATCCTGACTGTTCCCCTCACCAATTAATTCGCACTTCGTAATTAAACGTCATCGATTATTGATTTTAACAAGCACCAGAATATATTTTAAATAATAGTATACTACGATAATATTTCTCCTTAAAATGTCGATGATATGTTAGGAGCTACAAAACAACGGAACATTCATAACTTTTTCGTGGAACTAATAAAAATAAAAACTTATCCCTAGAAACACATGTTTGATTGCATCTCAAAATTCCGATTTTTTTTTCTCATTCCATGCAAACCTCCATGCAAACAAACCCCGCACAAAATTAATGTTGTCGTTCGAAGCAAAATCAAATGCCAAAATGACATGTCCAACCTTTTTCTCGACAGGAAGTGACGTAGAAGACAGAAGGTGAGAAGAGAAGCCACAGCAATCGGAACGATCATTTCTTGAAGTGAAATAAAACAATGGATTAAAATTTCTTGAAGAATTCGTTTATCACTTTGAGAGGGTCAATTAATCGTAATTAATCATATACCAATAGCTCGGTCATCAGATAATTAGACGAGCGAGCAACGTCGAAAGCAAAAGCTCACTTGGATTTCAAAGGCCTTCCAAAGAACAGCAGACGTCACAACGGCAGAGTCCGAAAGTATGGAACTTGACTATCGATTCTCCTTTTTATATAGAGGCAGTTTTAGTTCTTTGATTGGCGTATCTTGATTGGCGTGCTCAATCAACCAATAAGAGCACCGCAACTTTGAAGTTGATTTCTAATTGTGAAAAAAAATCCATTTCAACGAATAATTGTAAATTGCTTGTCGAACAAGAAGAAAAAACATTCTGCTAATTTTTGTTTTAAAAAGAAAGTCTGTCATAATAACATCGCGGAAGGAAAGAGTAAGGAACGAGAAGTTAGGTAATTGATGGAATGAATTTTTATTCTATTTCCATTTTTTATTTCTCCAAAAAAAAAAAAAGAAATATGCCCGCTAATGAAGAGGATTGATTGATTGAACAATAAAAAGCAAATCAGTGCCATTCATTGATTTGAGGGAAGACAATTATTATAAATTTTTCGTTTGATGAAAATTTATTATAGCTCACGACGTTGCCTATCACGCCCTTTACCAAATCCAATCTTTTCCGTTATTATGTTATTCCTCAAATTAATGCCCAATAATATGCTCTTTTATAATTAGTTTGAATTATTTCTTTCCATCATTTAATCATGCTCTTTGATAAAAAACCAGTTGAGCCCATAAATTATGCAAATGGCGTTTCCATAACGACAAGACAAATACTTTTTTCAAGACAAAAAGTGTTTTTGTCAAATCATATTATTTTGATATTGTAAATTATTTCGCTTATTGTTATTATTATTAATATTAATATTATTATTATTATTATTATTATTATTATTATTATTATTATTATTATTATTATTATTATTATTATTATTATTATTATTATTATTATTATTATTATTATTATAATTATTATTATTATTATTATATTTGTATTGAATTTGTGTGGTATTTTCATCGGATTAGTGTTGAATTTATATTGTATTTCTATTGCATTTGCGTTGTATTTGTGTTGTAATTGTATTGCATGTCCCAAATTTGTAATCGATGTGTGCAACAACGTGTTCATGATTTAGCATGATCTAGAGAGCTCTACAAACCAGTCGAGATAAAGATGGATTAAGATGTCAATGAGTTGAGATTTCTGAAGTTGAAGAATCAAGTCTTTGTGTTGTTCCAAAATGAAGACTGAAGTTAAAGGACCACATTTGAAGGATATTTGAACATAGATCTCCATGGAAACACAGCTGTTGTAGAGGAATAGAATCAGTTCAAGTTAATAACACATGCCATCAATGGAATAGACAAGAAGGTCCCATGTTCGGTCTGGTTGAAATATCAGAAAGGCTCGCGATGTATGTTTGAAAGCAGAACTCTGTTCTTCGCCTGGGTTAACATAATTGAATAGGCACAATAGGCCTCATTAAGAGGAAAAACGTACTCTAGAAATATTAATTAATAATTATTATTAAATACCATTACTTATTAAGGAAAAACATTTCTCTCAGAGATCTGCTGAGACAGAAAACATTCGCATATTGGAACCACCTGGCAATTCGTAGGTGGCCAAGCTAGCTCTCCATGACGAGTGTTCAGTGGTGCCGCATAATAATTAATAATATTCTGTTAACAATATCAATAAGAAATATGGCTTTCTCTTTCCGTGAAAATTTCTTTTTGTGCCCAAGAGAGATGGCGTTGTTCAATTGCATTTCGAATTCATTAAGTTTCGAGTCCATGTGGTTCGGGCAAGTGGTGTTTGTTTTTCGGTGCAACTCGGTTTCGCGGAGAATGGCCTGGCACATGTTTGTACCATCTCCATCCTCGATGAATTGAATTTCACTCTGGAAAACCGACAGCCATCTTTGATCACGGCTGGGTCTGCTTCCGTTGCCACCGGTTGACGCCTGATCAATTAATTCCGTGGAGTAACCGCGGAACGGGGTTGTTTGAATTTATCGACAGTGATTTGTTAATTGCCGGCAGGTTAGCGGTGTTGGCGGAGTGTAATTAGGAACTTTCGAGAATAATGAATTCTACACTTCCTGGCACCTCAAGTCCCTCATCCTACTACAAACTGTCTTTGCACTCAAGTCCTTTGAAGTTATCCTCCGGGTTTCAATTCTCTCGTTCGTTATTTTTCTTTTCTCACTTTCAACATCTCACCCATCCATCAGGACGTCATGGCTGGCAATGGATCGATCCGTCATCGTAGCTGACGCTTTAATTTTTTGCAGGACCATAAATGCCTTCGTGGGAATGATTGCTATCCCAGTCCTGTGTCTTTCAGCGAGGTATTCACAACTCACAACTTCTCTCCCCGTCATTGAGACAAATTTTAGTCTTTTTTATTTAAAAAAAAAATTTTTGCTACGGTGAAATATCATTTCCTTTCTACATTTCAAGGTTCCATCAACGAGATGGACTCCATTTTTGAGTCGATTTGTTTCGGGATAATTATTAAATTATTTAAATTATAAATTCAATTGAAGAGAATGCCATTGAGTTCAAATGAACAATTTATCCCGACTCAACAAAGCTTGTATCGTGGATCAAACAGCTCACTTAAATTGTCTCGACTCAGCCGCCCACAAAATTCTAAGGTGTTGAATGTGAATGAATCATTTAATCCATTAATTTTATTTCATTACATTAATTATATTATTTTAATTATTAAAGGTAACATTTAAATTGAAAATCGCCATGACATAACAAGAACGACACATATTTTCTGAGAAAGTGCTGCGTTGATAAGCAACAACTTAAAGCCGAAAACAAACTATCCTCTCCTCAGCTTTTCGTATGGAAAGGAATAAATTGAAGGTTTCACAAAACCGAGAATAACAAGGATGAATGGAGCTTGTAATTCCACTGTTGAAATCATTCCCCAGCAATTTGAAAGCTTTTATCGGCATAAAAAATATGAATAAACAAAAATAAAAAATGACTAAAGAATATAAATGGAAGCTATTGAATTTCTAAATCAAAGGCCTACATCCCCAGCTTCATAACTATTTCATTGATTTCATCATTTTGACGTCTTTCACAACTCTACTCAATTCCCAAAACAAACCGCTCCAGTTCCCCATAATTTCCTGATCCCACTGACTGTCAAGTCTAAGCGGACAACGAAGAGGAAATGCATTTAACTCTCATTCCAAAGTATTCTCTCATTTGATTAAATTTACTTCGAGGCAAGGCTGAGTAAGGCATGGTTGAATCTGTTTTCAATCTTTTCTCTAATTTATTAAATTTTTATCATTTTATCGTTTCAAGCAGATTCTCTTTTAAACCCCCCTCTGTAAATCTCCCTCGTATAGAAGAGTTGAGTGGCATAAAACAAACATTCAACAAGTGCAGCGACTCGTGTCGTATCTATCATTCACTTTCTCCAGAATCTTGTCAACAATAATCCTCTTGTTGTTGTCGCGTTCGGCGTTGATGCTTTTTCCGAAGTTATAAAATGAGCATTTTTTCGGTCGGTGAGATTTGATACGCTGGAAGCTTTTGACAAATTGATTTTGATTCTAATCAAAAGAGTTAATCCTCAGCCTATTTCAAGGTATCTGCTTAAAAAATCAAGTAGGAATTTCTCATCTATAAAATTGAGAAAACGCTAGTTAAGGGATTTTTTGAATATTTCTAAAACAAATGTGAGAAAAAATTATTTAAGCCAATAATAGAATATGTAAGAAACATAATTTATTTAAAATCGCTTCTTCGTCAGATACAAATTCTTAAGATCTGTTCAGGTAGGTCGATCAACGAACAAGAGAATTCTTGTAGTGAGATCAGTCGTTCAGGATGAAATATTTCAACTGTTCAAAAAGGGAGCAATCAATTATCTCATTAAACTCAGCTCGAAATCACCACTTTCATTGTTCTTTGGTGGCTCATTAAAAAGAACTAGCAGATACTTGACAAAAATTCAACAAAAGGAACCTTGTTGTAAGAGAAGACAAAATTGTCTTCGTAACCGATTCGGGCCCTCAACGTCGCTTATTGACAAATTCTGACAGTTTCATGTCAATTATTTTTGATCTCCTCTCATTAGGACCATGAGAATCATCATTGTTATGCATGTCGTGGTTTCGCAAAAATGCGATGAAATTGTATCTAATTGATTGGCAATCCTATGTTTTCTTCGCGAGAAATAGTTTTTGATTCAATAATTCATCGTCGTTTGGCGCTCACATGGAACTGTTGTTGTTTTTTTATTTTAAATCTGGCGCCTGCAGAGCGTCCGGCGATATAGGAACGGATTTTGAATCGCTTGTCGTTGAATGGAAACCAAATTGCTAAGAATCAGAAGCGTCAAAAGACATGTCAGAAGCGGATTAAGTTGTCAGTCTCTGATTGTGCTTGGACTAAGCTATTTTGATTGATACTGATTTATTCACTCGCAGAGTTGCGCTGAGACAGAACCAGAGGAAGCGAGAGATAAGTTTAGAAATAAATGCAATAAGAAACAAGCTGAGATTAATAGCTATTCGTCATTTGCATGGGGAATTGTTTCTACTTAGTAGAAAGACGCTTGTGAGAGCCGCAGACATTTGCGTTTGCCGAGACTTCAATTTTGACACCCTTTAATATCGTCTATAATCTCCGAAGATTAGATCCTCTAATTCAATAATTAAGTAAACTTTATCTCCTTTCGCAATTAGATTTTTGGCCATTTATATCCCCAAAGCGTCCAACTCAATGGGTTGTTCATTTATTGACAACAATCTCCTTCTGAGTTTTAATTCTTTTAGCTAGTTAAGTGCTAGTGATCTCCTGACTCAATAAATTGGAAAATCATTGTCGATGTGTTTGCTCCAGGCATAAAGACCACCCACAATATCTTGAACTTTCAACTGGGGATCATCTAGAATGCTCTTCAATTTCTGAACTGCAACCTGCGAGTCGTTACCTCTGCGACACAACACAACAACTCCTGAAAGATATCATTAACATTTTAGGGCGACGTAATTAAGGCATAATTAAAACAGCTTATTTACTTGAGTGCGATGCATCCTGAAGAAACTTTTTAATCAGATCTTTGGCATCAGTGCTTCCAACTTCGGCCATCCTCAGATCTGAGATGAGTTAAAATACTCACTACTTGGAATCATCACGAGTTGCATTCAACTTACTCAGAGCATCCTTCGGCAGTCTGCAGATTCCAAGTTCAACTGGTTCACGGACATCGACGAGGAGGTGGTCCACATTATCATCCAACATTTTCTTGTATTCCTGACGTTATTCGGTCAATTTATTGGAAATTAAAGAATATCAGATAATTGAATTATTAAATTATTAAAGCAACGAATGCCAGCCTACATGAACAGATATTCTTTCTTCTGATTTCAGGAGATTGATCGGTTTATCCTGTAAATTTAGAATGCAGTCAGAAAATGATCAAAGTGGGCATAAATGATTTGTTCTACCTTGTCGTCTGCCGACGTGCCACAGAAAATTTCATAATCGATGAGCTCCTTGACGACGGGATTGTCACCACAAACTTGACAGTCGTGTTTTCGGTTTCTCAACTTTATCGTTTTCATCAGGCCATCGATAGCATCAAATAGCAACAACTTCTGAGCATAAGAGGCTGAATTGAATATTAATTAACCAATTTAGCTTTGTGAATTTTAATGCTGGCCAATTGTTAATAACCTATAATAATAACACTGTAGATGTTATAAATATAAGTGAAAATAGGCAATAATAATAAGAAGAAAAAATAATAGCTGCATGAAAAATACTTCATTTTATGAAAAACTGAAAAAATAAGACTCAATAAATGTGGATCCATAAACAATGTTTACGTGTGAATCACTCCTATCCAAGGGTTTGAATTTTAAATACGTTCACAAATACCACAAACTCAATTCACATCACACCGACGTGAGAAACGTCGTCAATGTTTGCTAACGTGTTAATCCGACTATGATCTTGATCACTTCGATCGCTTGCAGTATTCCAATCACACCTACAACTGAAAATGTAAAACCGATTTTTTATATGAATGTTTGCATGTGCTTTCTTGTCGCCAAACAATGCATTGCTCCTTTAACATTGTCACAATATATTTAAGAATTAATTTCTCAAAATGATAATTCTTACAAACTCATTCTAATTTACCTGGTCCAAGAACCCCTCCATCGGAGCAATTAACAACCAGGTGTGGCGAGGGAGGTGTCGGGTTGAGGCACCTGTAGCACGGGGAGTTCTTGTAGTTGTAAACTGTCAGCTGGAGTGTTTACATTTCATTTAAAATTGAATTTATTTCAATCAAATAGTTCAAATTTACATGTCAATCCAGGAAAATTGAACATTTCGAGAAGTCACTTAAACAACTTATATACCAATTAATCAGGTCGCATAATAATTTAAGAAGCATTTTTAATTTTTCAGAGATTTGATGATTGTGAATGTGGCAGTAGTGGTGGCTGATAATATTTTTAATTTTACAAATTTATTGAAAAACAGGAACACACAACAAGATCAAAGGAAAAAACCATTGCACGACAACCGTAAGGCAAAGCTAGCAGCAGCCTTAAATGATTCTAAAATGAGTGGCACTGCATGCGTCGGTTGCAAAACTACCTGTCCGTCAAACTTAAGGCTGCTTCCAGACACGAGCGGTCTGCCCAAAAGAACGCAGGCATCGTTCAGGAGGTACCTGGTTGCAATGTTGTCCGTTCCATCCACCACTATGTCATACGTGATCAACGGTTAAGGAAAGCACAAGTAGAGTCACATGGCATCATAACAAAATTACAACAAATTGCATTCAAAGGATATTGTTCGATGATCTGCAACGCATCGGCACTCGTCAGGAGTACGCAGTGCTCCTTCACTTGAATGTCAGCATTCAGTCTGAAATCACATTTAAGAATTACATTATATCCTATTTACCATAGAGAAATAATACTGATCAATTAAATGATCATTCGACCTTCTGCAAGCCTGTGCAAGAGACGTGCATTTCTTCATGTTGATGGTGTCATGACCATGCATTACCTGCCTGTGTAGGTTTGTGATTTCCACCTCGTCATAATCACACAGCCCGAGAGTGCCTAGAACATAAATTGAACAAATAACGTAAATTAAGGCAACGTGATTAAAATGAAGCACATTTTAAAAAAATGACAAATGAAAGACATATTTAAAAAAAATAAGGACAATTCAAATACACGTAAAGTCCTACCAATTCCTGCTCCTGCCAAATAAATGGCAGAAGGACACCCGAGACCACCGCAACCTACTACCAAAACCGCTGCATTTTTCAGCTTCAACTGCCCTGGAAACATTTAAATTATTTAAAATAAGGTTTCATATAATTTATTGATGTCTCTTTTTTTTGTTTATGAGTTTATTGAATCAAACAAACAAACAAGCCATTATATATACAGAAAAAACAAAAATTGAAAGCAAATAAATTCAAATAAACCCAAAGGGCCAGTACATAAAGTAATTTGAAAGGGCATGTGTTTAACTGAGATAGGTCCATGATAGATAAAGGTATGGAGGATTTGGATTTCAAATCTCTGTTTAAGATAACATTCAATCACCTTCAACTCCAATTTCTGGAAGGATCAATTGCCTGCTGTATCTCAGGATCTCCTGATTCGTCAAAGGTGAGCTAACATTCGATTCATTCTTTGTCCCACTAGACTTTTGTTAAATTTTAAGTCTTTTTTAAATATATAAAATGAGCATGTTTATTAATGATGGCTATCACTTATGGCTACAAATGCTGAAGGTAGAAGAAATTGTAAAACATTCTATTTTGAAGATTCCACCACTTATACACAATTACGTACACCGTTTAAAACAGGACAATTTTGTTTTAGGGCTATTTCGAAATTGCATATGTAATACAACTTAAATCTATTGAATTATAATACCTGCTCTTCGAGAAGTTTCAATTGATCCTCAAGATCAGAAAGTTCGTCTTTTTTGAGACTTATAAGTCTCCTCAACTCGTCTGCCATACTGACAAACGACTGAAAGACGTGGAGCGAGCAAAGTCCTGAACCCTGATCGCGGAAAAAATTAAAAATCCAAACATGCTCCCAGTTCCATATAAACAATGTTCTGAAACTATCTTAAATTTATTTATGTCATTCAATATTCCAACACCGATGTATAATTTAATTGCCTTAGTAAAAAGAATTCTATAAATGTTAGGCTTCTTGCACAATTTGTTGTTACAGATAGCTGAAGAAATTCTTATTGTGTAAACACTTTCGACAATCGAAAATATTTAATAAAATAAGCATTTTAATTATATTTGCTAATAAATTACTATTAGTAGTTTTGATAAAAAATAAAAGCGGCATTTCATTCAAGTACGTTAATTGCTTTCGAAACATTTTTGTGTTTTACTCATTAACTCAACGCAAAAATTGTTCGGCCTTGCATTATATCTTTGTTAAATGAAAACAACCCATTAAATTTTCAACATGCGGTGTGGCTAATTGCTACTTCTGTTAATTGTATCTGCCATCTTACGATTGTAAGCTACATTGAATTGTTTTCGAAGTAAACAAATCGAATTGAAATGCTGACGTTTTAGACAAATAATTAAATGTATTGTTTAAACCTGAAAAGACCTATATACATTAAGAATATAATGATTATATTTTAAATATTATTGTTTATTTTGTAACAATAGATTTCGAGAGCAGAAGATTCTCAGAAAAACGACTTATTATTGTAATTATTAGGTTATGAGGGTTCTATCAGGCGACAACGGAGATGATTAACACACTTGTATGCGATTATTCATGAACTTTAAGGGGGCATGTTCATGACTTTGGAGGTTAAAAACTTAACACTCTTAAATTAATTGTTAAATGATGATGTCAGAAATGTTAACTAAATCTTTCTAAGAAACGTTCATTCAACTTTTCATTAATCTATATTTTTCAAATTTATATAAATTTTCCAGAGGATACAAAAAAAAAATAAATTTAAGTTTTTTAGTTTTAAGACAAAGCATTCAATAAAACAAGAAGTATAATAAAAATAAATTATTTTAAACATCTAATTTTAATCATATTCTGCATATGTTCGCGGCAGTTAAGGAATTTGTAGCTTTCACATTATTTTGTTTACTTAATTATTAATTTAACTTAAAATTTAATTAATTAAAAACTTCATTAATTTTATAAATCGTGCGTATTCACTGTTCAGCTGTTACAAACAAACAGGGCCACCCACCAAGAATTGGGCAGTAACTGAATTTGAATAACGAAATTACGTAATTTAAAATACAATTGTAATTTGTAACGAAATTATTCTTAATTAAACGTAATTGGGTAATTTGTCTTTTATTTAATTTTATTACTTGTGTAACTTTTTATTTTCAAATTATAATTATCAATTCAGATTACATTAAAATAAAAATTCAAATCGGCATCTTGAACACTTGCAAACTAATTGTAACAATTAGGAATCTTTGATTATGAACATTAGCTTTGTCTTTGTTAGATAAAATCGGCGTGTTTACTGCGGTAGCTTGCTGTGTTATCGCTTGTAGTTTATAACTTAAAGCCTTGTGCAAAAACGTGAGCACAAGATCTCCAAATAGGAACACATACGAGTGGAACTGGAGGCGCAAGGCTATAAGACGACGATGGGGGATAATTGTAGGAGCCCTGGGCAGTGACGCAACTAGGCGCAAGCCCCCCCAGGCCTAATAGGAGAGACCCTGCAATTTTTCCAAATCCGATGAGGTTTTTTTTGGTGGGGGGGAATTTAACTGGTTTGAAACTTTGAGTCAGGAGATAGTCAAACTCATTAATAAATTATTAAAGATACAAAATAAGACTGCAGACAGAAGATAGTTAAACTCATAATAATAATAATCTGACGCCTCTGACGCTATGCACATGGCGCTTTATAAATTTAGTATTATTATTATTATCTGTTCTATCTTTAATTTTTTATTAATTATAATTGGTAGTTTTGATTTGAACAGTTTCAAAAATTTTTCGACTGCGTCGTGCTTTCGTCCCTTTTCTAAACTTGAGTCCCCCCCCCCAGCATTTTTCGCTGGTTGCGCCACTGGCCCTGGGGACTTGGCCGGATGAGAACGATAGCGTTCTCACCGCCCCAGGTATCGGCAACAGTTATGCCACCACTTTGAGGAAACTCATAGTGGCTGACACCATCAAGTGGTCGAGGGACCTATACACTGGGCACATCACGGGAAAAATGCCCGCCAGACCGGTGGAACCCTTAGGTAACGAACAAGGGATGACCGAAGTCCGCGCCGAGGAGGCGTCGGCAGATCAGGGACCTCAGGACCAAGATCCTACCCTTTCGGGAAACAATGGGGAGATGGACACCGAACCCTGCGTTCAGAATGGAGACGGCCCCATTCTGGACAATGCGAGCAATACTGATATGGAGTAGCCGTATGGCAATAGCAACACATTTGAAACTGCTACTGTTGTTAATAAAATTTGCAATGAAATTAGAATAATTAGAAATAAGTCATTTTCATAAAAAGCAATAAAACCAAGAATATCCAATGGAGTTTCTGATAGAACTTCATACCGGTTACTGAGCAGCATTTTGAAATCGACAATTTCTGTAAAGTTCGTGCCCGTTGATGTCTGTCTTAGTAATTTCCAAAACCAGCAATCCAAATTTTGTGCTCAAGTCTTAAAATCATAAAACCTCATAAAAACGTGTTGACATCTCCTATTGAAGTCGATCAAATATGCTCTTCATAATTAGCACAATTTCTTCTTCTGCCGGAATTCCTGCATCTCTTGCCAGTTCTCCAGCAATTTTCAGACGTCGCCGTCACTTCAATCCCTAGGTGTGCATTTTGTTTTGCCATTTTCTGTAGCAACTTGTCTCAAATCATTATGAAGCTTGACAAGTTCTTGCTCCAAAGATTCAATATCAGTTGCTGCTTCATTGAAATTTGTAGTAGGATCTTGTAAGAGCATCTGTAAACGATCAATTTTTCCAAGAATGGCATTCCAGAAAACTATGAAGTAAAGATTTAATACGCCAGCAACCGTTCTGCATCACCTCTGGTTTAGGCTTCATAGTTTAGTCCTCCGATAATTTGTCTGACAGCCCTAATATAGTTCATCCAGTCCTTCATGGATAGCTTTAACTGCTTCTGATCGTGCGCTCCAACGTGTTTCAGACTCCCGCTTTAATGTGATGGGCACAGCTATTTTAAACTCGTCCACAGTGGGTGGCAGACATATGATGTCTGATGTTGCCGCTGCAGTCATCCTTTGACCGATTTATTACCCTTTTTCAGTTATTATAGTATAATCTATCTATATTTATAAATATATTTCGCTAAGGTATATCATGTGTCGTGCGTATTTAATTTTTTTAAATTTTTATTTTTAGTTTGTTTTAATTTAGTAGTTCAGTGGCTCATCGCTTATCGCAATGTAATAAAAGATTTTGGTAGTGTAAAGGTAATTTGTAATTTGATGTAATTTCAAATTAATAATTTGTAATTTTGTAATTTACTACATTTGGCACATTTAATTTGTAATTGGTATATAAATTACATTTCTTGGAGTAATTTGTAATTGGTAACTAAATAACATTGAGACCTGTAATTTGCCCATCCCATCAATATAGACTTCCGATCAAATTCATACAAAATGTGTAGTATAACACGATTGGTCCTTGATAAATGCATAAATTGAAAAGTTAATGTGGCATTTGGTTTAGCGTATCGATTGATGTACTACATACACTCAGCTCAAAATATATAGGAAGTACCGTCTCAATTATATCTCAATTATTAAGCCATGAAAATATTTCAAATTTTAGTATATTATGTAAATAGTGCTTCTAAAATTATGTTTTAAATTTGGTCAAATATTATTTTCAAACTTAATAAAAATCCCAAAAATGTGTTTTTGCTATGCCAAAAAAGGTAGGAAGTAAGCATCAAAAGTCAAAAATAACAATAAAAATTTATTTTTTTTACGCAAAAAGTTATTTAATATGAAATTATGTTTACTATTCTTTTCTATTATTTCAGAACAACTTTTGACCATCGACTAAATTATTTTTTTGTATAAAGTCTGCTTCCAGCTGATTCCAGGCATTCCTGATGGCTTCTTCCAACTCTGATTTAGAGTTAAACTGTCTTCCATCTTTGTAAACAGGTCTGGACCACTTACCACAAGCATTTTCAATAGGATTAAGGTCAGGAGAGCGAGCTGGCCAGCTCAAAACCCTAATGCTTCTCTCTTGGAAAAAGCTCTTTGTCAGTTTGGATGTATGGATTGGAGCATTATCTTGCTGGAATACAAAATGAGCACCATACCACCTCTCAGCAAAAGGCAGGAGGTTATTTTGCAACAATTTAATATAATCGACCGACTTTTGTTTTCCTTGTTTCTACAAGGGCTAGATCAGGGACTCCATCTTATGAAATTCCTGTCCGAATCATGACTGTTCCAGCTCCATGATTTCTGCTGTAAAACTCATCTTTTCTGAGGTCATGCCAATAAAACTGATAACCATCTAGATTGAATTTTTTTTCATCAGAAAAAATTGCATTGGTTCAACTTTCTTTGTTTGATAACAATGTTTTGGCCTACTGAACTCTGGCAACTTTGTGATGTTCTTGCAAAGCTGGAACTTTCAATCTTTTTTAAAATCCCAAAATGTTGCTTGCATTCAAATAATTCAAGAGTGTACTTATATACACAGTCAAATTTAACTGTTATTAACTGGTTTGCAGGAAATGTACCCGAAGATTCCTAACTAAAAGTCTATTATTTATATATTAGTTTACTATTATGTAGTGTTGTGGTGTGCAATAAGGGGAATTGGAAAGGGGACAAGCTTAATCCTGTTCTCTAAACAATTAATACGTGATCAACAAACAGGTGTGTCATAAATTATGAGTCATAACTCATAATATAACATCTTCATCACGCAATTCAATTGAGGAACCAATTAATAAATTCCATCATTATTTATAATTTAAACTTTTCGTTAACTTCCTTGGGGCAATATTTTAATAAATAAATGCTATATTATTATAATTATGATATACTACATTAATTATTAAAATAACTTATTATCAGAATATCTGAGCAATATGAATGCAAAATGCGATTGTGATTAAAAAAGCACAATCTACTGATTAGCAGAATAAAAACAGGGCATCATGTCTCCAAATGCGAGTTTGTGTATTCAAGTTTCTCTTCAACTTCTCGGCAAATAACAAACACATTCTTTAAAACGCAGTTGTTCTTTTTTTTATTTCTTTATTTAACCAAGAAATTGAAAAACACCAAAATTCACAGGTGAAAAACACAAAACAAAAACATAAACATGTAAGTTCAAATAGACGTAACCAAAACATATAAAATATATCATTGGAAAAAATTTATTGGTTCAGATGATTTATCCCAAGGGAATATAGTTCAGGTGTAGGGGACCATCGAAGGCTTCTCATCGTACCTTGTGAAGGTAACTGCTGCTTATAATGCTCAGCCAGTATCTTGTTTTCAACAATAGATGCCCGCTCTTTGGATCTTGCATTGACTTGGTGAGTATTTCGGCATCATTGAGCCTGATATTATGCAATATCAATCGTATTATCAGTATTGCATGTTTAGATATTTACCTTTATTAATTATATTCTGGCGTTCAGATTAAGTAATTAGAAGACTTCTAATCTATTTGGAAATTTAAGAGATTTAAAATAAATAATTATAATAATTTCCTTACTTATAAAACTATATTCCAATAGTAACTTTAGGTGTTTTAATTTATGACAATAACATTATAATGTATTTTATTTGAAGATCATAACAAAAATTATGTGACGATTTTTTTAGGAAACTGGAAAGATGGACGTCAAGTTCGACTTCAAAGAAATCTTGAGGAAAGAAGAGGAGGGAGGGAATGCCTTCGACTACATAAGGTTCACTGTCGCCGACATGCACGGCATAAGTAGGTCAGTGGTAGTGCCAAGGAAATATGCTCAGGCTGCTATCAAGGGAGGAATTCCTATGTCCGGAGGTGGCTTTGTAAAAACAAAATTTAAAAAAAACTAAATAAGGCGTTAAAAAATTGTTTATCTAAAACTTGTGATAATTTAAGTTTTAATTTGGGTGTTGAAGGTATCATGTCAGTGGATTCAAGAACTAACATGACCTTTACTAAAGAAATCATGGAACAACATTTGCCTAATTGCATCATTATGCCATGCCCAGGTACATTCCATGAGATTCCGTGGAATAGTACTGGAAAAATTAATTTCCATGAGTCGGAAGGTGTGTGTTACGAAATGATTAACCCAAACATGAACGTAGATTGTACACGATGAGTTAAATATTTTTTCTCGTCCAGGTAAACACAAACGTAAAATTGGCCAGGTTTTATGCGAATCATTCTGGATACCTCCATTCAGAAATGGATCTCATCAAGAAGCCTGCAGTAGATACGTTCTGAGGAAGCAATTGGAAAGATTCGAGAAACTGGGATTTGTTTTCAAATCTGCATTTGAAGCAGAATTTGCAGTATATCATCGGGACACGAATAAGCCCATTTTTGACGGCATGGATACCTACACTACTTTGCGCACGTCTCAGTGTGAAGATTATATCTGCACTTTGGAAGAAAACCTTTACAAAGCGGGTATCGATAATTCTATGATTGCGGTAGAACGCGGAGAAGGACAGTTTGAATTTGTCATGGAACCAGTAGATGGAATAAAGGGTGCAGACAAAATTTTCCTTATGAAAAATGCAATTAAGGAAATGACTCAGAAACTTGGATATGTGGCCACATTCATGGCAAAGCCCTTTACAACAAGTACAACAACAGGGCTTCATCTGAACATGTCTCTTTGGAAGAAGGATTCTAATGGCGAGCTGATTAATGCATTTTATAATCCAGAAGACAAAAATGGTCTATCAGAGTTACATAAACATTTTATAGCAGGACTCATTAAACACGGTAAAGCTTTGTGTGCGTTTTGCTGTCCAACTTCTAACTGTTACAGACGCATGCACAAATTTTGTGTACGTTGGTTTATTCAGACCAAGAAGGATCTTGACATCGCTATAATTGAGCCTCTGGACGAGAAAACTAAATGTAAAAAAGAACTGGAGCTCTTCTATGAGCTCCTGTAAAGCTTGTATAATAGGCACCAATAAAAAACAACTTTTTTCAAATTATTTGTTTCAGGAGTAATTAAATTATGCTATGTTACGATAGCATTTAAAATTTCAAAGCTATATTCCAACCTTAATTGCATATTATTTACTGCATTTATGACCTTATCATATAAAAGAAAGTTCCTTAGCTACATTTTTTGATTTAACTAATTTACATTCTGCCACAATCATCTAACATGAGTTTATTGACAATAACTAAAATAAATTCTGGTCTTTTTCGGTCTTAAAACATTTCCTGGCAAATGTACTCTTGAATTTTGAAAGAATTAGGAAAGTTACTCTTGCTAAGTCTGACTGCCTTCTTTGGTGTTTCGGAAGTTAGCTTAACGGCTCTTTTGACTGTCTGACTGTGGTAGGGAATGTTTAGAAGAGTTTGAACCATGTTTACAATATTTGCCTCACTGAATTCTTCAACACATGTTAAAAACATTCAACATCCTCTAAGTTAAGAAGCCTTGACGCTTCCAGGGAATTGAAGTTAATTATTATTGGTAGGACATTGAGCTTCATCTATTTTTCTTTCCATGTCTGGGAATTATAATAGGATTAGTTCTATTGTCCAACATTATTTAGAACTTTGAATGATTAATGAATAAAGACATTTTTTGACATCTCCAAAGGAGAGATTTCACTTTAGCGGTTGCTAAACTTGGCGATGACATTTTGATCAAATGGATGCTATTTCGTAGAAGTAAAAGGCAAAGCTCATGCAAATCATGAAATTACTATTAAAAGATACTTGTTAAAACATAAACTCCTTCCCATCCTTCAACAAATGGACAAGCAGAGAGATTTGTTTCATTTTTCGTTATATTAAATGTTATTCTGCCTTGTTTGCTTGTGAGCCGTTTGCTTTCAAATTCATTAGAACATATTATTATTATTATTATTATTATTATTATTATTATTATGATTATTTATTATTATTATTATTATTATTATTATTATTATTATTATTATTATTATTATTATTATTATTATTATTATTATTATTATTATTATTATTATTATTATTATTATTATTATTATTATTATTATTATTATTATTATTATTATTAATTATTATTATTATTATTATTATTATTATTATTATTATTATTATTATTATTATTATTATTATTATTATTATTATTATATTATTATTATATTATTATTATTATTATTATTATTATTATTATTATTATTATTATTAGCCGTGGTCGAGGTTCAGTTGCCGGGACTAGGCTGGGGCTAGGTCGGGGCTGGAGTACAAAATTTAGATATGAAGCTTTCTAACGTATTAACAATGTAAGTTTAGTTTTTCTTCAACTTAAAGCTATTTGTAGTGGTAGCATACAAATTCAGTGATGAATGCAGTTATTTGGCTGTAATTCCATCATTTCAAAACTCATTTGCACATATAAAACTTATGTTTACAATTACTTCAATAACTATCTTTAGTTATCAATTTAATCAAAATCTTAAGAGACACTAAAACTTTTTGATAGAAGGAAAATGGTCATATCTGAAAGTTTTAAAAGGTTATGCCCCTTGGAAAAAGCTGAAACGACATCTCTGTATCTGAGAAGAGAGAGAGAGAACAAGAAAACAAGTATAAGAAGAAACGTAATAGTGTTTTGGATGACCCTTTCATTCTGGAATGTGTGCCTTAAAAAGCTGCTAGATATGGCAAACCTGGAGTGGATCGATGACTGGAAGAGCGGATGTCCCACATGTCAGCCCAAGTGATAGTGAAAGCAGTTCCAAATGACTTTCATGGTGAGATGTCTCACAAACTTCTGATTTGTCAAAGCTGAGCTAACATTTGAGACATTCCCTGTCCCATTAGACTTATGTTAAATTTTAAGTCTTTTTTAAATTTTATAAAATTTGCATGTTTATTAATGATAGCTATCACTTATGGCTACAAATGCTGAATGCAGAAAAAATTGTAAAACATTCTATTTTGAAGATTCCACAGTTACATATACCATTTAAAACACGACAATTTTGTTTTTGGGCTATTTCTAAATTGTATATGTAATGCAACTTAAATCTGTTGAATTATAATGCCTTTTTAAGTATTAATACTGTGATGTTTTACTTTTACATAATTTTTGAGGTATTACTTGTACTTTTACTTAATTACTAAAACGCGGTTCTTTATATAACACTGCAGGTAGATGCTTGAACTTTTTAAGAGCGGGTCCTGTTAAAATTTCACTTGTTAAGTTTGTGTTTTTCTTCTTGAGCATGCCTTTTTTAAAATTGTAAGTTGCAATTAGCCCATAATTAAAGTGTTATTATTGTTATAATCGAGCAAATAATTAAGTTTTTATTGCAAAATAATTAAAATTTTGTAGAAATCAATCATAATTTAATTATTAATCAACGGTTATACTCAATGTCTATTTCTGCGTAGTCGTTAGAAACAGAATAGCGCAAAAATAAGAGTCCAGGTAACTACAGAACTGTAGAAGCCCAAACATCCATTTGCATTCATAAGTATCTCAAATCCCTTAAACACTTAACTTCGGTTATTGAGTTCCGATGACTAAATATTTGCTCTAATAAACTTATTAGTTAACTTACTGATTTACGGACCCTGGTTATTTCATCATTATGAATCGTATTATCTATGCAGTGATAAATGACTTGGCTAACTCAAGCAAATTTTTCATATCCTCCCTGTACATCATAGCTGCAACGGGTGATGTGCTTGTAAATGTAAATTCATGTTAAATGAGAGTTACAATTTCTATCAAAATCTTCGAAATAATTCCACACCGGGGTTTTCGGTTTTAAGTCCAGAGAATTGCTTTATTATACTAGCCATTTTTTTTACACACTTCAGAGAGTATTATAACGAACGATAAACAGAATTTTCTTGCGCAATTCTAAGAAACTGTGTCGCATGCTCAATAACTTTTGTAAAATTATTGAAAAATCTTCAAAAACTAAAACTCAAATAAAATCTTTCAAGTTTCTATAACGTTTTATAGCTATAATTTCTATTTGAAATTGAAATCTCTCCTTTGGAGATGTCAAAAAATGTCTTTATTCATTAATCATTCAAAGTTCTAAATAATGTTAAACAATAGAACTAATCCTATGATAATTCCCAGACGTGGAGAGAAAGACAGATGAGCTCAATGTCCTACCAATAATAAGCTTCAATTCCCTGGAAGGGTCAAGGCTTCTTAACTTAGAGGATGTTGAATGTTTTTAACATGTTTTGAAGGATTCAGTGACGAAGACATTGTAAGCATGGTTCAAACTTTTCCAAACATTCCTTACCACAGTCAGTCGAAAGAGCCGTTAAGCTAACTTCCGAAAGAAGCCAGCCAGACTTAACAACCTAATTCTTGCAAAATTCAAGAGTATATGTGCCAGGAAATGTTTTAAGACCAAAAAAGACTACAATTTATTTTAGTTATTGTCAATAAACTCATGTTAGGTGATTGTGGCAGAATGTAAATTAGTTAAATCAAAAAATGTAGCTAAGGAACTTTCTTTTATATGATAAGGTCATAAATGCAGTAAATAATATGCAATTAAGGTTGGAATATAGCTTTGAAATTTTAAATGCTATCGTAATATAGTATAATTTAATTACTCCTGAAACAAATAATTAAAAAAGTAGTTTTTCATTGGTGCCTAATATACAAGCTTCACAGGAGCTCATAGAAAAGCTCCAGTTCCTTTTTCCATTTGCTTTCATCGTCGAGAGGCTCAATTACGGCGATGTCAAGATCCTTCTTGGTCTGAATAAACCAACGCACCATTTCTTCTCCAAGTGCTTCCTTGATCGTTTCGTCTTCTTCTAAGGCAGCTATGGCATCCTTTAAGGAAAAAGGAAAATATTTTTCAGTTTCAGTATCCGGCTTAAAAACAATTGGCTCATGAATTAATTTCAAATCAGATCCTTCGGTTCTTGGACTTTGAAGGGGGAGTTTGTTTAAAATTCCATCCAAACCAGCTGCGATCGTGCAAGCAGTGGCTAGATATGGGTTGCAAGCGCCTGAAAGCAATCGGTTTTCCACGTATGTTTCAGAAGGACTGACGCTTTTTGCTCTATAAGCCACAAACCTATCATCCATACCCCAATCAATTTTGCTTGGTACGCAAAATTTGTGCATGCGTCTGTAACAGTTAGAAGTTGGACAGCAAAACGCACATAAAGCTTTTCCATGTTTAATGAGTCCTGCTATAAAATGTTTGTGTAACTCTGATAGACCATTTTTGTCTTCTGGATTATAAAATGCATTTATCAGCTCGCCATTAGAATCTTTTTTCCAAAGAGACATATTCAGATGAAGCCCTGTTGTGTAACTTGTTGTAAAAGGCTTTGCCATGAATGTGGCCACATATCCAAGTTTCTGAGTCATTTCCTTAATTGCATTTTTCATAAGGAAAATTTTGTCTGCACCCTTTATTCCATCTACTGGTTCCATGACAAATTCAAACTGTCCTTCTCCGCGTTCTACCGCAATCATAGAATTATCGATACCCGCTTTGTAAAGGTTTTCTTCCAAAGTGCAGATATAATCTTCACACTGAGACGTGCGCAAAGTAGTGTAGGTATCCATGCCGTCAAAAATGGGCTTATTCGTGTCCCGATGATATACTGCAAATTCTGCTTCAAATGCAGATTTGAAAACAAATCCCAGTTTCTCGAATCTTTCCAATTGCTTCCTCAGAACGTATCTACTGCAGGCTTCTTGATGAGATCCATTTCTGAATGGAGGTATCCAGAATGATTCGCATAAAACCTGGCCAATTCTACGTTTGTGTTTACCTGGACGAGAAAAAATATTTAACTCATCGTGTACAATCTACGTTCATGTTTGGGTTAATCATTTCGTAACACACACCTTCCGACTCATGGAAATTAATTTTTCCAGTACTATTCCACGGAATCTCATGGAATGTACCTGGGCATGGCATAATGATGCAATTAGGCAAATGTTGTTCCATGATTTCTTTAGTAAAGGTCATGTTAGTTCTTGAATCCACTGACATGATACCTTCGACACCCAAAATTAAAACTTAAATTATCACAAGTTTTAGATAAACAATTTTTTAACGCCTTATTTAGTTTTTTTTTAAATTTTGTTTTTACAAAGCCACCTCCGGACATAGGAATTCCTCCTTTGATAGCAGCCTGAGCATGTCTCCTTGGCACTACCACTGACCTACTTATGCCGTGCATGTCGGCGACAGTGAACCTTATGTAGTCGAAGGCATTCCCTCCCTCCTCTTCTTTCTTCAAGATTTCTTTGAAGTCGAATTTGACGTCCATCTTTTCAGTTTCCTAAAAAAATCGTCACATGAATTTTGGTACGGTCTTCAAATACAATGTTATTGTCATAAATTAAAACACCTAAAGTTATTAATGGAAGATAGTTTTATAAGTAAGGAAATTATTATAAATATCTATTTTAAATCTCCTGAACGATTTCCAAACAGATTAGAAGACTTGAATTGTGTAATGAAAGTATTGCATAAATTTAAAGTTTAGATTTTAAACCTATATCTTCTCTATAACTTAAAAACAGGCTTATCCAATTCGCCTACATCATAGTTAATTTTATTTGGAACTAAAACTAATTAGCTAAAATATTGTAGATAATAAAAGCTATATTTAAAAAAATTTAAAACTAAAGAATCCCACATCAAAATAAAACGGAACTAAAATGAAACTATAACATTGAAAAATCAAAATTATAAATTAAACTAAATTAATGACTATAAATAACGAAAAAAAATCATTTTTATTAGTACAAATAAAGATCCAAGGACATGCGTCTTATTTTGAATTCGTTCTTATGGACGAAAAGTTCTAAATTTGAAGAAAATCATTTTCGCCCTCATATGTAAATGTCCAATTTTTGTATATAATATAATCCTAAGTCTAAGTACCTTAAAATCGATATGTTCGATATCAAAATTAACTTTTCAGCTCAAAATGGTATTAATTACACTATGCTATGACGTGTTTGTTCACATTCTGAAATGAAAAATTTATGGTCACCTTGACAACCACTATGCATGTTTGATCTAAACTAAAAGTTTTTTTACCCATTTACTATCAGTTAAAAGTGATTGGTGTGCACCAATGATCTCTTGCTCTTAGGATTAGATTGGGTTAGGTATTGAACTCCTAACGGAGAACCACCAAAAGCAAAAATAAGCCGTATTATTATTACACTAGAAATCTAAAACATGACCTAGTTTTTTAATTTCACCAAGGGAAGGTTAATTTAAAAATTGATTCGGGCTGGCATTCGATTTACTGTCTGCCCTTGCCTTACAAGCATATGTAAGGAGAGAGTTTTCTCAGCATGTGAGGTCTTAGCATTTAGGAAACAGTTGATGTTTTACAAATTTGGATAGGAAAGTGTCTTTAACAGTTAAAAGTAATTGAGTAATTGAAATTGAATCAAATGCATTGTTTGGCATAAAAGCTAAAAATTTAAAACTAACTACATAAAAAAATATATAAAAACCTAAAATTTGAAACCATAACTAAGCTATACTTACAAAATCATGACGATACTAACTATAACTCAGAACTAAAATAACTATGCCTTTCAGTCTTCTAATTACTCAATCTGAACGCCAGAATATAATTGATAATCATGAATATCTAAACATGCAATACTGATAACACGATTGATATTGCATAATATCAGGCTCAATGATGCCGAAATACTCACCAAGTCAAGGCAAGATCCAAAGAGCGGACATCTGTTATTGAAAACAAGATACTGGCTGAGCATTATAAGCAGCAGTTACCTTCACAAGGTACGTTGAGAAGCCTTCGATAGACTGCGTGAAGGTTCTTTATGACTCTTTGTTTGTCATTCTCTCAATTTTTTCTTCAATAGAATTTACGACCATAAATTTACTTTAAAAAAAACGTTATATTTGCTTTTTTTATATTTTATTTTGATCTATGTTAATATTTAATTAAAATAAAATAAATGTTCCACTTCTGTTAATTGTTATTAATGCCCCTTGATATAAATTCAATTTGAATAAAACATACTAATTAGTTAAGCATTGCTAATTGCTAAGCATTAGTATGTTGACATTCGCTGAATAACGAAATTATTGGACGCACAGGACTACCTGTTCCATTTCAAAAGCCGTTCCAAGTTCTACTGCAATACCAAGTCAACCCGCAGGAGAAACTGAGTTATTTCCCATAAATAAGTTTTCACCAACACGTTGTCCTGCTAGAATAATTAGAAATCGATTGCTAGCTAATGATTGATAGAGGCTACTCTAGCACCTGTTACCTTAAAAGCTACTGACATCGTTATTTGTTTCATATTATAAGTTTCGATAAATAATTACAGATCTCTTTACTTTCCTTAGGTGTTTTTAGTGTGAAATCAAGAAAATGTTTGCCACTAACTCACAATTGCACTACCTAGCAATATACTTCACTGCTGTAATATTTACTTACACATAAAAAATATTTGGCACTTCAGCAAATTTTAAAATTCTGGCAATGTGTCTGCTTCTTAAAATCTCCACTTGTAAAGCTTGAACTTTTATCGATCTCATCACACCGCTGGCAAAAGGTGCTTCAAATTCAAGGCAAATAATTTTAATTTATCAGTTATGCCATGTTTTTAAAAGGATTTATCTTCACGATCTCACCTGTAGTCTGGCTTTCATCATTTGTTCTTGTATATCTTTTACATCAAGCATGAAGTTGTGGTACAAATGTTGTCACCATTGTTCAGTTGATTGCATAAAGATTTTATTTTATTTATCCTTGTTTGAAAATGTGAAACATGTGATTGAAAATATGTTCATCTCGACATCATTGAAGTTGCTTTAGGTTTTCGGTTGCTTTTCATCTTAAAACTGTTACTCTGCTGTTCGTCGCGAAAAACTTGTCAACACCTGTGCCTTATGCCTACCAAATTTTTTTAGGGAAATATAAAAACGTATGTAATCATGCTTTTCTTGTCAGTTCAAAATCCAGAGTAAACCAAAACAGAAATGGATTATCCCCGGTTTCCTGAAATCCTGCAGAGTAAAAAGTAAACTCTACAAAACATATTTAATTCAGTTCCAGCAAACAAATTCAAATTCACAAATTACAGAATCAAAACAATCAAACAAGCCACGATTTGCTAACACTTCTCATTCCAGAAATGCGGAAATCTAAAGGGTACTTGGAACATCGTAAAAATTACTTTTTCCAGAGAGAGCAAATCATTTCACATTCCCGACATGTTTTACTCAGACGGTGGAGGTGAACTAAGCTATCCAATAGTAACAGTCCATGAATTAAACACTTAAACCTAATTTACAAAATCTAAACCTTTTCAATATTCCTTATGAATTCTCCTGCTTCCAAAATGTGCTCTTTCTTTGCATCACCAACAGATATCATTCAAATAATTAAAGAATTGAGGATGTCCAGTCAGTGACATTCCTATAACTGAAACTAGAATTATTGTAATAAAAGTTATATAGAAATGATTAAAATTGATTAGAAGTTAAACTTTATAGAAGTAAAAATTATTATTATTATTATTATTATTGTGAGTCGAGCGAAGCGAGCGAACACCAAGCGCGCGAAGCGCGCGTCTGGGCGCCCCCAACGCAAGCGTCATCTTTTGGATTTTATCCCTCGAGACCATTGTTCATTGACCACACCTGACGTACGTCTTACAGAAGGGGATTTCACCCATCCAGGACCAGTGGTCTAGTTCAAATCATTATACAAGTTCCGGTGCACACCCAGACTATGTCTTACAGGGGGAGTTTCACCCTCCCTGGGAATTTTGTGACCGGTTCTAGCGTCTCATGTCATGGGACCGCATCCAGGGCGGTTAGTGTATCTGGCCATTACAACCAGACGATACGTAACCCAATTACAACTGATCGCTACGATATAAATCGTACAGTTCAAATGTAGTATCGTACACGCGCTCCCATCTTTCGACGAGAAAGGTCCCACCTGCTCAAAAAACCTCCGTAAAATGAGCGCTTAGCGGTTACAGGGTATGGCAAAATACCCCGACCTCAGAAGGCCAAATGGTCCACGGCTGCTGATTTGCCGGTATAGCACGTAGTAACGTGCACCGCTTATTTCGCAGCTAACTTCTGCATAAGGTCGTTACCCCTATCCGCCACCTGGGGACGCGCGGCGTAGCTGATGGCACAGCCAGAGAAAGCTACTACCTCAAGAGAGTCATAGTTACTCCCGCCGTTATTATTATTATTATTATTATTATTATTATTATTATTATTATTATTATTATTATTATTATTATTATTATTATTATTATTATTATTATTATTATTTATTATTATTATTATTATTATTATATTATTATTATTATTATTTATTATTATTATATTATTATTATTATTATTATTATTATTATTATTATTATTATTATTATTATTATTATTATTATTATTATATTATTATTATTATTATTATATTATTATTATTATTAAAACAGCCCCGTCAAAACAGCCCCGCGTCAAAATAGCCCCGCGTCAAAATAGCGGTAGAATTGGTTCTTAGTTGATTTGTTACATGTCCACATGACGTGATGATAAGGTGAGAATAATTTATATTAAATACCAACTTGAAAAGTCCATGTAAAGTAGCCGGAATCCTAATAATATTTTAGACGATAAATCTTCAAACCACTAATTTCGAATTAAATTTGGAACCAGTTATCGGTTAATGTATTCAACTCAAAAAGTTTTTTTTTAAATACACTGACGGGGCTATTTTGTCCTGAGCTATTTTGTCGATGGGCTATTTTGACGGGGATATTTTGACGAGGCCATTCCGACGGGATCATTTCGTCCAGTGCTATTTTGTCACCGGGATGTTTTGACGGAATTTTGTCGGGGCTGTTTTGACGGGGCTATTTTGTCCTGGGCTATTTTGACGCGGGGCTATTTTGCCGGGCTGTTTTGACGGGGCTGTTTTGTCGCCGGGCTGTTATGACGGGTCACCACTTAAAGCTATTTGCAATGCTAGCATACAAATTCAGTGATGAATGCAGTTATTTGGCTGTAATTCCATCATTTCAAGGCTCATTTGCACATATAAAACTTATATTTACTATAACTTTAATAACTATCTTTAGTTATTTAATCAAAGTCTCAAGAGACACTAAGACATTTTTGAACGCTTGATTTTAGGATAAAAGGAAAATGGTCCTATCTGAAAGTTTTACGAGGTTATGCCCCTTGGAAAAAGCTGAAACGAAATTTCTATATCTGAGAAAGAAGAAAGAGAACAAGAAAACAAGTATAAGAAGAAACGTAAAGGTGTATTTGATGACCCTTTCATTCTGGAAAGTGTGTCCTAAAAAGCTGCTAGGTGTAGGAAACCTGGAGTGGATGAATGGCTGGACGGGCGGATGTCCCATCTGACAGCCCAAGTGATAGTGAGAGCAGTTCTAAGTGACATTCATGGTGAGATGTCAGAATATCCTGATTTGTCAAAGCTGAGCTAACATTTGGGACATTCTTTGTCCCACTAGACTTATGTTAAATTTTAAGTCTTTTTTAAAGTATTGTTGTAAACTTGGAAATTAATTAAGGTTATATTGCTAAAATAATTAAATTTATATTTCATTATATTTGGTATCTTTTTCGGGCACGTGGTTTCTATTATTGGTAAGAAAAGCATTCTTGCTAATCACATGACAAACAGCAAGAATCCAGACAACTTGGAAGCCCAAATATTCATTTGCATCCTTAAAAACTTAACTTTTGTTATTCAGTTCCGTTAACTAAATACTTGCTCTAATAAACTTATTAGTTAACTTGCTTATTTGCGGACTCACGTGTTATTTCAGTATATAAAATGTGCATGTTTATTAATGATGGCTATCCCTTGTGGCTACAAATGCTGAAGGCAGAAGAAATTGTAAAACATTCTATTTTGAAGATTTCACCACTTATAAACAATGACATATACCGTTTAAAACACGACAATTTATTTTTACTATGCAGGATTTCAAGAGACCGGGAATAATCCATTTCAGTTTTTATTTACTCTGGATTTTGAACTGACAGTTACCGCAGGAAAACATGGTTATATATGTTTTTATATTTCTCTAGAAAAAGTTGGTAGGCATAAAGAGCATAGGTGTTAGCAGGTTTTTCGTGACGAACTGCAGAGTAACAGTTTTAAGATGACAAGGTCATCTCAATAACGAAAACAACTTTAATTATGTCGAAATAAACTTATTTTCAATTGCATGTTTCATATATTCAAACTGGGATATATTCGTGATGCAATAAACAAAATAAAATCTTTATGCAATCAACCGAACAATAAAAACAACCAACATTTGTACCACAATCTCATCAAGTTTGACTTAAAAGATACACAAGAACTGAACTTCAAATGATGAAAGCCATACTACAGGTGACATCGTGAAGATAAATCATTTTAGAAACACGAGATCCCCTGCAAATCAAAAATATGTTCGCTTCAATGCATAAATAATCAATTACAATTATTTGCCATATGCCACTTTGAATTTGAAGCACCTTTTGCCAGCGGTGTACCGTGTGATGAGATCGATAAAAGTTCAAGTTTCACAAGAGGATGCTTCAAGAAGCAGAAGCATTGCCAGGATTTTAAAATTGGTCGAAGTGACAAGTATTATTTATGTGTACGTAAATATTGCAGCAATGAAGTATACTGCTAGGTAGTGCAATAGTCAGTTAGTGACAAACATTTATTTGATTTCACATTGAAAACACCTAAGAAAAGTAAAGAGACCTGTAATTTAGTTATCGAAACTTACAATATGAAACAAATAACGATGTCAGTAGCTTTTAAGGTACTAGATGCTAGTCTAGCTGCTATCTATCATTAGCTAGCCATCGATTTCTAATTTTGCTAGCAGCACAAGATGTTGGTGGAAACTTATTTATGGGAAATTCTTTTGGCTGACTTGGTATTGCGGTAGAACTGGGAACGGCTTTTGAAATGGAACAGGTAGTCCAGTGCCGTCCAAATAATTTCGTTATTCAAAGCATGTTAACATACTCATGCTCAGCATGCCGGAAGCTTTCCTAATTTAGTGGAGTTATTTTATATTGTGATCAATAAATTATTCATGAATTACATGGATTTAGTGAAACATCAAGGGCATTAAATAACAATTAACTAAAGTGAAGGATTTTTTTAAATTTTATTTTAATTAAAAATTAACACAAACAAATATAAATTATAAAAACAATTAAATTGTTTTCAAAAACCGTCTAACCTTAGGTAAATTGATAATCTTAATGTGGTTAACAAAAAAGTTGAGAGAAGGACAAAAAAGGATAAAGTCATAAAGAACCTGCGCGCAACCACTGAGGGCTTCTCAGCGCATTTTATGACTTATAAGCCGGTGCTCAGCCAGTGTCTTGCTTTCAATAACAGAAGCGGGCTCTCTGGATCTTGTCCTGACTTGGTGAGTAATTCGGCATCATTGAGTCTGATTTGATGCAGCATCATCAATCGTATTACCAGTATTGCATGTTTTCATTATATTCTGGCGTCCAGATTGAGTAATTAGAAGGTTGTAAAGCATAGTTTCGAGTTATACAGTGGAACCCACTTATCTCGACCTTGGTTAACTCGCCTACCATAAGTTAAGTCGACGTTTTTGAAGTGGAACCGCCAAATATGTTCTTTGTCTCATCATTTTTTCATCGGTTATGTCGATACTTTTATATCGCCGAACCCAAATATATCGAGCATAACAGAGTGCCGAATTTGCCACTTAACATAAGTTATCTTTATTCACGTGGCTAATCGTCGACTTTGAACTAGAACCGCCAAAGTGGCATTTTGAGGGAGTACGTAAAATTAAAAAATAAAAAGAATTGGCCGCTCACAGAAGGAGGAGAAATTGAAACCACAAGATCAGATGCATCTTTAATTTAATTTAAATTAATTAAAAAAGATTTAATTCTCGATTCGATACTGTTTCGTTTACTGATTCTTTTCTTTCGTTTCTGAACCTTTTGAAATCTGTTCTTCCAGAAGTCAATGATGTCCAGAAGTACCTTCAAGCAAAACGGATGAATTTGCAACAAAGTCCTGTCAAGCTCGCAGCGTTGAAAAGTTGCCTTCTTCAGAACAGAGAAAAGATGATGGACATTGCAATAGACGAATTCAAAAAACTCTGCTCTGAAATGGGTTTAAGCATGGAGCGTCGAATTCGAAAAAAGAAGCGAATGGATGGTGAAGGATTGACTGATGCAGCACTGGGATTTGATGCTAAGTTGAGTCAGGAAATGCTGTGTCGTCAACGGATTGAGTGAGAAAATATCTGGCAGATTTCAACAAATTCATGACCTTGCAAACAAATATGCCTTTCTCACACCTCACTGTTTGATGATAATTATGATTGTCAGCCTGGCGTGGTTGATGAAGACGTGGAGAAAAAAGAGTTCTTAGCCAGAAGGAAGAAATTGAAATATTTTGTGGAAGCTTCAGGAAACGATAAAGCAACTTTTGAGCTTCATACAGAGATACTGGACAGATACTGTGATCCTGCTGCATATCTTCTTAACTCAGGCTGCTAGTGTTGCTAGCTGTGAGCGTTCATTTTTCAAAGTTTTCTCATTAAGTTAATACCTTCGATCATCTATGAGCCATACAAGACTTACAGACCGATGGAGTGAATTTGAGACTGTTATAAAAAATTTGCGAAAACAAAAGCGCGGAAAATCAGTGTGTAAATTTTTAATTTCATTGGAGTTCCATGAAAATAAGTATTTGAAAGCTTTTTCAAAATTTGAAGGTTAACGTATTAACGGTCGAGAGTGAAAGAGGGATGGCAAGGACGGTTGGTATGACCCTGGGCTGAGAGGGCATATCTAAATATGCTTGTAAGGCAAGGGCAGAAGATACTAATTCAAATGCGAGCTAGAATAAATTTATAAATTAACCTTCCCATAGTAACTTCATTAGGAGTTCAAATCCTAACCCAATCGTATCCTAAAAGTCGGAGATACCTGGTGTATACCAATCACTTTTGACTTTAAACTCATGGTAAAATAATTTCAGTCTAGATCGTTCATGCTTAGTGGTTGTCAACGTAACCATAAACTTTTAATTTCAGAACGTAAACAAGCACGTCATAACGTAAAATAATACCGCTTTGAGCTAAAATCAAAGGCGGATTTAGTGGGCATGGCTTTCACCTTATTTAGAAAATATGAGAAATAAAAATAATAATATTCCAGTGGCCCCTCCCACCAAAGTGATCTAGATCTGCCCATGGTTAAAATGATTTTTATGAAATGATTGACAGTGCTTAGATTATTAAGAATGCATTGATTACACGTCTCTGTAAAATATACGAAATACAAGATAAACATATGAGAGAGAAAATGGTTTTCTTCAATTTTAGAACTTTTCGTCCCAAAGTACGAATTAAAAGTACGACGCATTTACCTAGATATTCATTTGTACTCAATAAATTTATCTTTTAATTTATTTTTTTATTGTTGGTTAAAGTCATTGTTCTTAATTTAGTTTGATGTATAATTTTAATTTTTAATTTTTATAGTTTCATTTTAATTCCGTTTTTATTTTAATTTGGGATTATTAAGTTTTAATTTTTTATATTTATATTTTTTTATTTTATATTATATTTTACATTATATAGTTCTGATTATCTATAAAATTTAGTTAACGACTTTTAGTTCCACGTAAGTAAAAATATGATGTAAGGCTAATTGGATAAACCTATTTTTAAGTTATAGAGTAGTTACAGGTTTAAATTTATTACTTTGTTGTTTTTTATTAATACTTTCGGCACCCCGTCATAACATCCCGGCGACAAAATAGCCCCGTCAAAATAGCCCGGAGTCAAAATATCCCAGGACAAAATAGCCCGGACAAAATAATCCAGTCTAAACAGCCCCGCCATATTAAATACCAAATTGAAAAGTCCATGTAAACTAAGGAAGTAACCGGAATCCTAATAATATTTTAGACAATAAATCTTCAAAACACTAACTTCAAATTAAATTTGGAATCAGTTATCGGTTAATGTATTCAACTCATAAATTTTTTTTTAAATACACTGACGGGGCTATTTTGTCTTGAGCTATTTTGTCGCCGGGCTATTTTGACGAGGCCGTTCCGACGGGATCATTTCGTCCTGTGCTATTTTGTCACCGGGCTGTATTGACGGGGCTGTTTTGTCAGGGATGTTTTGTCTGGGCTGTTTTGACGGGGCTATTTTGACGGGGCTGTTTTGACGGGGTTATTTTGTCGTCGGTCTGTTAGGGTTAGCAATACTTTCATTAAACAGCTCGAGTTTTCCAATCTGTATGTAAATCATTCAAAAGATTTGAAATAAATAATTATAATATTTTTCCTACATGTAAAACTATTTTTATTTAACGACTTGAGTTGTTTTGATTTAGAAACTGTTAAAATGGACGAAAAGTTCGATTTCGAAGAAATCTTGAGGAAAGAAGAGGATGGAGGGAAAGCCTTTGACTATATAAGGTTCAGTTTCGCCGACATGCACGGCATAAGCAGGTCAGTGGTAGTGCCAAGGAGGCATGGTACTGGGTTTTTTCTTTTGTTAATAATTATTAGGTTAATAGGCCACTCATTCAACAGTATTTAAAGCTGTGAATCATTAATGAGTGGAAACGTTTTGTTGAACCTCCAAAAGATAAATTTGTTCAAATTAGCGGATTTGACGATGGCATTATATTAGGTGCCTGTTAATTAGACATTAGAAGGCAAAGCAGATGCAAATCGTGAAATTCATGTAAAAAATATTTGTTAAAACAAAAAGCAAAATATACTTTATTTATGAACCTCAACTGAATAATCCAGCTCAATATGAGGCTTGGTTTTTAACCGATTAAAACATAAGTAAACTTTTAAACTAAGTAGATTTTAATCTAGTCAAATAAATAATGTTTGCGCTTATGGCAAATTAACTTTAATATTACATATTTTTATTATATAAATGTTTCCTAATTTTAACCTGGGATATATTTGTGATGCACATATAAAACAAAATCTGTATGCATTATCCCAACAACTTCATCATGTTTGAAGTAAAAGAAACGCAGGGTGATAAAGACTGACATGAATGTCACATGAATATTTTTGAAATTAATAAAAGCATACTAAATCAGTATGAAACAGGAGTATAATAATAAAGCTTACCCTTTATTATACCTGTTGATTTGTGACATTTCTTTCAAATTACTATGATGTTTTTTATGTAATTTTTACGAAATTTGAATCAGGTGCTCAATTTTTATTTGGGCAGCATAAACTTCTAGGGGATCTGGGATTTGTGACAATGTATGAAAGAAGGGGAAGGTTCAAAATGGTCTAAAATATTGTGGCATACTTTATAAATGATTCCAAGTAGCATCCTCCGGTCTTTACGCAACATTGAGATTTGTTGGGAGCTCCATCATGCAGAAGTCAAAAACCACTTTCTTGAAACTCTTCATTTGTTTGAGATAGAAAAACGTCAAATTAACGTTATACTGAGAGGGTAAAGGAAAGTAATCAATTGAACAAACAACACCTACTTTTGTTTTACTGACTTGTTACTGTTTTCTTTTTATGTTCTTAATTTTATTGACTGCTGTAGTTTGTTACAGTGCCTTGACATTCTAGAACCTGAGTCATAAAAGACTCTTTAACATTTACTGAATGAAATTTGAAACACTAGAATCTTGGCTGGGCAAGCTCATGCGGCCCGTAGACACGTTGGAAGGGGAAGGTTCAAAATGGTCTAAAATATTGTGGCATACTTTATAAATGATTCCAAGTAGCATCCTCCGGTCTTTACGCAACATTGAGATTTGTTGGGAGCTCCATCATGCAGAAGTCAAAAACCACTTTCTTGAAACTCTTCATTTGTTTGAGATAGAAAAACGTCAAATTAACGTTATACTGAGAGGGTAAAGGAAAGTAATCAATTGAACAAACAACACCTACTTTTGTTTTACTGACTTGTTACTGTTTTCTTTTTATGTTCTTAATTTTATTGACTGCTGTAGTTTGTTACAGTGCCTTGACATTCTAGAACCTGAGTCATAAAAGACTCTTTAAACATTTACTGAATGAAATTTGAAACACTAGAATCTTGGCTGGGCAAGCTCATGCGGCCCGTAGACACGTTGGAAGGGGAAGGTTCAAAATGGTCTAAAATATTGTGGCATACTTTATAAATGATTCCAAGTAGCATCCTCCGGTCTTTACGCAACATTGAGATTTGTTGGGAGCTCCATCATGCAGAAGTCAAAAACCACTTTCTTGAAACTCTTCATTTGTTTGAGATAGAAAAACGTCAAATTAACGTTATACTGAGAGGGTAAAGGAAAGTAATCAATTGAACAAACAACACCTACTTTTGTTTTACTGACTTGTTACTGTTTTCTTTTTATGTTCTTAATTTTATTGACTGCTGTAGTTTGTTACAGTGCCTTGACATTCTAGAACCTGAGTCATAAAAGACTCTTTAAACATTTACTGAATGAAATTTGAAACACTAGAATCTTGGCTGGGCAAGCTCATGCGGCCCGTAGACACGTTGGTATCCTATGACGATGTCAATTTTGTTCGATCAAAGATTTTTATATATTTTTGAAATTTTATTCCGACTATTTGATATGAATCTAGAGATATTAAATTGTTTTTTTTTTAGCTCCGAAATTGATTAGTTTCTAATCGTTAACTATTGTATTCGAAACTGCGTTTTTGTTCAACAGGATGTGGCTTTTGTTTACATTTTCAAAGTACTTTGTAAAGTATTGTGAAAAAATTGTAAAGTTATTTGTTACAATACACAAAACTCAGTTTGATATGGAATTTGAAAAGAGATTCCAACACTTCAAGAACTTGGAACCACTTTTCAATATCCTCAGTTCGCCATTTAGTGCAGAAACTGATTCATCCCAGAGGTTATACAGTTAGAGCTGCTTGACCTATAAACAGATTATGACCTGAAATTGAAGTTCTAGAGTGTTCTTCTGCTGGAGTTTTGTGGATCCTTGCCAGCAGCAGCATTTCCACACTTAAAAACTTTGCTGCCAAAGCTGTCACTATTTGGATCCACATACATCTGTGATCAGGTTTTTTCTTCGCTGAAAAAAAATCTAAGAACAGGTGACTGAATGCAATTTGAATGCAGTCATGCGAATCGTAACCAGTAAACAGTTCAATAATATTATCCTAAAAAAGTCGGGGCTTGCAGAGTTTATTATTACTAACGATTGCGTAACAAGCCTTATTGCTGAATATTCGCGGATCGTCAAGTGTGGTGTTTAGTGAGATATTTGAGAGCTATTTATGGGACGAACTTTATTGAAATATAAAGTCAATTATTGAAAATATTATCAAAATACATTTTTTAAATTTTAATTTATTTTGTTATTAATTTTTATTTTGTAATAGGTTTAACTACATTTTTCTTACATTTTTCAATTCCGCTCGTGAATGTGAAATGAAATGGCAAATGGCAAAATGGTTATTATCAATAATTCATATTGTTGTAAACTTAGTTTTTGAAATTAATTAAGTTTATATTGCTAGTGTAATTAAATTTGTATTTAATTATATTTGGTATCATTTTCGTGAACGTGGTCTCGCTATTATTGCTATAGAAATCATTCTCGCTAATCACCTGACAATCGGCGAGAGTCCAGACAACTCAGAAGCCCAAATATCCATTTGCGTCCTTAAGTACCTCAAATCCTTCAACACTTAACTTCTGTTATTCAGTTCCGTTAACTGACTACTTGCTCTAATAAACTTATTAGTTAACTTGCTTATTTGCGGCCTTCCCCCTCCCGATAACAATAAAGTTCTCTATGTGATCGGTAGAAAATATTTGTTCGCCACTGCTCTAAACAGAATACTCTAGATAAAAATTGAAGTTTCCTGGATTTGTTTTTTCAAACTAGAAGTGATATCATGGTCAAGTAAGTCGTGGCTATATTTGCCACTATTTGACTATATTTGTGAAAAGTGACTGAAGCAGCTTGATAACTGATTCTCAAAGAATATGTTGTTCACAGGAATGTGCGATTTAATTTTTATTAAAAAATCAAAATATTGAGATCTGCTGAGAATGCTAATTTCCATTTACTCTCTGGAGTCTCTAAAGGACTTCAGTGAGGAGCACCATTTCCGCTTTAAGGTATTTAAATCTCAGTTCGAAGATATAAAAAAATTGAATCACGATTTTATGATGATGCAGATCTGGAAACTATGTATCGGCTATGACAAAGTAAGCCAAAAATGTAATTATTTTGTTTCAAGTGTTCAGAATTATATTGAGAACAGACTACTCGTCAGATATCAGTGGAGCATGTTTCCATTATTTTAATTTCTTTCCATTTTCTCATTTTTCTTGTTGCGGGTCAGATTTGAGAACTTGGTGAGTAAGGACAACCCTAGAGAACACCAATCAGTTTTAACTTTTTACTTATTGTAGCTATGTAAATTAACTTATAATTTGTAGGTCAAATATGCGTCATTGTTGTCAACGTAACCATAAACTTTTAATTTCGGAATGCAAATAAAAGCTTCATAAAATTGCATTTATAATAAAGAAACAGACGATATTATAGTTTGTGATTATATTGATAACACTTCTCTGTAAAATACGAGATTTACGTATGATGGCGAAATGATTTTCATAAACTTTCGAACTTTTCGCCAATTTTTCATCCAAAAGTACGAACGCCAGTTTTTCGTCCAATGTCGACGTTTCTCATGCACGACTAATCTCTTGGGTCTGGTACTTGTACTCATAATATTGATTTTATTTATTATTTTTTTCGATGTTCGATGTTTATGCTGATGTTTATAAAATGGTTATTGTTCATAATTCAGTTTTATTTGTAATTTTGTTTTTTCAAGTTTTTTTGGTTTCATTTTAGTTCCGTTTTATTTTAATTTAGGTTAATTTATCCATCGCTCCATCATTTGTTTAGGTCCAACCGTCTACTCTAAGAAAGCCAATTCACATATCTGGTCAATCAAACTCTTTCAAGCGTCTTTATAAACAACTTATTGAATTACCATAAACTGCATAATTCAACAATCCGTTTTTTGAAATTAGATTATTTATAATTGGACACCCGACAGCGGAAGTTTTTTCCAGTTCATGGTTGATGTTATGTAATTTTTGACGTACAAATAAAAAAAAAAGAATAATTTATTTATAATATAGCTTTAGTAACCTATAATATTTTATTTAACTAGTTTTGTAGTACCACACAACCAAAATGTACAATGATGTAGGATGACTTGGATGAATCTGTTTTGTCTTCTAGATAAGATATAGGTCTAAGTTTATAAAACACATTCATTACACAACTAATTAACTTCAAATTAACGTTTGCAAATCGTGCATGGTTAAAAGTCTGTTAAGATATCTAAAATAAACAATTACAAATTATTACAATTTATTCACACAAAATTATTTTAATTAAGGACGTTAGCTATTTTGATTTATTAAAGTAATGATGCATTTTATTTAAAATTCAAGACAGAAATCACATTTTTTTTCAAGAAACTGTTAAAATCGACGAAAAGTTCGATTTCAATGAAATCTTGAGAAAAGAAGAGGAAGGAGGGAAGGCTTTCGACTACATAAGGTTTAGTTTCGCCGACATGAACGGCATAAGCAGGTCAGTGGTAGTGCCAAGGAGGCATGCTCAGGCTGCCATCAAAGGGGGAAGACACGAATAAGCCCATTTTTGAGGGCATGGATGCCAGCGCTACTTTGCGCATGTCTCAATGTGAAGATTATCTGTGCACTTTGGAAGAAAATCTTTACAAGGCAGGTGTCGATAATTCTACAATTGTTGTAGAACACGGAGAAGGACAGTTTGAATTTGTCATGGAACCAGTAGATGGAATAAAGGGTGCGGACACAATGTTCCTTATGAAAAATGCAATTAAGGAAATGTCTCAGAAACTTGGATACATTGCAACATTCATGGCAAAGCCCTTTACAACAAGTACAACAACAGGGTTTCATCTGAACATGTCTCTTTGGAAGAAGGATTTTAATGGCGAGCTGATTAATGCATTTTATAATCCAGAAGACAAAAATGGTCTATCAGAGTTACATAAACATTTTATAGCAGGACTCATTAAACACGGGAAAGCTTTATGTGCGATTTGCTGTCCAACGTCTAACTGTTACAGACGCATGCACAATTTTCTGGCACCGAGCAGAATCGATTGGGGAATGGATGATAGGTTGGCAGCTTACAGAGCAAAATGCATCAGTCCTTCTGGAACGTACGTGGAAAACCGATTGCCTTCAGGCGCCTGCAACCCATATCTGGTCACCGCTTGCACGCTCGCAGCTGGTTTGGATGGAATTTTAAACAAACTCCTCCTTCAAAGCCCCAGGACCGAAAAACCTGATTTGAACTTAATTCACGAGCCAGTTATTTTTAAGCCAGATACTGAAACTGACAAATACTTTCCTTTTTCTTTAAAGGATGCCATAGCTGCCTTAGAAGAAGACGAAACGATCAAGGAAGCACTTGGAGAAGAAATGGTACGTTGGTTTATTCAAACCAAGAAGGATCATGACATCGCTGTAATTGAGCCTCTCGACGATGAAAGCAAGTGGAAAAAGGAACTGGAGCTTTTCTATGAGTTCCTGTAAAACATGAACACACGTAATTTTTGCTGATATTATTTGGCTATTAGAGAAAATATGTTCATGGTATAAGTTTATTATTGATTTTTATTTATTTTATTTCAAAACAAATTGCAGGGTCATCTATGACCTCTTACGCAATTATATACAATGGTTTTAGATTTTCGCGAGAACAGAGTGCAACGGTAAGAAGGTTAAGTGATCACTTAATTAGGAGGTAATTATTGAGGTTAAAGAGCGACAGGCAGGATTTGAAGCTAGAAAATGTTGAGGAATTAATGATGTCATGGGGTAGAGAGTTCCAGGGTTTGACGACTCGGTTGATGAAGAAGTGTTGCCTGTGTTTGGTGGAACATTGTTCTTGTCGTAGGGAATTCCGGAATTGTGCACTGAACAAGCCCGTGAACTATTTTATAGCAGAAGCATAGGTCGCTGATAAGCCGTCTATGTTCAAGAGTATTGAGTCTCAGCAGTCGTAATCTGGTATGGTAGGGCAGAGATCTAAATCCGGGTATGGTTCTTGTAAAATATCTTTGGACACGTTTGATCTTTTGTACGAGCTGCTTGCTATGTGGGCTCCATATTGGGGAACAATATTCGAGGATAGGTCGGACATAAGTGCAATATGCTCTGGTTAGAATTTTTTTGTGTCTTGTACGAAAGCATTTAAGGAGTAGTCTCAACCTCACAAATGCTTTATGAACAATGGTGTTAATGTGGGCTTTGTAGGTGAGTGTGTTATCAATGAGCACCCCAAGATCACGGGCGCTATCTGATACAGGTAAGGTTTGTGAGGCAATTGTGTAGTTGCTTGATGGAGTCTTGATGCGTGATGTCTTGATGGAAATTTGTATGCATTTTTCGGGAGCCAGCTGTAATTGCCATTTATTGCTCCATAGCACCAACTCGTTGATTGCAGTTTGCAAGGAAGAGTTCTGAGGAGATGAAGATTTTGAGTAGAGTTTGATATCATCTGCAAATAATTTTAATTTGACAGATTTTTTAGCGAGTGTGTCGGCAACATCGTTTATATAAATTAGGAACAGCGTAGGTCCGAGCACACTCCCTTGAGGCACACCACTGATTACATCGCCATTGATGGATAGGTGGCCGTTTATTTTGACTGATTGAGATCGGTTTGATAGGAATGCTTCGAGCCACGAAAGCAGGTTGCCTGAGAATCCATAAGCCCGAAGTTTGATCAGCAGCTTTTGAGGAGATACTGAATCGAATGCCTTCCTGAAGTCGAAGTATATGATGTCGATGCCCTGCTGCATTGACATGGACCAGTTTGTGCATTCCATGAGGTTTGTGCATGTTGATCTGGAGTTAAGAAAGCCATGTTGTTCAAGTGATATAAGATTGTTGACTTGTTGGTAATTCAAGATGTCTTCGTTAATCATCCGCTCCATTGCTCGACAGCAACAGGATGTGAGCGATATAGGTCGGTAGTTACTGGGGTCAGAAGTGGCGCCTTTTTTATGTATAGGGGTTATATGAGCAGATCTCCAATCATGGGGTAGTTCGTGCACATTGAAAGAGAAGCTGAAGATGTGGCAGAGTGGCAAGCAGAGACCGGTAGCACAATTTCTGAGGAAGTTATTTGTTATTCCATCCGGACCAGATGAGAGGGATGGCTTGAGATTGCGGAGTGTTTGGTAAGTACGGTCTGGAGTAAACGTTATTTGGGCAATTTTCTTGTTGGTACGTGAAGTTAAGGTAGGAATTGAGCCATCATCAGTTGTGAATACACTACAAAAGTAGGTGTTAAAAATATTTGCCATTTCAATTGAATCTGAAGTGTAAGTTTCATCTTGCTTTTTTAATTCCTGTATTGGGTTGTGTGTCGATAGTTTTCTGTTCACAAAGCGGTAGAACTGTCCCAAATCTCCGGATGATGCAAGCCTACTCTCTTGTAAATTGTGGTGGTCTTTAATGATTTTTTTGAGATTTCTTGAAAGCCTGTCGAAGAGATTTTTGTCCTCAATCCTCCCACCTAAATGCCATTTACGGAAGGCAAGGAGTTTCATTCTCTGGGCCTTTAAAATGAAGTCAGGATATAATGGTTTTGTCGTTCCAGTGGTAGTGATGGGAGGGTTACGTTTAGGAGTAATCCTATCAATGGCATTCTGCACAATATTTAAAAACATTCTCCAGTAGTCGTCAACAGAAAAGCAATATTGAAATAGGTCATTCCAGTTGATTTCACAAAAGTAATTATTGAGATCTCGATAACCTGATTTGGTTATGTGTTTATAGTTTTGACAGTAGAGACATTATTTGACATTATGCTTTTAGTATTCCAAATAAAAAATGTTTTGTTAACTGATCCGGTGGAAAGTATGATTTATCGTTTGCACTTTCAAATATAGTTTATTTTTTTATTTAATCTTGAATCAAGACTAGCGTTAGACTTAATAATTGATGGATTCATATCTTAAATGGTACTGGGTTTTTTCTTTTGTTAATAATTATTAGGTTAATAGGCCACTCATTCAACAGTATTTAAAGCTGTGAATCATTAATGAGTGGAAACGTTTTGTTGAACCTCCAAAAGATAAATTTGTTCAAATTAGCGGATTTGACGATGGCATTATATTAGGTGCCTGTTAATTAGACATTAGAAGGCAAAGCAGATGCAAATCGTGAAATTCATGTAAAAAATATTTGTTAAAACAAAAAGCAAAATATACTTTATTTATGAACCTCAACTGAATAATCCAGCTCAATATGAGGCTTGGTTTTTAACCGATTAAAACCAAAGTAAATTACTGTTCACTATTGCAAACACTATTAATTTGCCAAAATTAGTATTATAATATTAACAAAATGCAAAGGACCTTAATCTAATCAAATAAATAATGTTTGCGATTATGGCCAATTAACTTTAATATTATATATTTTTAATTAAATAAATGTTTCGTAATTTCACCCTGGGATATATTTGGGATGCACATGTAAAACAAAATCTGTATGCTATTATCCTAACAACTTCATCATATTTGAAGTAAAAGATACGCAGGTTGATAACGACTGATATGAAAAATTGTGAAAGTCAGATTGCAGTTGTCTTCGTGAGGATAAATCATTTTAAAAACACGATATCCTCAAAAACAAAAACAAAAATACTGTCGCCTACGATTAATTGTTAAATGATCAATTATTTGTTAATTACAATTTCATTTTGAAGCACCTTTTTGTCAGCAGTTTCAAGGTGCTTGTGATGAGATCGATAAAAGTTCGATATGTTTTACTTTATTGCACAGTGTACCAAGAAGCAGTGGCATAGTCAGGATTTTATAAATGGCAGATATGTGGGCAAATATTTTTTTACGTGTAAAGTAATATGTACATAAATATTTCAGCAGAGAAGTATAGCACTGGTTGATTGTCGACAAGCAATTAATTTTATACTAAAGACACATAAGGAAAGCAAAGACACTTGTAAATTATTTAACGAAATTTAAAACATGTAATAAATAATGATGAAGGAAGCAGCTTTTAAGGTAGTGGGTTCCTGTCTAGCTGCCAGCTGTAGTTAGCTAGTCATGAATTTCTGGTTTTGCTAGCCTCCAGCATAGGATATGGTGAAAACTTATTTCTTGGAAATAGTGGTGCCTCGGCTAGTCCTGACTACTCTTGCTGGTTGACTCGGTACAACCAGGAACGGCAGGAACCAGGAAATTCAAAAATAATCTCCTTATTCAATGAACATTAATATGCTCGCACTCATCGTGTTGGAAGTCTTCCTAATTTACTGGAGCTTTGCTGCGTTGTGATCATTAATTATTTATTACTTATGAATTATTATTATTCATAAATTAGATGTATTTAGTAAAATATCAAGGGGCAAACCCCGTGGCTGCGCCTATGTTAAGAAGTTAACAATAACGCCTTTGAAATAAACCATTAAAAAACAAGTATTTAAAGCTAAATAATAAAAGTAATTAATTAAATGTAAACAAACATTGGAAGATGAAAAATGGGATATAAAAATCTGATATTGTTGTGCTTCGGAATAACATCCAATAAGTAAATATATTAAATATTAAATATTAATAGGCAATTATGTAATGATAATAATTAAATATTATTATTGCATATTTATATATATATATATTATTTTAATTGATTTAGGCAATTATATAATGATAATAATTAAATATTATTATTGCATATTTATATATATATATATTATTTTATTATTATATATAGTAATTATAATTTATATAAATTATTTATAATAAATGTTAACAAAAGTAACAATTGCAATGTTAGCCATGAATCAAAGTAGGTTAAAATAAAGGTGAGAGAATGACAAAAACAGAGAGAGTAATAATGAACCTGCACGCATTGAGTGCTTCTCAGCGTACGTTATGAAGATAACTACGGCTTATATGCCGGTGCTCAGCCAGTGTCTTGTTTTCAATAACAGATGTTCGCCTCTCTGGATCTTGTCCTGACTTGGTGAGTGCTTGGGCTTTCATTGGACCCGCTGTGACGTGATGCATTATCATCAGTCGTGTAATTACTAGTGTGTATTATTAATTCATGATTAACAATCACATCCTGGCGTTTACATAGTTACAGATTGATTAATTAGAAGGATGTAAGGCTTTATTTATGTATTTTACTTCTTGATTTAGCTAAAGTTAATTAAAGTTATGATTATTTAATGTTAGTTAAGATGTTTTTATAGTTGAGATGTTTTTAGTTTTTATTTAGTTGTTGTTTTAAATTTTCAGAGTTTTTAAACTTCTAGTTTCGCGCCCGAACAATTTATTTGGACAAATATTTCAATTATTCGAGATCTAACTTTTAAAAACACCCTATTCTCCAAATTTGTCAAACATCATCTCATTCATAAATGCTAAATCCCACCAAGCTGAGATGACTTTCTCTTTCTTTTTTCTCTCTGTCTGTGTGTCTCTCTCCATCTCCCTATCTTTCTTTCTCTCTATCTCTTTCTTTTTCACTCTCTCTCTCTCTCTCTACGTATGCTCGTGGGTCAAGGGCAGACACTAGATCGAAGTTTTGAATTAAATTTGAAAATTGACCTCTCCAATTAAAGAAAGCTTTGGCACCCATGAGATTTGCACTGTTTTCGCAGATATTATTGAACCTAAAAGGGGCCGTCCATAAATTATATCACGTTAGAAGGGGGAGGGTTGTCTAAGAAATTGTGACAGTTTGTGACAGGGGATGGGGATAAATGAGATGTGAAAGAGAATCAAGTGTGATGCTAATGTATTTGAGAAAGCTGAAATATTTTTGAAAGAATGCAATGCAATTGAAATTACATTTCAAACTGCATCAACCACATATTAACTGGATCAGAATTTCCAATGACATTATCACATGTCAGTGTCATGCATGAAAGTGATTAGATCATTCAATCTACATACATAATTGAATGTAAAAAAAAATTATAAAACAAAAGTTCAGTATGGACTCCAAAATGAAATTGATTCGATAAAAAGTGGTTGTATATTGTCCATGGTAGGAGAATATACAAGTGCGGTCTTAAGTTTAGAAAAGGGACGAAAGCTCGACGCAGTCGAAAAATTGTTTAAACTGTTCAAACCAAAACTACCAATTATAATTAATACAGAATTAAAAATAGAACAGATTGTTATTATTATGAGTTTGACTATCTTCTAATAATAAATTGTTAAAGATACAAAAAAAGACTGCAGAATGAAAATAGTCAAACTCAAAGTTTCAAACCAGTTAAAGCAAATTATTTTGCAATAAAATGAAAACGGAATAACGTCCTAAATTTGTACTGAAAACTTTAAATAACCGTAAAATTCACGTTTTTATTGAAAGTTTTGGCCTTTGGTATTAGATTTTTATCAAACGTTTTGACAATAATTATTATAGTTAGATTGAAAACAAGCGTCCATATTTAATTTCCGGTTTGATCTTTGTTTTTGATAAAAGAGAATTTAAATTAGAAACGTTTAAACATTTTATTTTACATTGTTGATAAATTACAATTATTATGATAATTATATCAATATGACAAAACGAATAGAAAATCAATGATCATAAATTCATGAAGTAACAGGGCTCTTGATTGTTGTGCCTATGGCATATTGAGAATCCCCCTACCTCCCCCCACCAAAAAAAACTCATCGGATTTGAAAAAATTGCAAGATTTCCTATTAAGCCTGGGGGGCCACTGCCCAGAGGATATAGAGAGCTGCTTGACCTATAAACAGATTATGACCTGAAGGAGAAGTTTTAGAGTGTTCTTCTGCTGGAGTTTTGTGGATCCTTGCCAGCAGCAGCATTTCCACACTTAAAAACTTTGCTGCCAAAGCTGTCACTATTTGGATTCACATACATCTGTGATCAGGTTTTTTCTTCGCTGAAAAAAAGTCTAAGAACAGGTGACTGAATGCAACTTGAATGCAGTCAAGCAAATCGTAATCAGTAAACAGTTCAAGAATATTATCCTAAATAAAGTCGGGCTTACTTTATGCCGAGTTTACTATTATGTTGATGTAGAACTGTAAATACCTTGGTTACGTTAATCAGGGACGTAACGAAGGCAAAATATTGGGGGCATAAAGGAGAGTTTTTCCCAACTCCAAAAAATTTTTACTTTTAGTGGCTTCAAAAAACTGTTCAGGCAAAATGCCTTCCCTTCCCGATAAGATGTTGAATGTCTCGGTGAGGTCCCCTCTATTTCTTCTCTTTTCCAGAATAGTTAATTTACATCTACTTAACCTTTCCTCGTAACTCAGCTTTCCAAAACCTTCAATCATCCTGGTTGCTCTTTTTTGTACTCCTTCCAACACTTCTACATCCTTTCTCAAATGGGTTCCTCACTTGCACACAGTACTCAAGGTGTGGTCTTACTAATGCCTTATACAATCTCAGTATTACATCCTTGTTCCTACTCACTACTGTTCTCTTTATCATTTCAAGTACTCTGCTTTTTTAGCAACTTCCATGCACTGTTGAGATGCTTTTCCATTGTTCTGCATTATTACCCCCAGATCTCTTTCACGATTAGACTGCTTCGGAATGCTTCCTCCAAATACATATTCAACTTTTGTGTTTCTGCATCCCATATGCATAATCGAGCATCTGTCTACGTTGAAAAGCATCTGCCAATCTTCTGCCCATTTGAATAACTTATTAAGGTCTTCCTTAAATGTATCCAAGTGTATCCAGTGTTTCAGTGCATATTCATTTAGCCAAATGGATAAACGGAACCGACTCACCACAAACAGGGCTGGAAAACTGGTTTTTATTTCCCAAAACTTAAAGTTGTAAGCTTCTTCAGAAGTACTTCAGAAGGTAAGTACAACTCTGAAGCAGAATACAAAGAATCTGATAAGGATGACGACAGTGAATTTGGTGAAATGGACTCAGAACTTGATTTCAATTAGCACTGTTGTTCTAGTTTTGTATCGTTTTTTTTTACTTATGTTGCAATAAATTTGTTTAACTAATCATGAACCATCACTTTTCAACAAATTAAAAAAAAACAAAACAAAACATAAAAAACAATAAAAACCCATAACAAACTCATAAAAAACACATAAAAAACTCGGACCAAATAAACATGTTTTTTTACATCTCTATGCACAACTAATCCCTTGGGTCAGTACTTGTACTCATAAAATTGATTTTATTTCTTTATTTATTATTTTTTTTCGAAGCTCGATGTTTATACTGAAGTTTATAACATGGTTATTGTTCATAAATCAGTTTTATTTGTAATTTTGTTTTTTCAAGTTTTTTTTGGTTTCATTTTAGTTCCGTTTTATTTTAATTTAGGTTAATTTATCCATCCCTCCATCATTTGTATAGGTCCAACCGTCTACTCTAAGAAAACCAATTCACATATTTGGTCAATAAAACTCTTTCAAGCGTCTTTATAAACAACTTCTTATTGAAAAACATCATCCGCTTTGAAATTACATTATTTATAATTGGACATCCCACAGCGGGAGTTATTTTTCTTTTTAGGATGTCTCATGTTCATGGTTGATGTTGTGTAATTTTTAAAGTACAAATAAAAAAGAAGTTAAAAGTAAGAATAATTTAATTGTAATGTAGCTTTAGTAACCTATAATATTTTATTTAACTAGTTTACTAGTAGTACCACACAACTAAATTGAACAATGATGTAGGGTGACTTGGATGAATCTGTTTTGGTTCTAGAGAAGATATAGATCTAAGTTTATAAAACACATTCATTACACAACTAAATAACTTCGAATTAAAGTCTGCAAATTGTGCATGGTTAAGTCTGTTAAGATATCTAAAATAAATAATTATAAATTATTAAAATTTATTCACATAAAATTATTTTAATTAAGGACTTTAGCTGTTTTAATTTAGTCAAGTACATTATGAAGCATTTTATTTAAAATTCATGACAGAAATCACATTTCTTTTCAAGAAACTGTTAAAATGGACGAAAAGTTCGATTTCGATGAAATTTCGAGCAAAGAAGAGGAAGGATGGAAGGCTTTCGACTACATAAGGTTCAGTTTCGCCGACATGAACGGCATAAGCAGGTCAGTGGTAGTGCCAAGGAGGCATGTTCCTGCTGCTATCAAAGGAGGAGTTTCCCTGTTTGGAGGTGGTTTTGTAGAAATACAACTTTAAAAAAAATTAAATAAGATTTTAAATGAATGTTTGCCGTAAACTTGTGACAATTTTAGTTTTAATTGGTTGTCGAAGGTGTCATGGCAGTGGACTCAAGAACTAATTTGACTTTTACTAAGGAAATCATGGAGCAACATTTGCCTAACTGCAACTTCAAGCCATGCCCAGGTACATTCCATGAGATTCCGTGGAATAGTACTGGAAAAATTAATTTCCATGAGTCGGAAGGTGTGTGTTACCAAATGATTAACCCAAACATGAACGTAGATTGTACACGATGAGTTAAATATTTTTTCTCGTCCAGGTAAACACAAACGTAGAATTGGCCAGGTTTTATGCGAATCATTCTGGATACCTCCATTCAGAAATGGATCTCATCAAGAAGCCTGCAGTAGATACGTTCTGAGGAAGCAATTGGAAAAATTCGAGAAACTCGGATTTGTTTTCAAATCTGCATTTGAAGCGGAATTTGCAGTATATCATCGAGACACGAATAAGCCCATTTTTGACGGCATGGATGCCAGCGCTACTTTGCGCATGTCTCAATGTGAAGATTATCTGTGCACTTTGGAAGAAAATCTTTACAAGGCAGGTGTCGATAATTCTACAATTGTTGTAGAACATGGAGAAGGACAGTTTGAATTTGTCATGGAACCAGTAGATGGAATAAAGGGTGCGGACACAATGTTCCTTATGAAAAATGCAATTAAGGAAATGTCTCAGAAACTTGGATACATTGCAACATTCATGGCAAAGCCCTTTACAACAAGTACAACAACAGGGCTTCATCTGAACATGTCTCTTTGGAAGAAGGATTCTAATGGCGAACTGATTAATGCATTTTATAATCCAGAAGACAAAAATGGTCTATCAGAGTTACATAAACATTTTATAGCAGGCCTCATTAAACACGGAAAAGCTTTGTGTGCGTTTTGCTGTCCAACTTCTAACTGTTACAGACGCATGCACAATTTTCTGGCACCGAGCAGAATTGATTGGGGAATGGATGATAGATTGGCAGCTTACAGAGCAAAAAGCGTCAGTCCTTCTGGAACGTACGTGGAAAACCGATTGCTTTCAGGCGCCTGCAACCCATATCTGGCCACCGCTTGCACGCTCGCAGCTGGTTTGGATGGAATTTTAAACAAACTCCCTCTTCAAAGTCCCAGGACCGAAAAACCTGATTTGAACATAATTCACAAGCCAGTTGTTTTCAAGTCGGATACTGAAACTGACAAATACTTTCCTTTTTCTTTAAAGGATGCCATAGCTGCCTTAGAAGAAGACGAAACGATTAAGGAAGCACTTGGAGAAGAAATGGTACGTTGGTTTATTCAAACCAAGAAGGATCTTGACATCGCCGTAATTGAGCCTCTCGACGAGGAAAGCAAGTGGAAAAAGGAACTGGAGCTTTTCTATGAGTTTCTGTAAAACATGAACACATGAATTTTTGTTGACATTGTAAGGTTATCACAGAAAATATTTACGTTCAATATGTACGTCTTATTCTAGAACGTTTTGTCCGATCCGGTTTTTGTGGAAAGTATGAATTTGATGCTCACATTTTCAAGTATGGCTTGTTTTTTATTTGAATTTTGAATCTAGACTAACGCTAGTTTTTAATATTGAACGATTTATTTTTTCATTTATGGTAAGATTTTTTGCTTTTCTTAGTTAACCACGCATTAGTTATAACTGTGAATCATTAGTGAATAAAGATATTTTTGAACTTCCCGAAGCTTAATTGTTCAATTTGCAGTTTGCTTGAAACCTGATAGATAAAACAACAGATTGGTGTATATTTGGTTTGATCGCAAAATGGAATTGGGTACTTTAGAATGATGATTTGTAGGATGATGTAGTAGTTTGAGACGCGATCCAATAAACCAGTTTTGCACGAGGTGAACTTATGCTTTCTTTATCAGCATGCACCGACATTTTTATCCACATCAACAAAATAAATGATTTAAGATTAAAAATGCGCTGCATCACTAAAGAACTTTGCGAAAAATACTAAACCATGTACAATTAGGCCAAAATCCGACAACCATCATCGCCACGACACCTACAGTAGAGCGGGGTATACATCGACGATACAAGCCTGACCAACTATCAACGACCAGGAAGAGTAACAAATGCGGAATGTGAATGAATTATTTAATGCTTACATTAAAAGTAGTCCCTGTCGGAATGCGCGTGCTATTGTTTACCATATTAATTGCTATAAAATTATTAGAATTGAATGTCACAATATAAGTAATTTAGTAGTTTTTTAAGAGACTCCATATTTTGAATAACATTCATGCAGCATGATTTATGTGTAACGAGTTGCTTAAGGTCTTTTTTGAGGAAATGATTTTACCACTTTAATTATCAAATTCTCAGTAAACTACATCCAATCCTGTAGATTTTGATTCGTTTTTGATTAAAGGTTAAAATAATTATTTTTAAACTGAAAGAAGTATTGATGGTTATGACATTGAAGTATTTAGAAATATTTATCGATCACAGGTCATGAAACATTTACATGAAGTGTTCAAAGACCCTTCGAAACTTGGTGCCATGGTGAACTGAGACCACCCTGAGGCATTGGTTACATTTATTTAACAATTAATTTTATTTGTCACGATTACTTCAATATTTTCTTGTTTTTTTTAAGTCCGTTTTTGTTTTTGCAGAATCGTTTGGATTATTTGATGGAAGATCTAATCAAACTCATAAGAATACTTTGAGCGAAGTCATGATTTCATATCAAATTTCTACTTGATACTTTTAAAAATGTCTTCTAAGATATTCTAAGATCGGTGTAAATGGCGTGATATTATTTATTTAAGGTTTGGTTCACGTACTTGTTGTTTAGGTTGCTGAAGAACGACTTGATCTGGCTCTAAATGCTAAGAATAAGTTTTGACCTACTCATCGAGTTGTGCTGAGGACATTTTTAAAATACTTCTACATGGTTCATACAGGAACTTGAAAACCAAAATTTAGGACTTTTTTAGGACTTTTTAAGACCTTCTACTCCATTTTTTAGGACCAACAATAATAACAAAAATAACGATATTTAGATTTTAATTATTCATTTTTGTATAATTTAGACATATATCGTAAGACAGTAACACGTAAAAGTTCATAATATCGATTTATTTAAATAAAAATCAATTTTCCAAGTCTTTCTCTAAAGTTTCAATTTCTGTCACTTTTGCCTTGCTATCTTTCCTCAGGCTGTTTACCTGGACCAAAAGATCCATGTTCTTGGTTCTTACACTTTTGTCCATTAATATTCGAAATTCTCTGTCCAACATATCCCTGTCATGATTTAGAGTCTTCTGCTTCTTCCTCAGCATGATCATGTCCTCTTCATCTGCTTTTCGTTTTGAGATTACAGCTGCCTGTCGCTCTTCCTCATGCAAGGTATCCAAATAAAATTTATATCTTTGTCTCGATGCTTTAAAATGGCTCAGGACAGATTTATCTATCCTAAAATTGCCTATACCTCCAACACTGTTAACATGGTCTCTAATTATCCTCCTTGCATTCAAGTTCTTCTCTTTTTGATTCTCACAAATCCATACTTTTATTTACGAAACCTCTTTCAACAGATGCCTGACTATGACTCAAAGTTAGCAAAACTGTTACTATCTGTATGCAATCTTCATCATCATATCGATTCCCAGCAACTGATGGGAAAGCCTCTACAGAATCACAACTTGTCTGAGGTTCAAGTACATCACTCACTGATGCAATATCAACTGATCTGCTTGCAAACGAAACTGTTCAACGGTTGAGAGCCTTTGCATGATGTAACATTGTCGCAATGTTATTTTCCTCAAACGTGTTCCCAATTTCGAAGAGTCAAAGTTCTTTTTGCAAGCTCAACAATACGCCTTTTGGGAATCTGTAGTATTCCTTCTCAGGCAACTCCATTCTTCATTGTCTAGCCATTTGCTATTGAAAACACAAAGTCCAGGCATATCAAAACTTAAAGGATCAAACAGACAAGCGAACGAACGTAACAGGAAACTTAATTGGGTGAGGCTAGAACAATGAGACTGCAAGAACAAAGGGACCGATTTCACGCTAATTGTTATTTCAATAAAACTTATGAACATTATTATTTTTTAACCTTTATCATTTTTTAGGACTTTTTTTTTAATTTTTAGGACCTCCTTCACTTTTTTAGGAAAAAAGTACTAAAAAAACCGAATTTCGGAAATTTAGGACTTTTTAGGACATGTACGAACCATGCTTCTACTACTTCAGAAGACTAATTGATTAATTGATGTAACAGTTGGTTAGTCTTGGACATTTTCAAAATAATTCATTCAGCTTCATAAATTCTTTAATACTCAGAAATAGTTAGCAAAATTTCTTCTTTGAGTGATAATTCTATTTTTCGCACTGCCATATATTTATTTTATTTTTCTTTGCCATGCTAAACTTCAGAAAATTTTGAAACGTTATGCTGGATTTCTTTTGAATCACAATTAGCTTTCAAGTCTTAACATGACATACATTTGCTAGTATTTGATTTGGGAGATATGTTGCAATTTTTCTTAAAAATTCATCTGTTTTTAAAGTGAATAACTTTGTTGATGGGTTAGTTACAAGGCTCCGTGTTGCAAAGCTTTATCAAGATTCAAGAAATGTTTCATAACTTTCACGCAAGTTTTTTCCTGCAAACTGTGAACATCATAGAGGAAACTAAACACTGAACTAATTTTTTTGCATCAGAGTGAATCCTTCTTCAACTGATTGTATAGCCCTTTAGTAAAGTAACAAAAACAGCAAAGTAAGTTTACTTTGAATTTGTCTTTTAGATTCTGAAAAGGTTCGTCGTCATCTCCTTCGTATGCAAATTGTTTCTTCTTTTTTTGGATAGGGTTTGTTTCGGTTTCGAAAAGTGCTGGTATCTCTAAATCTACAGCAATTTCAGCTGCACCCACCAGTGTTTTCTCAAACTCCGTGTCTTTTCTGCGGTTTACGAAAAACTTCTGTTTAATCTATTAAATTATTAATCTGTTTATATTAAAGAAGGCTGTTGCTTCTAAGCAACACTTTGCAGCATCATTAACAACCAAATTCAAGGTACGTGCACGGCATGGAACAAACAATACTCGGGGATTGACATCTAAAATTTGCCGTTTTACGCCATTTTTCCCCCTTCATATTGCTGCCATTGTCATAGCCCTGACCGCGTAAATTTTCGATAGATAGACATCTTTTCTAACTGCTGAAGTACTTAAGTAGCCAGTCGACGACAATAAATTTTCATTATTTACAGCGCCAGATTTTGAATTCGAGATGGCGTCACCGGATATGGCGGTATTTGGCCGTAACGTAAGTAAATTTGTGATAAATTTATTCGATGCAATTCATTTCATCCAGCGGATAAAATGTAATAAATATTGCAATAAAACAAAAAATATTAATGTCAATAAACTACACAATTTAATTCCATGTTTACAGGTCGGCCGCGGCTCACTTCACTAAAATATTACTCAAACAAGGGCGGCAAGTTTTAGATATCTCTATTTCTACGTATCTTTTAGTTCCGCCCTAGGCCCTAGTGGTTAAACCGGCCCTGGTTGTTAGTTGTGATAATGACCTTCAAAATACATTTCCTTCAATCTAAATGACTCTCTAGTAGCTGCCGCACATGGAGGAGATGAAACACTTTGGCGAGAGGGTCACGCACTGGAACAAGTGGGTGGATATCTTAGAGGATGGCAAAGCTATTAAAATTTTCGTCGAAAGCGGTAAATAATTGAATTTTTTTAAATTAATTAAAATGCATTTTTTCAAAATTTAATTCATTTTCACTAATTTTTATTTTATAATTGATTTACTTGATTTTTTCTTATATTTTCCAAATGACTGGGAGGGCCATTCCCCCTCCCCCACCCTCGCCTAAATACGCCCTTGGTGCCGCATTATCCTTAAACATTGCAAACATGTCGCAAAATTATTTTTGCATTCTTAAAATGCCACTTTCAACAGCACAATCCCGTTTGCTTAAATTGTCGGTAAGTGAATAACAATTTGAGAACAAGGAAATGATTGGAGTTATAAAAAACATCCAAACGAATTTGAAGCCTCAATTTTATGTGCTCCAAGACTGTATATGGGTTTGGCTGAAAGTAAAAAATTTCAAAGTTCAAAGTCATAATTTTGTGTTTTAAAAGGGAGAACGAATCTGATATTTTACTTTGTAATGTGTGAACTATAAGATATGTCTTGAAATTTACTGTTTAATCTAAAACATTATTTTAGATGATATTTGTATTTAGATGAGAATATATCGATAAAAATGACCGAGAACTTTAATTTTAACGAAATTATAAAAAAAGAAAAGGCTGATAATAAAGAATTTGATTACATTCGGTTCACTATATCAGATATTAATGGTATTGGTAAGTCAATAGCTGTTCCAAGAAGACATGCTGAAACTGCTTTTAAAAGTGGAGTTTTCTTTTTTCAAGGTAAACATAAAAAACTTTAATAAAATAACAAAACTAAATAATAAATGATTTTACTCAACCATGATCAATTCATGAATTATTAGATACATTTACTTTTCTACTGCTAAGGGCTTGTGGCTATGGATCCAAGAACAAATCTGACTTTCACAAGAGAGGTTATGGAGTTACACATGCTAAACTTTAATTTTGTCCCGATTCCAGACACATTCCACGAGCTTCCGTGGAGTGGGCAGACTTCATATGATAATCCAGAGGGTATATTTTTTAATAATAAATTTTATCATATTGAATAGCATGAAATCTTATAAACGTTTCATGTTCACCCTACAAAGTACCACTAAAATCGTTGTTTAAATTATAGTTGATGTTTTCATAATGCACTTATTTTTCGTAATAAAATGAACCTCAAGATGTCCACATTTCGATATTAGAAATTTAATCATTCGACAAATCAATTATTTTTCTTATTCCACGAATAACGATGTTAGTTTCATCATATAATCTGATAGTTAAACATTTGTTAAAAGTAATTTCACACTTGACAACTTTCTTTTGCAGATAAAATTAAGCGTAAAATTGGCCAGGTTTTATGTGAGGCATCATGGATCCCTCCATACAGGAATGGTTCCCGTCAAGATTGTTGCAGCAGATTCGTGTTGAGAAAGCAGTTGGCCAAAATTGAAAAACTCGGATTTATTTTCAAATCTGGCTTTGAAGCGGAGTTTTCAGTTTTTCATCGCGACACTAATAAAGCACTATTTGATGGCACGGATTTCTATTCTACATTGCGACTGGCTCAGTTTGAAAACTTTTTATATCACCTGGAAGAAAACTTGCATAAAGCTGGTGTTGATATCAATACTCTAGTCATAGAACATGGAGACGGGCAGTTTGAATTTGGTATGGAACCAGTGGATGGAATAAAGGGTGCAGATACTATGTTTATAATGAAACATGCTATAAAAGAGATCAGTCAAAATCTTGGGTACATTGCTACATTTATGGCTAAACCTTTTCCCATTAGCTCCACAACAGGGCTTCATCTGAACATGTCCCTTTGGAAAAGAAATTCTAATTGCGAGTTGGAAAATGCGTTTTATGACCCGAATGACAAGAATGGCCTATCAGCCCTTCACCGTCATTGGATAGCAGGTCTTATTAAACATGGAAAGGCTTTGTGTGCGTTTTGCTGTCCAACATCTAATTGTTACAGACGTATGCATGCTTTCGTGACACCGAGCAAGATAGAGTGGGGAATAGACGACAGATTGGCAGCTTACAGAGCAAAAAGCGTCAGTCCTTCTGGAACGTACGTGGAAAACCGATTGCCTTCGGGCGCCTGCAACCCATATCTGGCCACTGCTTGCACGATCGCAGCTGGTTTGGATGGAATTTTAAACAAACTCCCCCTTCAAAGTCCCAGGACCGAAAAACCTGATTTGAACATAATTCACGAGCCAGTTGTTTTTAAGCCGGATACTGAAACTGACAAATACTTTCCTTTTTCCTTAAAAGATGCCATAGCTGCCTTAGAAGAAGACGAAACGATTAAGGAAGCACTTGGAGAAGAAATGGTACGTTGGTTTATTCAAACCAAGAAGGATCTTGACATCGCCGTAATTGAGCCTCTCGACGAGGAAAGCAAGTGGAAAAAGGAACAGGAGCTCTTCTATGAGTTCTTGTAATATATTGATGAATATATAATAATATGATGAATTCATGCATACTTGCTGAAGCATACTAATACTACTATTTTTCTTGTGTGATGTTTTTGCCTTCGAGAAATTACAGTCAACGTTCTCGACAATTATGTGGTGGCCATAAATATGCACTTGAAACTTGTTGATTATTGAACTACCTATTGAAATTCGAAATGTGTGCGATCCATAACTAAAAAAACAATTCTATTATTATTATATATAAATAATATAAATATAAAATAGTATAAATCCAAGTAACTCATAAGATATAAAATCATATAATATCGGTAATCTCTTACACATTTATAGATACTACTAGTGTCCGACCTATAATCGTATCGGGTATAGTATCGGTACCGAGGTTCACAGTACCGGTAAATATCGGTATCGACCATGGTTTGTTTGCCGATACCGATGCTTAGGGTTAGGTTAGATAATAAAAACTTTTAAAAAGTCAAAACTATAAAAACTTTTTACAAATTACTTGGGTTCCTCTTCTGCGACTTTCAATGTTTAATTTTTTTGTTTGTATTTAAGTTATAATTACAGCGAGCTTAAGAAACACTGTTTCGACAATGAGTCATTAGCTAAGTTCATTGTGGGAATATTTCACAATAATTGCTACTGACCATTCAAAATGACTTGTAATAAGTGTGTAAAGATGGTATCACGATGGTATATACGGAGGTTGGTAAATCTCAACTTGCAATACCTCCAACCTCGTCAATCATTTGCGTCGTCATCATCCCAATTCCTTAAAGAATGTGGAGTAGACTGAAGAAGCAAGAGAAGAAAGCTGCCGGAATCACCACTGCAGTGACATCATCAGGCGCAAGTTCAAAGCAGCCTACTAATGACCAAGCATTTGATAAAGCAAAAATCTTTGGACGTAAATGTCAAAAAATCAATGATAATTCTGAGACAGGCTGATTGCAAAGTTCATTGCACTTGATGGCATGCCATTCGAGATGGCTAACAATAAAGCACTGCATCGAATTCTGCAAGCCCTGGAACATATAAATAAATTTCCAAGTTCAAAATGTTTCAGAACCCCACTCATTCCAAATATTTATTAAGTATTAGTTGCTAAGGTAGCTGAAAGCATTACACGTGATAAAGGGATTTTTTAAAGTTGTTTATGAATCAAACAAATAAACCGTTATATACACAGAAAAAACAAAAAGCGAAAGCACTAAATAAATTCAAATAAACCCAAAGGGCCAGCCTTAAGGGAGCACATGTTTCCGCTGACGGACTGACCCTGAAGGTAGTTATAAACAAAATCATAAGCTATACACTTCCATTCAATAAATATTGTTTGCACTACATTTTGAATAGTGAATAAAGTAATTTGAAAGGACATGTGTTTAACTGAGTTAGATCCTTGATAGATAAAGGTATAAAGGAGTAAAGTCTTGGGCCATAACATTGAATTGAGAATAATTTAAGAGTGGTTTTGGAAAAAACGGACTATATTTATGTGTATTACGTGGAAAGTATGAAGGATTGTTGTAGTTATTGCTTGATATGAAATAACCAAAAAATATTTTGGGAAGAGAATTGAAATCATATGAAAACATGAAAAGAGCAATTTGTAAATTACGAATTTGCTTTATATTTACCATACTATTGTTAAAGAAAGCAAAGACAGTTGATGACGAAGGTGATAATAAGAAAATTATTCGTAATTGTGTGTCATAAGTAGATACCCATATTATATTGCGGTAAGTTAGGTACGAGTAAATAAGAGAGAAATATAACAGAAGAGCTACTTTTGTGTATAAATAGCCTAATCCTAGAAATTACACTAATGTTCTTAGAAACATGATTTTGAACGTAAGAGATATGTTTGAGCCAAGATAAGTGCTCATCAATAAAAACCCTCAAATATCTAATACTCTGTTAAGGAAAGCATTATTTATAGAAAGAGAAGAGTTATATTCAATTACCCTTTTACAAGGTTGAAAAATAATGAAATTAGTTTTGTTAATATTAACAGATAAACAGTTTTAACGAACCAATTATTAAAAAAATTTCAATTCATTATTTAGTAAAGTAATAAGATAATTTACATTTTCCCCGGATATATACACCACTATATCATCTGCAGATAGCAACACTTTAATTAAACTCGAGGAACACTGAAAATCATTCATATAAATGTGGAAGAAGAGAGGACCCAGAATGGAGCCCTGAGGAACACAATAGTCAATTAAAGTATCAGAAGAACAAACATCATTATACATAACTCTTTGTACTCTATTAGATAAATAATTTTGGAACCAATTTAAAACAACACATCTAACAAACGTAAGATTCAAGTTGGCTCAACAATATCTAATGGTTAACGTATCAAAAGATCGAGAAACACAGCAAGACAAACTTCACCAATATCATTCACCAATAGCTTCATAAACAGCAGACTGAAGTAATAATAAAAGCATATAAGTCGAGTGATTTTTTTCTGAAACCAAATTGAGATTCATGAAATAAATTAAATCTGAATTTGGAAAAATAAAACAAAATAGATATTGGTCTATAATTATTAAGATTACATCTATCACCAGATCTGTATAGGGGAATCACTCTGGCAGACTTAAGTTTACAAGGTATGAGACCAGTACGAAAAGATGACTTAAAAATAGAAGATAATACTACTAGGGAATACTACTAGCTATATTTTTTCCAATATGGGAAAATGGTGATTAAAATGATTTGCAATATCTGCTGGATTAAGTAATTCATCCTTGTCATTAAAAAATGAAAAAGGATTATTTTTGACATTAGACTTACATCCAATTAAAGATTTAATTTTTATTTTAAGTTTTATGCATATTTGATTTGAGTTTAAGAAATGTTTGACATAATAACGTTTGTTCATGGCTAGTTTAGTTTTCTTGAAAATGTTTCTAAAAGAAATAACTTTATTGCTTTATTGAAATATTGTAATTGCTACAATTTTGGGAAAAATGTTAATGCCGAAAAAAAAATCAAATAGATTCTATAATGGTGGCGGGCATCGAAGAAAGTTTTGAGAGGGCATTTCACATCAATGAATCGTTTTTTAGCATGGTACATGGATCTTCACCACAAACATGCGCATAAGTTTCAGCACTTCAGCACGTTGTCGACAGGGAACTGCAGAAGAGTGCTTGAGCAAGGACTTAATTTCTCTCCCTGACTTTAGACTAGACGTTTATCAGTAGATCCGGGAGCATACATATATTATTAAATATAATCTTCAATTATTCAAACAATGGTGGATTGCTCCACACTAATAATATAAATTCTTCGGACAGGAATAAATCAATAGACAATCTGAGAACCGGTGTAGCCGGTCGGATTTGAATGTTCCTTCGTATGGCTCTCATATGTTACGCTTCAGTTAGCGACTGAGCTTAGCGAGCTCAGGGACGCCCTCTGAGAGGGGACAGGGGGGGGGGGCAGTGCCCTCCCACTTGGAATAAATTGAAATAAGTTGGGAAAATTAGGATTCAAAAATAAAATGCATATTATAATAATATCTATAAAGTTTGAGATTTAAAATTGAAACAAATATTTAAAATAAAATAAGTACGCAGATATCCATTTCTCTCAGTATTAAATTATTAAATTAAATTCGTCATTAGTTAGATATTTTTGTTGTCTTGATGATGTTGTTTACTTTCACAATTTATTGTCGATTATTTGAAAGTTTGAGTTTTTTAATACCTGTTAAAATAAGCGCTTAATTGGTAATAATAAAAATTATTACTGGAGTTTAATAAGTCTAATCAGCAAGTTGTTATTACTATTCCGTTTTGCTATCTGATGCAGTGCGATTTAATTTTTATTATTTGGAAGACATTGCACACATATTTTAATGTACCATGATTTTGTGCTATTAATTTTTATCAAAGTTTTGTGTTGGTAATAGTTGCTGTTAGCAAACAATAAATATCGACAAAATATTAAGTAAACATTTTTTTGGAGTTGGGAAAAACTTTTATGCCCCCTCACTGTTTTACCTTCGGTAAGTCCCTGGCTAAGCTGTGTTAAATGTAAGACTGTTAACAATTAATAATTAACATCAATCTTGCAATAATTAACAATCAATTGTCTAAAAACAAGTAAATTGAAAACAAAATGAGAATCGAATTTAATTCATTGAACAATTTTTTATTATGCCAGGAATAACTGAGATTAATGCTAGCACATGGAACCTTACTAATATTAAATTAAATGTTATTGTTATTATTTAGTTCAATAATTCATTATGTAGGTTTCGACCAACCAGTCTTTTAAGAAGACTACTTCTTCGCAATGTCGGGCACTTCATTCACAACCGAATGCATAATATCGTACGAACAAAAGATGATGATTTTGGAAAATGACAATTTTTGGTTCTTCTCTGAACTTCACAGTCTTCATATTCTGATTCTGAATCATTACAAGTCGACATTCGGTACCAGTTCACATTGGTTCAGCAAGTAAAATTAGCAGAGTATGATTTCATGGGAACTTTGAATTATTTGTTAAGTCATGATTTTAATTTTAAAAGCTATTTTACAGAGAAAATAATAAAATATCGGTACCGGGATATCGGTAAAAAGACATATCCTACGGGTACTAGAAACTACAATTAAATGTCTGCATTAGATCAATTATGCCACAAACAAACTTCAAAATCAGACTTCCAAATAACTTTGGATTCTCCATCGGTTGTAACTTTCTTTGCCATGCTAAATTTCAGAAGAATTTGGAACTTTGAATTTTTATTATGCTGGATTTCTTTTGAATCATAATTAGCTTTCAAGTCTTAACATGACACGAATTTGCTAGTATTCTATTTGCTTGGAGGGCACCCAGTTATAATGGCCCGGCGACAAAATAGCACCATCAAAACATAAAAATCATATCATTTAATCAAGTTTGAAATCAGTTATTGATTAATGTCTTTAACTCATATAAATATTTTTTTTATAAAGATGCATTGACGGGGATGTTTTGACGGGGATATTTTGTCGCTGTGATATTTTGACGGGTCACCTGCTTAAAGAAATGTTGCGATTTTTCTTAAAAATTCATCTGTTTTTAAAGTCTGAATAACTTTGTTGATGGGTTAGTGGGATAACCTTCAAACCACATTTCCTTGAATCTAAATGACTCTCTAGTAGCTTCCTCACAAGCTGGGGATAAAACACTTTGGCGAGGGAGTCACGCACTGGAACAAGTGGGCGGATATCTTAGATGATGGCACAGCTATTAAAATGTTTGTTGAAGGCGGTAAATGATTGAAATAATACTTTTTTGGTTTTAATTTATTTTTTACTAATTTTCATGTTATAATAGATTTACTTGATTTTTTCCAAATGACGTGGAGTACCATGCTCCTCCCCGCAAAATTCGTTTTGCATTCTTAAAAATGCCACTTTTAACAACACAATTAGATTGTTTCCTTAAATAATAAGTCAGTGGTAAAAATAAGCAATTTGAGAACAAAGAAATGATCTGAGTTGTGAAAAACATCAAAGCGACTTTGGAACCTCCATTTTTTGTGCTCCAAGATTGTGGTTTGACTGAGTTCAAAGTCAAAATTTTGTGTTTTAAAAGGAAGGATGAATCTGGTATTTTACGTTGTAATGTGTGAACTATAAGATATATCTTGAAATTTATTGTTTAATGTAAAACTTTATTTTATATGATATTTGTATTTAGATGAGGATACATCGATAAAAATGACCGAGAACTTTAATTTTAACGAAATTATAAAAAAAGAAAAGGCTGATAATAAAGAATTTGATTACATTCGGTTCACTATATCAGATATTAATGGTATTGGTAAGTCAATAGCTGTTCCAAGAAGACATGCTGAAACTGCTTTTAAAAGTGGAGTTTTCTTTTTTCAAGGTAAACATAAAAAACTTTAATAAAATAACAAAACTAAATAATAAATGATTTTACTCAACCATGATCAATTCATGAATTATTAGATACATTTAATTTTCTACTGCTAAGGGCTTATGGCAATGGATCCAAGAACAAATCTGACTTTCATAAGAGAGTTTATGGAGTTACATATGCCAAACTTCAATTTTGTCCCGATACCAGACACATTCCACGAGCTTCCGTGGAGTGGACAGACTCCATATGATAATCCAGAGGGTATATTTTTTAATAATATATTTTATCATATTGAAATAACCCGGGAGTCCGCAAATAAGTAAGTTAACTAATAAGTTTATTAGAGCAGGTATTCAGTTAACGGAACTGAATAATATAAGTTAAGTGTTGAAGGAATTGAGGTTCTTAAGGATGCAAATGGATATTTGGGCTTCCAAATTGTCTTGATTCTCGTTGTTTGTCAGGTGATTATCGAGAATGCTTTTCTGTAGCAAAAATAGATCAAACGTGCCCGAAAAAGATGCCAAATATAATTAAGTATAAATTTAATTATATTAGCAATATAAACTTAATTAATTTCCAAAAATCTAAGTTTACAACATTACACCCTCCTTAAATCTGTTCGTCCCGAACAGACTGCTGCTCCCCGTGTTACTTCGCCAGTCGGCGAATGTGTGCCACCTTCATTTTTACTCTCGGGACACAATCTCTAACATGGTGCCCGTGTACCACCCTTGTTTCAATGCGAGCCCGTTCTCCTCCCGTATCTCTACAAAAACGCTTGCTGAAAAAGATCAGCAAAACAAACAACAGCACTAAATGCTCGCCCCGAGTCTCCGAAAGGCCAGAAAACCCGCCCTGGCTGAGAACTCCACAAATGAACTCCTCAGACATTGATCCAACCTTATCAACCACGTACTCACGACCGCCGAGTACCTCACTGTCAACATCTCCACTCTCAGTTACAATGACATCCGTAGCTCCAACCTCCACGACATCTACAGCTGCATCGAATTCGGAAACCTCCAACTCAAATCGCTCGCCACTGCTCTCCAGGTCCAGTCCCTCCACTGATTCCTCAACGCGAGGAGGCTCCACTCTGGTCTCTACCAAAGTCCCTCCTTCAATTATTTCCTCGGTTTTCTCCACAACCGACACCAACGAGGCAATCGTTCACGGAACTGGCTCATTGGGCACTGGCGCGACATCTTTGGGGTTTGCAAAACTGTCCCTCAGCTCACCGTTGTCCTCATTCTCAACATTTATTGGGAGCTCCACTATTGGACTGTCCCCGTCAACTACCAAACTAGCCTCACTCACCTCAGCAAAGGTCTCCTCACCCAGTTCTTCCCTCAACTCTTTTCCCGATTCCTCACTCCATGGAAGAAACACTTCGCTTCCCAAAGTTCTTCCATCTACAATTTCCTCGGTCTCCTTCTCAACCGAAACCAGTATGGCAATCGGGTGCACTGCTGAAGCTTCAGCTGGCATGATGTTTATGGTGCTTGATGGAGTCTCCTCCGTTTGGTAGCTAGTAGAGGCCTTGTTGGAGGAAACCTCAGTTACTTTTTCCGTCTTTTCTTCTATCTTTTTTTAAAAGCCTTCTATTTTTTCTTGAAAACCTTCCATCTTTTCTTGAAAACTTTGCATCTTTTTATCCATCTTTCCCATCTCCCTTTTCACACCCGGATCAACAAATATATAAGCTTCTGGATCCTCACCCTGGTCTACTATCCACGACTGAAGACGATCTTGCAATTCTGCCCTGAGTCCTTTTGAATCCATGTTTCTCGACTTAAGTTCACGTCTCATTTCAGCAACGGTTAAATCTTTTAAGGCCTTGCTCATGACTTATTTTTTGGGATCCCACTCCTGACACCAATGAAATAACCCGGGGGTCCGCAAATAAGTAAGTTAACTAATAAGTTTATTAGAGCAGGTATTCAGTTAGAGGAACTGAATAATAGAAGTTAAGTGTTGAAGGAATTGAGGTACTTAAGGATGCAAATGGATATTTGGGCTTCCAAATTGTCTTGATTCTCGTTGTTTGTCAGGTGATTATTGAGAATGCTTTTCTATAGCAAAAATAGATCCCACGTGCCCAAAAAAGATGTCAAATATAATTAAGTATAAATTTAATTATATTAGCAATGTAAACTTAATTAATTTCCAAAAATCTAAGTTTACAACAATATTGAATAACATGAAATCTTATAAACGTTTCATGCTTACCCTATAAAGTACCACTAAAATCGTTATTTTAAATTATAGTTGTTTTCATAATAAACCCTAAATTCTCAGTAACGTGCCATTTTGCTTATGGTGTCCTTTTAATGTCTGCTACAAGCAGTGGCTTTGTCCTTTCCATGCACTTAATTTTCGTAATAAAATAGACCCTAATATGTCCATGTTTCGAAATTAAAAATTTAATCAATCGACAAATCAATTATTTTTCTGATTCAACGAATAACGATGTTCAGTTTATCATGTAATCTGATAGTTAAACATTTGTTAGAAATAATTTTTCTTTTGCAGATAAAATTAAGCGTAAAATTGGCCAGGTTTTATGTGAGGCATCATGGATCCCTCCATACAGGAGTGGTTGCCGTCAAGAAGGTTGCAGCAGATTCGTGCTGAGAAAGCAGTTGGACAAAATTGAAAAACTCGGATTTATTTTCAAATCTGGCTTTGAAGCGGAGTTTTCAGTTTTTCATCGCGACACCAATAAAGCACTATTTGATGGAATGGATGTCTGTTCTACGTTGCGACTGGCTCGATTTGAAAACTTTTTATATCACCTGGAAGAAAACTTGCATAAAGCTGGTGTTGATATCAAAACTCTAGTCACAGAACATGGCGAAGGGCAGTTTGAATTTGGTATGGAACCAGTGGATGGAATAAAGGGTGCAGATACTATGTTTATAATGAAACATGCTATAAAAGAGATCAGTCAAAATCTTGGGTACATTGCTACATTTATGGCTAAACCTTTTCCCATTAGCTCCACAACAGGGCTTCATCTGAACATGTCCCTTTGGAAAAGAAATTCTAATTGCGAGTTGGAAAATGCATTTTATGACCCGAATGACATGAATGGCCTATCAGCCCTTCACCGTCATTGGATAGCAGGTCTTATTAAACATGGAAAGGCATTGTGTGCGTTTTGCTGTCCAACATCTAATTGTTACAGACGTATGCATGCCTTTATGACACCGAGCAAGATAGAGTGGGGAATAGATGACAGATTGGCAGCTTACAGAGCAAAATGCATCAGTCCTTCTGGAACGTACGTGGAAAACCGATTGCCTTCGGGCGCCTGCAACCCATATCTGGCCACCGCTTGCACGATCGCAGCTGGTTTGGATGGAATTTTAAACAAACTCCCCCTCCAAAGTTCAAGAAGTGATGAATTAGATTTGAATTCCCTTGGCTTACCAGTTGTTTTTAAGCCGGACACTGAAACTGACAAATACTTTCCTTTTACCTTAAAGGATGCCATAGCTGCCTTAGAAGAAGACGAAACGATCAAGGAAGCACTCGGAGAAGAAATGGTGCGCTGGTTTATTCAGACCAAGAAGGATCATGACATCGCCGTATTTGAACCTCTCGACGAGGAAAGCAAATGGAAAAAGGAACAGGAGCTCTTCTATGAATTCCTGTAATATATCGATGAATTCATGCATACTTGTTGAAGCATACTAATACTACTGTTTTTCTATTGTCGCGCGCATCATTTATTCAATTTGCATTCAACATTTCAGTGTGATGTTTTTGCCTTCGAGAAATTACAGTTCAACATGCTCGAAAATTATGTAATGTTCAAAATCTCCATTTGAAACTTGTTGATTGTTGATCTACCTATTTAAATTTTAAACATAACCAACTTCGACTGAACGATACCAATTGTAAAAATGAGTTTCTGAATTTATTTAGTTTATGTGATTGGTCTTCTGTGCTAAATGATTGTGCAAATGGTTCAGCTTAATATTATTGTTGTTACACATGATATTGCACAAAGTTTATTTCTACTTATTCAAGAACGAATAATGTATAATTTGGTTTTCTTGAAAGTGTTTCTAAAAGAAATAAAATCTTATCTGTGGGATGTTTGAAGAAGGTTCTGTAAAGTTTATTTTTTGTTCGGCATGATTTTAGTAGGGACGGAGATATCCACAGTTTGATTGAAATTCTTAAAGGGAATATAATGAGACACTAGAGCATCAACAGGTTCTCAACCTGTGGGTCAAGACCCCCATGGGGGTCGCTTAACGTTTTTGCCAGGGGTCGCCTAAGACAGTAAGAATTTAACAAATTTTTAATATTTTTTAAAATCCCATTCTTGATTAAATGTAAAACTTGAAATTTTTAACTCTATATAATGTTGATTTCTCTACTATATTTACATTTACATTTATTTATCGAATATTTTACGTGCTCGATGTAATCCCGAAGGGATGTAAAGGCACGGTGAACAAGAGCTCACAAATATAGTCTATGAAATGAAATAAAATAAGATAAGAATAGAATAAAAGTGAGTAAACAAAATGGAGTAAGATAAAATAATAGAGACAGGGACAAAAAACAAACTATAGATTAAAGAATTATTGATATGAGGTCACAAATAGATGGGTTTTCAGTCCAGATTTGAAGGCTTCTGACGATTGAGCCAGACGAATGTTCGGAGGAAGCAGCTTCCAGATCACGGGAGCGGCGACATAAAAGGCCCGATCACCCTGCCTGACACTGCGAGACCGTGGAACGACCAGGGTCCTAGTCTCGGATGAGCGGAGTGATGCCCTGCCAGGGACAGCTGTGGTACTGATCAGTAGCTCAGTCAAGTACCGAGGGGCTTGACCTGTGGCGGCCTTGTAGACTAGGAGGGCAGTCTTGTACAGCACCCTCTCCGGGATCTTCAGCCAGTGAAGATTAGCAAGTACCGGGGAGATATGGTCCGATAGCCTACCTCCTTGTATGAGCCTGGCAGCCGTGTTCATAACGGTCTGGAAGGTGCTAATGACTTGGTGATTGACGTTGACCAGCAGAGAATTGCAGTAGTCAAGCCGCGACAGAATAAATTGAATAGTGAGAGACCGGAAAGCCTCAGGTGGTAGGAATGGCTTTGCCTCCTTGGGGATGCGAAGCTTGGCATAGCAAGCAGCAGCAACCCGATTTACATGGGACTTCTTGGAAAGGGAAGAGTCCAAGTAGACCCCCAGATTTCTGACTGTCCGTGAAGGGGTGATGGAAGAAACCGCCAGCTGGAGCGGGAGGTTACTGATGTGACCAAGTCGAGCTGGGGTGCCGAACCAGATTGCTTCAGTCTTGTCAGCATTGAGTAGTAGCCTATTGGAGGCTGTCCATGAAATAATATCGTGAAGGCAGTCCGACAAACGACCAACAAGGGTAGGGGCATCTTCAAGTCTGGAGTTGCCGTAGATCTGAATGTCGTCGGCATACTGATGACTAAAAAGTCTATGTTTGGAGATGATGCTTTCAATGTCAGCCACATATAATGTGAACAATATTGGTCCTAAGACAGATCCCTGGGGAACGCCCGATTGCACAAGATGGGTGGAACTAGCAGATTGTGACGACACTATTGTCTCATGTCGTTCCGACAAATAATTTCTGAACCACTGCAGTGCATTGTGACGAACTCCAAATGTTTCATCCAGCCTGGCGATGAGGATGTCATGGTCAACGGTGTCAAAGGCCGCTGACATGTCCAGCAGAAGGAGGAGGGAGACCTGACCTGCATCAAGTGCCATGCGTATGTCAGACACAACCTTCAGTACGGCAGTCTCAGTGGAGTGATGCGGTCGATAGGCAGACTGTGTGCTGGGAAAGAGAGCATTGCTGTTGAGGTAGAACAAGAGTCGTCTAAATACGAGTCGTTCAAGAAGCTTTGAAATGACGCTTAGATTCGATATTGGGCGGTACGATGAAGGTGCTAACAGGTCGAGGGTGGGCTTCTTGAGTATGGGCTGAACTTGTGCCATCTTGAAGGAGTGGGGAACTTGGCCCAGGAGTAAGGATTTGTTGAACAGATGAACGACGAATGGAGCAAGAGCATGCGAGACCTTCTTCAGCAACCAAGTGGGTATCGGGTCAAGTCCTGACTGCTTGTGGGGGAGGGAGTTGATGAGCTCATGGATCTCGCCTATGGAGGTTGGCTGAAATTGCTGCAGCCCCGAATCTGTGACACAGGGAAGGAAGTGAGGTGGTGGAGCATCACTCGTGGCTGAACGGATGGCAGTCAATTTTCCGTCAAGGTACTCGCGGTAGACTAAAGGGGCCGGAGCAGCCAATCTGTTTCTGACGCTGCCTAAACCAGTAGCATCTCCGATGAGCTTCCATCTTCTGGCAGGATGGCGCACCTCTGCTATGCGCCTGGCATAGTAGTTACGACGCTTTTGATGTAGCAGAGCAGCATACGAGCGGGCACAAGCCCTGATGATGTCGGTGCTGTCACGCCGTCTTCTGAGTCGAGTCAGATGTGATCTTACCCTCATGCACTTAGCATCAAACCATGGCTGTCTGTATTTGTAGAAGCGTGGCGTCGATAGGGGGAGGGACCTCTCGACTACCTCGCTGAGAGTGTCATTGTAAAGCTCAGCCAGGCAATCAGCATCCATGGAGGTCCACATCTCTGGGTTGGTCAAAGGAGAAGTGCTGAAAAGTCGTTCGAAGAGAGGCATTTCAAAATTCCTCCAGAGCCTGACCTTATTTGCATCTGGTATGTGACGAGGGACTGAGGACGAAGTCATCCAAGTTAGAAGTTTGGGGTCAGAAAGACCACTTTCCAACTTCTCGACCACCGTAGCAGGTAAGCCATCGTCGTCTCTCTCAAGGACAATGTCCAGGGTTCCACCGCAATCATGGGTGAGACCGGCAACAATCTGTCTGAGGCCAAAAGATGAAATGAGATTACTGAAGACCAGGCTGTTCGAATCATCAGTCTTTTCGAGGTGAATATTTATGTCCCCAGTAACAAACAGTGTCGGGGAGCCAATGAAAAAACGACGCAGTAGCTCCGATAGTTCTGAGAAAAACAGAGTCTCTATGTTTCCATTCCTGTATATTGTCAGTAGGTTTATGTGTTTGGCATCTTTGTTTATGTGAACGGCAAGAGATTCAAAGGTAGTTGGGTTGAAACAGAGGTTTTGCTGCTGCAGTTTAACTGAAAGGGAGGACAGTACAGCTAGGCCACCATGGTTTGTCCTCAGGGACCTCTGGGCAGGGCCTACACGAGGTCTCGGGCGATCAATGACCGAATAGCCTCGAGCTCGTAGCAGATTAATTGCCAAGGAACCCTCTTCGTGCCAGGTCTCAATCGCCGACAGCACATTGACTTTGCCTTCAGCCATAATCTCCGAGAGGGCATCAAACTTTTTTCTTATCGATCGGATGTTCAGACATCCCATTCTAAGAGCAACATTCCGGTCTTTCACAATCGGTGCTTGGCGAGGGGGCGAGGGGATGCATGGAAGCCAGTACTTCGGTCGCCAGATCCGGAGGTGGAACAACGACTTTCGTATAGCTCTGTCAAGATGATTCCTCCCGAAGTTCAGATTGAGAAGTTGTGTGCGATCATACGTATTCATTAGCACGTATCGAGAAGTCTGAGAAACACCTGAAATAGGCTAAGGTTCAGCAAGCCGTTGGCCGAGAGAAATGTAAATACAACGAAAGTCTGGATAACGCGAGCCAATGTAAATAAAAGTGGTATATTGCGAAAGCTCCGAATGAGACGAGTAGAAATATATCTAATTTGTTATAAGTAAAAGTCTGCTACACTCGCAAAACCGGATTAAGGGCGCGCACAAAACAATCCACCAACACGCACGAGGCGCAACTACAAAATATGTCGCTTAACCTTTTAGGTCAAATGTTTCGAATAATATTCTATTTTTTAAAGACATTAACACTTTTTAGTTTGTTGCAGGGACGTCATTTCAGTTTTTTCCAAGGAGGGCAAACCCTCGCACAACTTGAGAAGACGACTTTTTTGCTTCTAGCCAAAATTCAGGGAGAGGGTGCAAACCCTTGTAAAATATGAGATTTTTTTGCGTTAGTCTAAAATCAGGGGACCTGTTACCACCCCTTGTCTTCCCCAAATCACGAACCTGGTTTGTTGATCAATAATTCGAAATACAGGAATATACTTAATGTTGAAGATGATTTGCTCTTTTTGCTTTTCTTATTTAAAACTTTTTTTTTAATTTGTAAAAGCAAGTGTAGAATATGCGTATAAATGTTTCAAATGTAAACATTATAATATTTAGAAGCCAAAGTCATAACGGCAACAATGAAGCTAATTGAGTTTACTCAATTACCTAAGGGTAGCCCAAATAATTTTATTATTGGTGGTCGCCAAAACATGGCAAGTGTTGCCGAGGAGTCGCAGCGCCAAAAAGGTTGAGAACCGCTGCACTAGAGGAAAGGATTCAACATACAGTCTTGAATAAGTAGAAATAAACTTTGAACAAGGGTCATCCTTTGCACAATCATTTAGCACAGAAGACCAATCACATGAACTAAGTAAATTCTGAAACTTTTTTTACAATTTGTATTGTTCAGTCGAATTTGTTTGCGGAAAGCCATTGAATGATTAAATTTTATAGAAATTTGTAAGAATATGGAAAAATGGTCAGAAATATCAACAATTATAATTTTAGGTAGATGAAGAAGAAAATTTTTAAAGATATTGTCAATTATAGATTGTGAATTAGAAGTAATGGGTTTAGTCAAAACAGGTAACAAAAAACAAGAAGCAACATTGTTATAAAACTGAGAAGTTGCTTGAATAGAAGAAGCACAAATAAAACGAATTAAATAGACTTTCAGGTAAAAATTCAGAGTCAAAATTATCATTATCAATACATATTTTATGTCCAAGTGCACAAAGCTTGGATCTTCTATGAGGAGAAACATGCCTGGGGTTAACCTCAGACAAAGTCTCAAAGTCTTCAACCGTTGAAATACCGCAATCCTCTGCAGTATTTAAGCATCCAAACGGAAAGTTGAGCACACGGAGTTCATTGCAACGCAATTTTTTAAACAACTTTATTGTTTTATTGAAATCTTGTAACTGCTACAATTTGGGGAAAAATGTCAATGACGAAAAAAAGAATCAAATAAATTCTATAATTGTGGCTGGCATCGAAGAAAATATTGCTAGGGCATTTCACTTCAATGAATCATTTTTTGCATGGTACATGGATCTTCAGCACAAACATCGACACATCAAGGTTTCAGCACTTTAGCACGTTGTCGACAGTGAACTGCAGAAGAGTGCTTGAGCAGGGACTTAATTTCTCTCCCTGACTTTAGACTAGACGTTTATCAGTAGATCCGGACCATACATATATTATTAAATATAATCTTCAATTATTCAAACAATGGTGGATTGCCCCATACTAATAATATAAATTCTTCTGTTATGCCAGGAATAACTAAGATTAACGCTAGCACCTTACTAATATTAAATTAAATGTTATTGTTATTGTATAGTTCAATCATTCATTACGTAGGTTTCGACCAACCAGTCTTTTAAGAAGACTACTTCGCAATGTCGGGCACTTCATTCACAACCGGATGTTCTGAAATGCCTCTCAAGTGATACAGATGTTGGTGGTATGCATAACACCGTACGAACAAAAGATGACGATTTTGGAAAATGACAATTTTTGGTTCTTCTCTGAACTTCACAGTCTTCATATTCTGATTCTGAATCATTACGAGTCGATACCAGTCCACATTGGTTCAGCGAATAATCGAGGAAAATTATATAATTGTCTTGAAATCAATTAATCATTAACTAATTCTTAGTGGCAATCTAATCATTAGGACATTCCTTAATGTGGACAACCCTTATTAAATGCTAACTTGAATTCTAACTCATCAACTTACATAATTCGAAAAGTTCGAGGAGAAACTCAGAGGGAACAAAATAAATTAGGCTATCTGAGTAACAGGCGTGGCTCGATAAATGGCTGTAAAGTGTTTAACTTTATGTGGCACTCTACATGGCAATGACAACAACGGTTGGGGAGATCATCGCCCCTGTATTCTGTCCAACTGACACCCCACCCACCAAGGCATTAGTAGAAAGTCTAGAGATGTAAAAAGACATGTTTTTTTGTCCGAGTTTTTAGGTGTTTTTTATGAGTTTTTTTTTTATGGATTTTATGGGTTTTTTGGTTTGTTTTTTTTTTAATTTGTTGAAAATTGAATAGATTAACAGATTTATTGCAACACAAGTAAAAAATACAATACAAAACTACAACAGTGCTAATTTAAATCAAGTTCTCAGGCCATTTCACCAAATTCACAGTCTTCATCTTTCTCAGATTCTTCGTCTTCTGTTTCAGAGTTGTGAATACCTTTTGAAGTACTGTAAGCTGTAAGCTTTTTTTAAAGCTGTAAATAAAACCAGTTTTCTAGCCCTGTTTGTGGTGAGTTCCGTTTATCATTTTGGATAAATGAATATACACTGAAACCTCTTTTGATTACAGCGGTTGCTGCAGGCAATGACAAAATCTTAGAAGCTATTTTAGCAAGAGGCTGTGATGAGCATACATTTTTCCACCAGGCTATTGGTAAGACTTGCAGAGATGACTGCCAAACAAACTGCTTTGCCCATATTCCTCATATTCTATTTCTTGTGCAGAAAGTTGAAGAGACGTGAATGAATTGGAGAGTATGTTTGAAAATGGGTGGTAAGATCATTTAATAATTTTGCGACAAAACTCATTTGTGGGCTTCAAGAAATGCCATCCCATCTACTATTGGTTTCAGCAACATCAAAACTTCATTTTTAAAGTTATAAATATGTTTTTGTTTTTTATGTTTTTTTTTTGTGTTGAAATATTTCAAAAAGAACAAAGCATTGTGTAATAAAACAATTGAAATATTCACTCACGCTCACATCCCTATGCAGGCTTATGACGTTTTATTGGCATGATTGGATTATAGATCATTCATCCCTCACTTTGCCCAGATATCTGCCTCCTTGCGTACTCTTTTGGGAAGTACAGATCAATGTAACCATCAATTGACATAAACAAAACCCTCAGTTCAAAGCTTTTGAAGATATAAAATCATCTAGCAGGTGCGGCCAATCTTCATCACATTAGCAAGTCTATTAACCTATAACACCTAGTGACTGATCCATCGGCGCTGCACTTCATCAGGTTGTTTTGGGTATGCCACAACCAATTGCTTTTTATTCCAAGAGATTATCTAAAACAAAATCAATATACTCTGCATTTGACAAAGCTTTTGGCAGCATACTTAGCTGTCCTCCTTTTCAAACACATCATTGAAGGCAGAAGGCTCTATTTATTTACAGACCACAAACCCATCTGCCAAGCTTTTCAATCCAACAGGGACCAGAAGACCCACATGCAACAACGACGTCTCTCCATCATCTCCGAATATGTCACTGAAATACATCACATCAGAGGAGCTGAAAACATAGTAGCAGATGCACTTTCCAGGCCAGTTACTGCACTACAACTCGAACACCCAGATCTAGCGAGTATTGCCAAAGCACAGACTGAAGATCCAGAAATACAAAAGTGTAAGGATTCTCTCACATCTCATCAACTCTCGGCGGACTTGACAATTCTTTGAGGAAACAGTTCAATTTATCCCCGTTCATATGTTCCCTTAGCACAAAGACAATCAGCGTTTAGGCACCTTCACAATCTGGCACATCCAGGTATACGAGGATCTACTAATTTGATTGCAACAAGGTATTATTGGCCTAAAATGAAAGGGGATGTCATGGCTGGATCTCTGAGACCACCAGACATGTCTCCTAGATTTGCTATTAATTGGATGATTTATGACTCCAGGCGGAGGTAATTTAAAATACTGATTATTGTTTTTAGGACAACTAGTTTAATCAACTGACCTTTTTTCGTAAATTTCGATTGGCTGATATTTTAGTCAGTGACGCCGATTACTTAAGTACATTTGTTGTACTTGAGTATTTATACTTAAGTCTTTTCACGATTGTGTACTTAGTACTTGTACTTTAAATACGTTTTTAATATTTATTATTAAAACATTTTAAATACTTTTAAATTTTTTTTTTATAAAAATTTTTTTAAATAAAGGTCCTAATCTATTGATTTCTAATCTTTGGCCTTTTCTTTACCTGTCTCTTTGTTGGAGCTCTGAATTTAACAGTTATATGAGCCATCTATGATATGAAGGACAAAGTTAATATCGTGATTGAGTGATTGCAGCTGCCAAAGTTCAGCTCTCAAGACTTCATTTTCTTGAAGGAATGGATTGAAGTAATGAGACCAATTGCACAAGCTCTGGATAATTTACAAGGAGAAGGCACATCTGTAGCTTATTTTGGCTCCATTCTGCCAACACTACACACAATACAACAAAGGCTTAATTCAGCTTCATCGACTTATGTTGCAAGTTTAATAATAGCTATTCAGGCTGGAATGCAGAAAATGTTTGGACATATTTTGAAATTTGAGAGCGTAGCTTCTGCTTCTTTTAAAGAAAAATAAGCAATTTTATTGATAAATGTAAATTCTGTTACACTTGTCTTAACATTGTATTGAAGATAACGAATATTATTTCTGATCAATGAAGGTCCCCAAAAGTACTTATACTTATACCTGTACTTATACCTAAGTACATTGCCTACAACGTACTTGTACCTGTACTTATAAGTACCTTCAGCCCCAAGTACTTTGTACTTATACTTAAGTACATTTTTGGAGTACTTACGGCAACACTGATTTTAGTAGATTTTGATAGAATTGCTAATCAGATCCAACGCTTATAAATATGGGCTCGACGAGGGCTGTTTTAGGATTATGATGATGGTTTGGATGACTGATTAGAGACGGTTTCCTGGGGTTTTAGTCTAAGATATTTATCTTGTAAATAAAGATATAGTTTCAATTTCTTGTTTCTGGTGAAGAACTTCCAATAACTCACCTGTATTCGGAAATTTAAAGAAATAAAATAAATTTAATTTATTCAGTAATTCACATACCTCAATTTCAAAATAAATACATACATTTGGCGATATAGATAACAAGGCGATAACTTATTCTATTGTTACACTTTATAAAAAATAAAACTATAGTTGCACGTTTACACCTTGCAACAAGCAGTGTTTCGGTTTAAACATAAACAACCTGCTAGCCTTATGCAAGGCGTAACGACTGTTGTTTTTACCGAATGTCGCAGGCACGCTATCCTCTGAGCCAACTTAACAGGTAGGAATCACGTCATGATGCGTGATAACGCACCAGCAATGATTAAGGCACAGATGATGTTTATATTCAATCATTCGGCTGTGTCAAAATCAGACAATAACTTTGGATTCTCCATCGACTGAAACTTTCTTTGCATGCTAAATTTCAGAAAATTTTGAAACTTTGAATTTTTTTATGTTGGCTTTCTTTTGAATCACAATTAGCTTTCAAGTAATAACATGACACAAACTTGCTAGTATTCTATTTGTTTGGGAAAATGTTGCGATTTTTCTTAAAAATTCATCTGTTTTTAAAGTCTGAATAACTTTGATGATGGGTTAGTTGTGATAATGACCTTCAAACCACATTTACTTGGTTCTAAATGACTCTCTAGTGGGTGCCGCACAAGGGGGGATAGAACACTTCGGCTTACGAGTTGGCTTAGAGAGGTGCCTGCGAACGACGGTGAAAGCAACAGTCGTTACGTGTCGTGTTCGCAACCCAGTTCGCACCGACAGGGAAAGCCCTCGGGTAGGGGCGCTATATAAATGGTGGATGTATAAGGTATTTTTTTTCCTTATATTTTCCATGCCTTCCCCCTCTCCGCAAAATTCTTTTTGCATTCTTAAAAATGCCACTTTCAACAACACAATTAGAATTTGCTTAAATTGTAAGTCAGTGGTAATAATAAGGAATTTGAGAACAAAGAAATGATCTCACTTGTGAAAAACATCCAAGCGACTTTGGAGCCTCAATTTTTTTGTACGGGTTTGGCTGAGTTCAAAGTCATAATTTTGTGTTTTAAAAGGAAGGATGAATCTGGTATTTTATGTTGTAATATGTGAACTATAAGATATATCTTGAAATTTATTGTTTAATCTAGAACTTTATTTTATATGATATTTGTATTTAGATGAGAATATATTGATAAAAATGACTGAGAACTTTAATTTGAACGAAATTATAAAAAAAGAAGAGGATGATAATAAAAAATTTGATTACATTCGGTTCACTATATCAGATATTAATGGTATTGGTAAGTCAATAGCTGTTCCCAGAAGACATGCTGAGGCTGCTTTTAAAAGTGGAGTTTTCTTTTTCCAAGGTAAATATAAAAAATATTAATAAAATAAAAAAACTAAATAATACATGATTTTACTCAACCATGATCAATTCATGAATTATTAGATATATTTACTTTTCTACTGCTAAGGGCTTATGGCAATGGATCCAAGAACAAATCTGACTTTCACAAGAGAGGTTATGGAGTTACATATGCCAAACTTCAAATTTGTCCCGATTCCAGACACATTCCACGAGCTTCCATGGAGTGGACAGACTCCATATGATAATCCAGAGAGTATATTTCTTAATAATAAATTTTATTAAATGGAATAGCATGAAATCTTATAAACGTTTCATGCTTACCCTATAAAGTACCACTAAAATTGTTATTTCTTAATTATAGTTGGTGTTTTCTTAATAAACCCTGAATTCTCCGTAACGTGCCATTTTGCTTATGGCTCCCTTTTAATGTCTGCTATAAGCAGTGGCTTTTTCCTTTCCATGCACTTATTTTTCATAATAAAATGAACCTCAATTTGTCCACGTTTCGAAATTAAAAATTTAATCAATCGACAAATCAATTATTTTTCATATTCCACGAATAACGATGTTCAGTATATCATATAATCTGATAATTAAACATTTGTTAGAAATAATTTCATATTTGACAACTTTCTTTTGCAGATAAAATTAAGCGTAAAATTGGCCAGGTTTTATGTGAGGCATCATGGATCCCTCCATACAAGAATGGTTGCCGTCAAGAAGGTTGCAGCAGATTCGTGCTGAGAAAGCAGTTGGACAAAATTGAAAAACTCGGATTTATTTTCAAATCTGGCTTTGAAGCGGAGTTTTCAGTTTTTCATCGCGACACCAATAAAGCACTATTTGATGGCAAGGATGTCTGTTCTACATTGCGACTGGCTCGGTTTGAAAACTTTTTATATCACCTGGAAGAAAACTTGCATAAAGCTGGTGTTGATATCAAAACTCTAATCACAGAATATGGAGAAGGGCAGTTTGAATTTGGTATGGAACCAGTGGATGGAATAAAGGGTGCAGATACTATGTTTATAATGAAACATGCTATAAAAGAGATCAGTCAAAATCTTGGGTACATTGCTACATTTATGGCTAAACCTTTTCCCACTAGCACCACAACAGGGCTTCATCTGAACATGTCCCTTTGGAAAAGAAATTCTAATTGCGAGTTGGAAAATGCGTTTTATGACCCGAATGACAAGAATGGCCTATCAGCCCTTCACCGTCATTGGATAGCAGGTCTTATTAAACATGGAAAGGCTTTGTGTGCATTTTGCTGTCCAACATCTAATTGTTACAGACGCATGCATGCTTTTTCGACACCGAGCAAGATAGAGTGGGGAATTGATGACAGATTGGCAGCTTACAGAGCAAAATGCATCAGTCCTTCTGGAACGTACGTGGAAAACCGATTGCCTTCGGGCGCCTGCAACCCATATCTGGCCACCGCTTGCACGATCGCTGCTGGTTTGGATGGAATTTTAAACAAACTCCCCCTCCAAAGTTCAAGAAGTGATGAATTAGATTTGAATTCCCTTGGCTCACCAGTTGTTTTTAAGCCGGACACTGAAGCTGACAAATACTTTCCTTTTACCTTAAAGGATGCCATAACTGCCTTAGAAGAAGACGAAACGATCAAGGAAGCAATTGGAGAAGAAATGGTGCGTTGGTTTATTCAGACCAAGAAGGATCATGACATCGCCGTATTTGAGCCTCTCGACGAGGAAAGCAAGTGGAAAAAGGAACAGGAACTCTTCTATGAGTTCCTGTAATATATCGATGAATTCATGCATACTTGTTGAAGCATACTAATACTACTTTTTTTCTATTGTGGCGCGCACCACTTATTCGATTTGCATTCAACATTTCAGTGTGATGTTTTTGCCTTCGAGAAATTACAGTTCAACGTGCTTGACAATTGTGTAGTGGTCAAAATCTCCATTTGAAACTTGTTGTTTGATCTACCTATTTAAGTTTTAAACATAACCTATTTTGACTGAACGCCAATTTTAAGAATTTGCTTCAGAATTTACTTTGTTTATGTGAATGGTCTTCTGTGCTAAATGATTGTGCAAATGGTTCAGCTTGATATTATTGTTATTACACAAAGTTTACTTTTACTTATTCAAAAATGTATAATGAATCCTTTCCTCTAGTGTCTCATTATATTTCCTGTAAAAATTTCAAATAACCATAGATGTCTCCATCCCTACTAAGATCATGCCAAACAAAAAATAAACTTTACAGAACCTTCCTCAAACATCCCACAGATCTTAATAAACAAGCTCTTATTTTTGTTTAGAAACAATTTCAAGAAAACCAAACTAGCCATGAACAAATTTTATTATGACAAACTTGTCCTTAAACACAAATCCAATATGCATAAAACTTAAAATAAAAATTAAACGTAGACGTAAATCTAATGTCAAAAATAATTCTTTTTCATGTTTTAATAACAAGGATGAATTACTTACTCCAGCAGATATTGCTAATCAATTTAATCACCATTTTTCCCACATTGGAAAAAATATAGCTAGTAGTATTACCGTAACCAACGATGACATCACTCACAAATTTTTCTCAATTGCATAATTATGAGCCTCATCCCAAGCAGCCCCTTGGAAATCATCAATATTTCTGGTTCCCTTATAGTATGCCATAGCTGTGGTGTTGATGATGTTGATCCTTACATAGCACATGAATTCATATCCTTAATTGCTAATCCTTTATCTTCTATTTTTAACTCTTCGTTTCGTACCTCATAACCATGTCAACTTAAGTCTGCCAAAGTGATTCCCCCATACAAATCTGGTGATAGAGATAATCTTAATAATTACAGACCAATATCTATTTTGCATTACTTTTCCAAATTCATTGGCAACATTGTACACAGTAGATTTTATGATTACTTTTACGCGGGTCAGCTTTAAATCATTTAAACCCTTAAATAAAAATGGTTCCCGATAATTTTTAATAAAACGTTTAAATAGTAATACCTGAGCTCTCTAAGCTGTGTTCTATATTTTATAATAGTTACTGCATTTTTAACTGGCTCGGTTTATAATCGCCCTTTTGTACTCTCATAAGTCTTCTGTTTACGCCCAAGTTGTTTTGATTTTATCGGAAGTTTTTAGACCCCGTCCCAGCGGATTAAAAATTAAACATGTTGTACATATTCTGATAGATATTTTTCAGGAGAATTCAAATATGTAACTGTCTTGGCTAGCGGACGCACGGATCTATCATTAAAAAAATCTTCAAAGTTTTCAAGCATTAATTAAAAATAGCTCCCGAGTTTTTAGCTATTTTTTGAAACAATCCGCACATTTTTATCTCTATCGGTTGATTTTTAATCGCCTTGACAAAAAAAACCCTAAAAAGGGGCAGTTATCACCTGGGTGAATATAGTCCGTCAATTTCCAAATCCGCACTTAAATTATTCTCAATTCAATGTTATGGCCCAAGGCTTTACTCCTCCATACCTTCATCTATCAAGAATCTAACTCAGTTAAACACATGCCCTTTCAAATTACTTTATTCACTATTAAAAATGTCGTGCAAACAATATTTATTGATTGGATGTGTATAGCTTATGATTTTGTATATAACTACTTTCAGGGTCAGTCCGACAGCGGAAGCGTGTGCTTCCTTAAGGTTGGCCCTTTGGGTTTATTTGAATTTATTTAGTGCTTTCGCATTTTTGTTTTTTTTTCTGTGTATATAACGGCTTGTTTGTTTGATTCAATAAACCAAAAAAATTCGAAATGTGTATGGTCCATAACTAAATAAATAATTCCATTATTATATTATAATATAAAAAATATAAATCCGAATAACTCGTAAGATACAAAATCATTGAATATAGGTAATCTCTTATACATTTATTAAGCTTTAATTACATGTTTGCATAAGATCAATCAAGCCATAAACAAACTTGAAAATCAGACAAGATACAAGATAAAACATATTTTATTTGACCAGATGACCACTGGTGTGGAAGTTAAATCCATTAAAATTCTAATTGCATATGAGATACAAGGACTGCTAATATTAATATTAAGAAGCGGCTAAACCTCGATTTAAATGAGTGCACTGCTTATTAACTTTGCTTAATATATGAATAATTATGGCTAACAATAGCTTCAAAAATTTACTTGCATTTTCACTGCCTTCCCATTTTAATAAAACCTTCATAAAGAATTATTTTATTTGAGATTAGTAATTTTATATTTTTTAAACTAAAACATTTTTTATAATATTTTATTAAAATAACATATATTTATTTTAATTTTAATTATTAAGAAAACGCAGTTAAACTTTAATCTTTGTTGATGCTTTTGCCTATAAAATTAGTCTGGCTTAATTGATCTCGTTACGGGACCTGGCGTTATATGCAGACCATTTTATGACCCTGGCATTTCGTGGACTGATGGCTAATATTGAATCTTATGCCACATTAAATTATTCAGTTGATGGAATTAGTGTGAATGAGGTTGGAGATGTGGCTGTAAATGATTTGTCCAGGAGTAACATTGCTAACGAGGCGAATCTTTTGGCATCGATTTCAAACGAAAAGTTCCTTGAATCAACATGCAACGGTTTGAATAATGACATTTCTTCGCGTGACGTGACCACCATTACGCCTAATGTGGCAAGTGTTTTAAACAATGTTGGGACTACTCATTATGTTAACCAAGAATTACCTCAAACTGGCAGCAATGCCCTTGGTGCTTTTTCTGGCACCGAATTTGACTTTCAGTCAGTAAACAATGCAAATGAGAATCAGTCATCATATGTTGGAAGTGCCAATTTGTTTAATGTGCCTAATCAAACAAATGCAATTGAAAACAATCAAATATATTTCTATGAAGATGTGAAAGTTGAAGGAAATGTCAATCATGTGCCTCAAGCAGAAGTTCATGCTGTTCCTCTCAATTCAATTTTTGGTTTGAGTCAGAATTCCATAAAAGTGGTACAACAGGGGAATCAACTTGGCACTTTTCAAAATCTCACTCAAGAACAGCTTAGTCAACTCATAAGGCTTGTCCAACAGCAGAGAAACAACACTTCAGTCAATCAAGAGACCATGTTCTATGACCCAAACACCCAACAGAGGACCGTTTACAAAATATCCTATGCCGATCAGCCGGTGGGAAACGCCTCAGCATTGACTCATTGTGGTGGCAATGCAACCGCAGTGAACAGTTCCTCGCAACCAAAACGACAGCACATAGAAGCTTCTGATGTTTTACTGAAAATGGACAAGGAGCACAAGAAAAAGCACAGACCTCGCACTCGTTCGGGAAGGGTCTCGAAGCCTCCGCAGTACATGGTCAAAGATTACAAGCACATCCACCCTGTCGATTATGATGAGGATTATGATGACTCAGATGGAGGATATTCAGACTTCAAATTGAGCAGCGGGGAAGAAGACAACAAGAACAATGCAGATAACCCGCTGTCATATGGTGATTGTCCTTAATAGATTTTTTAATTTCCTGCTGATACAAGTTAGCATTCTTAAAGTTTTTGGAATAAGAGGATATTTTCAAGGATTTAGAATATTTAAACAAATAAAAAAAGTGGTTTTTATTAATTTTTTCTTTGATTGCATCTTATTTTAGCTTTGTCTTTATTATAGTTGCACAACTGAGTTTGGTTGATATGCATAAATATCTTGTGGATGGCTTATTGATTTATTTGAGATGTCTACAGCTGGAGATGAGTTTATTTTTATATCATGGGTCATTTTTAACTGAGTTGATATTTTCTAGCTTCATTGAAATCCAAGAGATTCAAATGTGATTACTGTGAAAAGTCATACATTGGAAAGGGCGGACTCAACAGGCACTACAAGCTCAATCCCTCACACGGCAAGCCTGATGATGAAGCTGGTTGGTGCTATTTTGAAACTGTAGGGATTGTTTATTTCAAATTGTTTATTTAAAAAAATCATTTTCTATATACTTACCAGGAAATGAAGATTCATTTTACAGTAGTGACAGCTTCCAAAGTGGGGTGTTGGCCTCCAGCTTCAACATTACCGAAAACAACGTGGGGCTCGCAAAGAAACCGAGAATTGATGATGAAGTTACGCTTGCACTTGAAGTTTTCCCCAATGGTGAGCCAAAACAAAGAGACGTGGAGGGGACTTACAGGGGCGGGAGAAGGGGCAGACGAGGGAGACCGCCAACGTCGAATGCAGATGATAAAAGACGACAGAAGTTGTACGAGGTTTGATTTTGTAATTTGTTAAAAATTCCTTCTAATTATGCAGATAAAATAAATAAAATGAAAAACAATCTGCATAATTAGAATGTTTTTCATTTTATTTATTTTATCACATTTTTTTTCCCAACCACGATGTGCTAATGTCACTGGCAAATAAAATGTCTGATCATTCTGGCATCCAGTCTGGATACATCTTCATAAGTCTCATGTCTTGTCTGAAGAATACATTTATTTCAAACACGACATGTAACGACTGTTTTATAGTTTTGTTCAAATGTGGGCGTTATTTCACTTCTTGCAAAAATTACCATTATTATAAATTTTAGAGAATTGCTTTCAACAGATAAACAAATTGTGCATATGGAATGATGTGATAGTTGCATTTTCATTACTGTCTAATTAGTCATTTAATTTTATTATTAATAATAACAGGCTTCTAGGAATTGTTCAGATGAAGACATATTGGACCTGTTCATTCGACGGTGTCCATTCACAGTTTCCCTGTGGGATATATTGTCATTGAAAAATTCAAAAGTTTATGACTCCAGTGTGGACAGTCTGTTGGGCGAGGTGACCAACCTTCATGATCAGATCAGCAGCTACTTGGGCGATCGACTGGTGCCTTTCTCAGAAGAGGACTATCAAAGTTGTGAAGACGGCTGTGATCTGAGCGACAAAAACATATTTGAGGCTAGTCCTTTCTTTCTGAGATGATCAGGTTGCAGCCATGTTAATTTTGTTCAGCAATTGGTTTTCATATTTCTGTTTTTCTTCCACATTGGTTTTGACATGGTTATGGAGTTACATTAGAAATGCTTTAAAAGTACTGTTTAACAAGTCTTGTAAATAATGCCCACATTTTTCTTAGATGGTGGATGACAAATTGGCCGCATGTTTGAATTTGAGAGTTGGGAAGTACATGGTCAAATCGGAACCTGCCTCAACGAGTCCAAATCAAAAGCCACAACTTATTAGATCTGCCGGAAGCAGCAAGGCAATGCAATTTGATGCCAGGAGAAGTGTCAACACAAAACAGCAGGATTCTGAACAAAGTATTCTTTTACCTCCAAGAAAAAGACTGAAACTCTCTGGGTTGTCTGTCAAAGAGAAACAAGATGCTTGCCCATCAATCAGCAATTATGACAAGCTGATTCCATCTGAAATCTTCCAGTCTAAGGCATCAATTTTTGGGGCTGGGGAGTCGAGTGCTCTGGATGGCTTATCAAGTCGAACCATTGCAGCAGCTTTCCAAGACAAAGCAAAAGTACTTGATGGTCCTGATGATTCATTAGTGAGCAGCACATCTCAGGTCAACTTCTTCCCTGTGGGTGACAGTGGCACAAACCTAACGGACAGTTCGGGTTTTAACTCCTCTTTGCCCGATAGTAGTCTCCATTCTGCTCTCACACAGAGTGCAAGCAACTCAAACTTCCATGAGATTTGGTCTGATATTGCAAAAACAACTTCAGGGGATTGTCAGATTGCTGCCAATTCAAATTTGGCTTCATTGAATTTGTCTAGTTCCTTGGTTGGAGCCTCCGATATGGAGAGCATCAAAATCGAACCAGAAGACCAAAGCAGAGCTTCCCTGGAGAGTATAGAAAGATCTAATCAGGCAGCCTCTCAACTACCTGCCGATTCCTACTCGAATGTTGCAGACGCTTCGTCCGAAGAGCAAGGAATTTGTGTCACGTGCTATCCTATGCAGGAATACATACAAGTGCAGGAGAATGCCAGATACGTCCAGACGGGAGATGGCCTCGTCATTGTTAAGAACCCAGACGGCTCGTACCACATCTATGGTGATCTGACACAAAACATAACGTTAGAAATGCTGGAGGCACATTTTGCTAACTGAATGAAATTCTGACGTGTCTGTGAACAAAAGATTAAATGTTTAGCTATTTGGATTGAGATGACTGGAAACATTAATTGTAACATTGATGTAAAAATGGAATCGAAAGACATTTCAATTTTTTTAGTAATGTTGATAATTTGTTTGAAAGTCATGAATTTTGTTTGATTAATTTGGATCATAAAAATGATGAGTGGTTAACATACCTGGAAACTTATGACTATCTGGCTTTGCATACCATAGGTTTATTGATGTATTTTTTCTTGTGAAATTGCTTATATTCAATTTTTGAAAAGGTTCTAGTTCCATATTAGCTTTCACTTACCAAATTTGATAGACATGCCTCATGAAAACATAACCAAACATGTGTGAATTAATACCTGTATGCAGTCCTTTCTCATATGTTTACATATTTTCCATACATTACTAAACCTTATTACACTAAATTTCTAGTCTCTGCCGCCAGTTTTAATTCACTTAATTTTATTAACTAGCTCTAAAAAGCTGGGCTAGCTGTGGTAAATTTAATTTTTCAGCTGGAAGTGCTGATGATAGGATAAGATGTTGTGTAATTATGTTTGGGATATTGTGGTGTCAGCAGTGCCTGAGAAGTTCTGAGACGTTGTCTGGAATTATTTTATCTTTCGAAAAGGTTAAAGCTGGTGTAGCAGATATTCGGCACCCGTCTTAATAGCCCGGCGACAAAATAGCCCCGTCAAAACAGCACCATCAAAAAAACTCATTTCATTTAATCAAATTTTAAATCAGCTATCGGTTAATGTCCTCAACTCATATAAATATTTTTTTATAAAGACGGATTTTGACGGGTCACCCAGATGTTCATATTATTGGTTCATATGAGGTTCCTTGACTAATAGCGGGAGTCCGTCTCAGCTTGTAATCGTAACAATATAAACCAAGTTGTGTAATGTCTCTGTTGGTCAAGTATATCCTTACGTCACATTAGATAATCACAGCTAGTAAAACTTACATCATTTGTATGAGTTAAATAGTTCAAAAAAAAATTTTTTTTAGTATTACATTTTTTGTATTTAAGTTAATTTTTTTTAAAGATTGTTGCAAATAATTTGCGATGTTTGGAATTTTAAAAATATATTATTTAAATTTGATTCTTTGGGTTACAAGCTCCACAACAAAAGAAGTCAGGGAGATTGCGAGAATTTTGATATTATTCAAGAATGTTGTACGATGAAAAAAAGCTTTGTGATGTCCGAGTTCTTCTCGTTGGTGCGGGAGGCATAGGATGTGAACTTCTTAAAAATCTTGTGCTAAGTGGATTCCGTCGAATAACCATCGTAAGTAGAAACACTACGCAACAGTTCGCGCTTCGGCACTATAAATAAATATATAAGCCGATATTTTAACTAATTACTCCCTGATTTTCTATAATCATTGGTTATTGGGTAAATGAATAGTTATTTCTGTTACAACATGTGCTATTGTCCAGAAGGCACGACGATTGCCATTTATTAAACTTATATCCCAAAATAACATTTAGCACATTGATTGCATTGAATAGCATCCACAAATTAAAAATTGTATCACTTTAGGATTAGCAATACAAATTATAGTAGAATTTTTGAATAATTTTAATGGTTTTGATTATTTCTGTTGTTTTCAAGATCGATTTGGACACCATTGATGTCAGTAATCTTAATAGGCAGTTTTTATTTGGAAAGGAACATGTAGGGAAATCTAAAGCCCAGGTAAATTTGTTTTTGAGAATTTTATATTCATGGGATAGACATTTATGTGGAATGATTATCAGGTTGCCAGAGATAGTGCCCTTTCACTGAACCCAGATATTGAAGTTGTAGCTCACCATGACAACATTATGAAGTTGTATAAATTATTTCAAAAACAGCACTTATAAGCAAATCAGTTAAATAAGTAAAATTTAATTACAGCTCTTCGTATGGTGTGCCATTTTTCAAAGAATTCAACTTAGTGCTTAACGCGCTTGACAACCGAGGTGAAAAAGACTACTAAAATAAATTTCACAAAATGCATTAAATAAAACTTCTGTTAATTTTATTTTGCAGCTGCCAGAAGCCACGTGAACAGAATGTGTTTGGCTGCAGATGTGCCTCTCATCGAGAGTGGCACTGCTGGATATTTGGGACAAGTGTCGTTAATCAAAAAGGTTCTGTAGAAGAAAATTCATTTTCTGCAATTTGTTGCATACTTTTTCCATGACATGACCATAAAATCAAAATGTCTTAATGGTGATGTTAGATTAGAACAAATAGAAATCTTTTTGGGACAACGAGGGTATGAATTGTGAATAGGTATGGTTGATGTTGAATCTCGTGGTTGTTTGTTGCAGAATCTCACCGGTTGTTACGACTGCGGACCAAAACCAACCCAGAAAACATTCCCTGGTTGCACCATCAGAAACACCCCTTCTGAACTTATACATTGTGTTGTCTGGGCCAAACATCTCTTCAAGTATGTTCATTGATATACAGTACAAAATTATTATACATTAACAAACTTACTGCATTATTGGAATTATGTCAATTTGCAGTCAGTTGTTTGGAGAACCAGACCCTGATCAAGATGTGTCACCAGATACTGAAGACCCAGAGGCTGCAGGTTGTTATTTGGATTCTCATGACTTCTAAGGACCCCTGTCTCAAGTGCATTATTCATCGACAAGTTCTTTTGGCCGATCAGGTTTTGTGACATTGGTAATTCATTTGCAGGTGATGCTGGTAAGATGAGTGTAGAAAATGAGGCAAAAAGTGACAAAATTGGAGGCTTGGACAGGAAGTCAACAAGACTTTGGGCTCAGGAAGAAGATTATTGTTCGAGCAAATTATTCAACAAGGTAATTAATTCGATAATTCATTCTAACTCGATGGTTTAAAATTATATTTTTGTCCATTACTTTCAGTTCTTCAATGATGACATAAAATACCTACTTTCTATGACCAACTTGTGGAAGACAAGAACACCTCCGACTCCACTTGACATTGGCAACCTTCCAGGTAGCAAATGCTCCTCGGTTCATTTTCGATCCTCGACTGTCATTTAATTATGCAGTTTATTTAAAACGATTGTGTTTTTCACTTTTTTTTACAGATGAAGATATGAAAAATGAAGGTGGACTTCTGGATGCTCAGAAACTGTGGTCATTAAAAGAGTGTGCTGAGCATTTCCATGATGCCATTAACAGTTTAAAGGAAGAAGCTAAGACTGGTGATGGTGTTCTTGTCTGGGACAAGGTGATTTTTAGACTGTTAAACCTTATTTTTTAAAATGATTTAACACAAATGTTTTTCTTTTTTCAGGACAACGAAGCAGCCATGAACTTTGTGACGAGCTCAGCAAACATCAGGGCCTCCATTTTCCACATTCAGAGAAAATCCAAGTTTGACATCAAATGTAAGATCACAAATTTAATTTTTTGAATTTGGGGAATGCCTACAATTTCTGATTTTCTTTCAGCCATGGCAGGCAACATAATTCCTGCTATTGCAACTACAAATGCCATAGCAGCTGGCCTCATTGTGCTCGAGGCACTCAAAGTCCTTGCCGGAAGATTGGACCTCTGCAGAGCTGTAAGTGTTTACTTCTGATTCTATCTCCTTGATTGATTCTCATTCAACCATTTCTGTGCTGCCAAATCCCATCTGGTGATTAAAAATTCCATCTTCAACTTATTGCAGGTTTACATCAACAGACAGCCAAACTCGAGGAAAAAATTGCTGGTTCCTTGCATGCCCGAACCCAGGAATCCCAAATGCTACGTGTGCTCGGAAAAGAGGGAGGTGACCATCACTCTGAACGTGGAAACTTTCACTCTTAAAGCTTTTGAGGAGAAGGTTGGAGAGATTTATTTGATAATAAGCACTTATTTTGAACTTAATTTATGCTATCTATCCGGTCAGGTTTTGAAAAGTGGTTTGGGAATGGTGGCTCCTGATGTGGAAATCGATGGACAAGGTTTGTATGTTTTGTAATTATGGACAAACAATTTCATTATCAGTCATTGTCATCATTATTTTGTACAGGGACAATCCTTATCTCGAGCGAGGAGGGGGAAACTGAAGGTTGTTTGCTTTTTCATTTATCTGGTTTACTTGTATGTTGTGGAAATTATATATGTATGTTGGATGCTTATATTTGTGTTATTTTTATTATCATAACTTCAGTTAATTGTTTAGAAATGAACATTTTTATTACTTGCATTAAGATTTTAAGCATGCTTTAAATTTTGTTATATTTTGTCTTAATAAAATTTTTATTGTGACAGACAATATGGACAAGTTCCTTTCTAATTTTGGTGTTGTGTCTGGTTCAAGATTGAAGTGTGATGACTTCCTTCAGGAGTATGACATCATTGTCAACATTCACCACCAGTAAGTGCTTTTTAAAGTGCAATTATTAAAATGCTATCAAGTATTCTTTAAGGTTTTTATCAATTTAATGCTGATCCCTTATAGGAGTGAATTACCTGAAAACAAAGAATTTGAACTTGTCGGTGATTTGAAAGAATTGCAAAAAAGTATAAAAAAAGACCAAGAGAAGAAGGTTCATGAGAATGGTACAACAGAGGATAACAAAGGTTTTGAACATTGTTGATTCAAAAATATTCTATTTAGCCAGTCTGTCTGATTGCCATTCTTCTTACATAGATGACAAAGTTGAGGAGGAAGAGGATGATGTGATGCTTATGGAAGAAGCTCCAGATTCAGACATCAAGCCGGAAGCTCCGAAGGCGCTGAAGAGAAAGAGAAGCATGAGCGGAGAATGCGAAGCTACTCCAACCAAAAAAAGGAACGTCGAAGAATCTGATGAGATCATGGTTGTCGACTGAACTCTTAAGTAACTTATTAACGGTGTTTGTTAATTAGTGAAGTTTCATATGTACTGTTGCGAGAAGCAAGTTAGATGTATCTTGTTTTTAATAAAATAGATTGATCTGAACTTGGTTTACATGCTGGTTTATGCCATGGATAAAAATTGTCAAAGTGCTTTGGTTTAATATACACTGGAATATGGAATAATGTTTATATAGAAATGTTACACAGATCAGTTTAAACACATCAGCTCTGGAAGGCTTCACTTGAGGTAGTCAATATCACTTTCTATGAACACATATCCATCCTGAAACTGAAGCCTTGACTTGTAAAGGTTAACTTCTTTTGGTATTGGGAGTCTTTTGCCCAATCTCCCTTGCTTATCTATTTTGGGTATTGCAACAAGCCTTATGATCCATTCCAGAATTACACAGCCCGCTTTGTCAGGTATCCAGCCAATTTTACTATCCACAAGGGTTGCATTCATGTTGAAGTTTTTGATTTTCCAATGAAATGTTGGTGTGTTGCTTTCGACCGACAATGTCATATTTAAGTTCAAGGTGACAGCCACAGAAAATAGATGTGCCAGAGATTTGTCTTGAAGCCTAGTCCTAAAAGAATAAAGCCCGTCCATTTTCGATGATGCCCCATCCTTTGTCAGTTGAAGTTGTGGATAGATGACATCTTTGTAGTGTATCTCGACGTATGAGTTAGGATAATTGGAGCTGAGCTGAGGAATAAAAAATCCTATACAGAGGAACTTTGTACAACTTGTGTTTAACAAATCTGAATAGCTAGCTGGAAGATTATCCTTGGTAATGTCACCCTCTTGCAAGCCGTGTATGTGAGTTATGTACGAGAGACTGTTGAAGACGTATTTGGACACTTCAAAGCTTATCATCTTAGGGGTGTCTTTGTCTGGCAATGGATTCGGCTGTTGAGAAACAATGGTTTCTGTCTCTAAACTTAACAAATATACAATTGTTGCATTGATTAATTTTGCATGAAACTTAAACGTCATTCTAAACTTTGGCCTTTGCTATCCAGCCTACTAAAGTTAGATCGCTTTGATTTGATATATTTTATGAACGTAGCAAACAAAAATAAAACACAGATCAACTTTAAACGCTTAAAAAATTAAATTACTTTGAATGGAGGTTCTGTAGTGTCTCCTTGGTAAAAGAATTCTCCCTTGTGCCTCAAATGAATGCCACGGGTTTCAATTGTCGGTGCCCCGAGCAAACGTACGTCGAATAAAATCTTATGCCCAATAGGAATCTGTGGGTCGTATTGGTTCAATAGTTTAGCAATTTGGCTCATTACTTGACCAGTCAAAATTTCACAGGGCTTGTTAATTTCTTCCAAAATTTTATCTTTGAACTTGTTCACTATCCAGTTGTGTTTTTCAGCGTGAACTTCCAATTGAAGTTTCTCGAACGATCCAATACACTGCTTAATATTAAAAGTGAGCATGCCTCGGTTGTCGGCACCCACAGCGGACTCTATTTCCATGCCCAGCTGCCCTGCAAGGAGCCTAAACGTACCTTGGTCATGAACGTGAAACAAATTATGAAGTTCATAACTCCACAAACCGCTGATTATTATACTGACGTCTAGCACATTTATGTGCAACGAGTCCTCAGGGACTGGTGACACCTTGTATTCAAAACTCAAAACTGAGTCGATCTGAAAGTTGAAATGTCTTTTATAGCATAGTTTGATAAATATCAACTGCAAAATAATTAAATTACTTTTCCCCTTAAAGAATATATCTGAATTACTCCAAATTTTACTAAATGAATATTGGTGTGTCCTTAACTAGCAAAGGCTATTGTCTTCATGGGAGCATTATGTAATATTAACATTCGGTTATTACGCTGTTAACAATAACGGTACTTAAAACAACTTTCACTTGCGCTGATGGACGCCTAATTTTAAAGCACCTTCAAATTCAACTTTATGTACTCATTTAGGTAAAAATTGTCCTAACAAATAATTTTGTCAAAGGTTTCCTTTTTTCAATGTTTATCATGTTTTGGCCGTAATTTTCTGCAGCCTTTTATTTATTAGTTACAAATATTTTATTTTAAAATAAGTTATAGAAAGTAGGGGACTTGATTGTCTAAGGAATAAGTCTTAAATTTGCAATCAACATTCGGTTAACTTTTAACGTCATTCAGGAAATCAGGTCGAGGTACTCTAGTGAAGCTGAGATTCACTCGCAGGCATATTAAGGTGTGCCGCTTTTGCGATCGCTAGCTTCCGAATTTAACGTATTTTATTAAGATTTAAATGTGACAGTTTATATTACAATTTCGAGTTTATCATTAAAACCTGAAGATACCAAGGGCTGGTTAAAAATTTTAATAGGACAATCCTTATAGCAAATTGAACTAATAATTCATTAACCTTTATATTCCATGCGACGTATGATAGCATACCAAACGTGGTATCTTGTTCGCCTTTAATAACCGGAATTTCTAACTTTGGGAGTTCTCGAATTGCAATATTTTTCGTGATATTGACAAGTTTAGAAATCCCTAAAGCCGAAACTGTTACTTTAATAGCCGGCTCAACATTTTGAGGCAATCCTGGAGATATTGCGATGAACTGAATTAAACAAATCGTAAAGAACCTCATCTTCCTTGTTTAGGTCCCAAGCATCTTATGACTTTTGTACAAACGGAGAGTCTAATTTCCGTGTGTTCGGATGAATAGAAATATTAATAATAGAAACTTATAACATTTTATTTTTAAAATTTAAAAAAATCGACAAAGTCTGAGAGTCAAAATGGCTATAGATTTTTCGCTTAGCTGGTCTCAACTAACAAAAGGCGTTGCGACCAAACAACAAACTAAGCAAGCGTATGAATACAGTTCGGCAAATTTTAAACAATGTAAATATTGTGATATGACAGCGTATTAGAAATAATGTGAAAATGGATATTGCTGTGCACTAGCTGACACGGGCCGGGCTAAAATCTTTACTAGTTTATGTTTACTTTCAAAAATGGCTAAGTTAAAGAAAGGCGGATTACTTCAAAAGAGAGAAGTAACTGCCGTTAGTACTAATTTCTATTCGTAGGACATTTCTCGTACATCGTCATTTATCTTCGACTGGGCGATGTACTTCTTGAACATGCGCACAAATGAAGATAAAATGGGTTCATTGCATGATTTGGCAAGACCAGGAAAGGCTTGTCGAAAATGATGAGTGGCTTCTTCCAGGTGGTAATGTGGTATCCTGGTGAAGAGGTGGTGTACCTGATGAGTTCCAATGCTATGGATGAGATCATGAACCACTCCATAATGCCTGTCAACTGTTGACAATTGTCCTTTCACAAAATGCCATCTGCCAAGCAATACATAGACAAAATGTATTTATTTTTAGCATTTAATATTTTGATTTATGATAAGTGTTCAGGACTTTATATAGTCACTTGCTTTGGATTATTTATGAATGATTACTACCAATGTAAACTATTTGTTTAAAGTTGTTAAATATATTTTTTTTTTCTTATAATTTAAATTATTTCATCTTAAGATTTTTATTTGCAACAGAATCAACATGCTGAGATAGTTAATCAAAGGATTTTGAAATAGTGACTCAATGTTAATATCTTGAACTTCCAATAAATATTAAAAAGAATCTTTCATTAATAGCACAGCCATGATTCTTTTGACATAAATTGTAATGATGATGTTCAGAGTTACTATTCTAATTAGTTCCTAAATAATTTGTAGTATTTTGACAACAAAGCCAGTTGTACTAAAATGAATTAGTCAAATGCAGGTCAAAATTGATGTTGATTAAAACTTTATTCATATATTCGTTCGTACAATTAAATTCGTCATTGACAACGGAAAAAATTTCCTAAATGTTCTCCTTATCAGGTAAATACGAAACCAGTATTTTTGCAAACTGAGAACTTAGCCCCGACAAATTCAAAGCAAATGGTTTTAGCGTGGCCGACCCAGATAACTAAATGAAGTGTGCATGTTTGCTGGTGCGTGTGTTATTTAAATCCTTAACTAGAATGGGAATGAGACCACGGTACATAAGAACGTGGTACATTTAGGGGATATTTCTGATTTCCATTAACTCTTATGATAACATTAGAAATCAATGTGCGGATAAAAATGTCGATAATTTTTCTGGAATCCGAGAGATTCTATACAACTTTTTCTGCAATATAATGTTGCTATTGGTAGCAATAACTTCTGAGGAAAATGAGAGGCGTTTTGACAACTTTGTGGTTTCGCACAAACCGGTTCTTACCTTAATAAAACTCAACTGTTGAAAATTGCTTACACTGCTGATGTTAAAAAACAAACTCGTTGTTATTAAAATTGGAGCTGATTTAGTATTTAAAAGCAAGTCTAGCGCTTTAGGAATGATTTAGCGAAATTTGGGTTTAATATAATTATAACCGATTTTATTTCATAGCACAAGTTAAAATTTGTACAAATCATTTTCTAACCTTTCATCGCCGTACCATGGAGTGTTGAGTTCAGTATGATGGAGAAAGGTGACTATGACCACATAACTTCCAAAGACGAATAAAGGTACCAAATAAAATACGAGTAAATGCAAAAATCCGTATTTTCTATAGTAGAGGACCCACAAAAAAACAAAAACTGCCAGGCAGGCCAATGAGCAGCAGCAACCAAACACATGACCCCGAAAAGCTTCAGAGAATGGAGTGTAGTGTCTCACCCGACGAGGGAAGTACCCTACGGCAAGATAAATGTACCACCCAAGACCATAGCCAAAGCCTGGTAAGATCGGCAGTTTAGTTTTCTTGGACTTCTTGGTTGGATAAAAGACCTGTTTTGAAGAATTAAACATGGGTTACATCTGCTCAGAAGAATGAGAAAATAAAATCAAACCTCGTCTTTGTCCATGTTTCCAGTAAATTTGTGATGGATCTTGTGAGATAACTTCCATTGATAGTAGGGAACAAAGAGAAAACTATGACTGATGGTCCCGACCACATCGTTGAGAAGGACGTGTTTTGAAAATGAATTGTGTCCACAATCGTGTCCCATTACGAACAAGCCCATGAAAAACGTTCCTTGTAACGCCCAGTAAACAAACAAAGCCACAATCTTAGCAGGGAGCCAATCGATATGGGTTAAGAAATAGGATAGGGTGGACCACGCAACGGCAATCTGCACCACGTCCTTTAAAGCGTAGTACATCGACCTTGTCACAGTCGGCTCAAAGCAATGTTTCGGAATGACCTTTTTAATTTCAACAGCCGTGGGTAAGTCCTTTGGCAGGGATTTGTCCAGATTCAGTCCGAAGACGTTTATGTTTTTGTTCGAATACATCAGTGCAGCTTTTACGAGGGAGCATAGAAATGAATTGAGCCATGATAAAGTGCTAAAGGCCTCTCCTATTGCAAACATGCTTGAGACGTTTCAACGGCTATGCAAAAAGTGGACTTTTAAATAAAAGTAAATTTATGAAACAATTACATAATTAAAGAATTTATTTAAAAATGTATTATTACAAGATCTCATTCATTATACATTTAATAAATAAGCAATTGATCAGACCTTCGGCTAGTAAAGTTTTCTTCCTGCAAAGTCTATATTATTACGTCAAAGAAGATTAAGTCTAACAACATTGTGTCTCCATTCCGTTTTCTAAGCAAAATTCAACGAGAACAAAATCTGTAACGATGAAATATTCCAAGTTTCATTGAAAGCCATAAAATCTCAGACCATCAAAAAACCTAAAGCACAAAGTTGCATGAAGCAATATCATGGACAGTTATGACATTTTTACGCGTAAATTAAGAATTCACGCAGGTCTAAACTGGAGGGATGGTCGAGAATATTTCCTGGAAAATGTGGTTCCTGGTAAGAAAAAATAACTAATTCTTGAATTCTAAGTACATGAGACTACAGGAACCACCTCATTTAGGGGCGGGGGAAACTAGTTTCAACGCTCTTACGTCATATCAGAAGAGTCCAGATACCAAATCTCGATTTTAATCATACGGAATCTTCATCACTTGTTAGGCTAACTATTCCAACAGACTTCATAAATCACTAGACTAGGCAGTCCAGCGAAATGTAATTCACAATCGACAATGTAAGTCAAATTTGTTATTATTTCACAAATTTTTTTAAATTTTAAAATTAAAAAATATATGTTTTTATTTTAGTAAAGGTTTTGAAGGTTTTGCAAGGAAAAACAAGCTATATCATGATTTTAACATACGTTCAGAAATAGTATATAAATACATAATTATCGATCAGCTGCCGAGGTAACTTGAATTTCAGTTAACAAGTAAATCTGCAAAATATCATGAAATACTAGCATCGATTCATGACCCGGAGCATGAATATTTGAAAAAATAAATTTCAAACTAAATACTACAAACCTCGTGAGTTCTTGTGGATTGCCGGAGCTCTTTTGTCGGTGAAAACAATTTTCTTCTCCATCTCCTCCATGTACAACAAATGCTCGGGAATGAACTGGGCGGAAATTATCATAAAATATGCTACGATGTGTGGTCATTGGTTGTGTATCGATTTTTGATCCAAGACGTGAGGATGCTTTCAAGGAAAATCGTCTGTGCATATTACTTCAATTTTTTTCTGCTGGACAACGTTTATTTAGTGATTAAAAATAGTAAATCGGTGAAGTCATATTGGCGCTGAGGCAGGAATTATTAGTTTTAGGAAATATTATGAATTTAATTTACATTCGAATGAGGGATGAATGATATTTTAATGTTTATTTTGAGATCACCAGGGTCGGTTCCCTCCTAATTTAATGAACTGAATGTCGAAAAAATACGCGAATAAAAAGTTGAGACTTTAAAAGAGTCTTCACTCTAGAAAATATAATCTATTTAATTCTACTTAAAAAGAAAATACTTTAAAGTTAGACATAAACCCTGCTAGATTCAAATTTTTACGCCTATTACCGGCTAATGGTGACAACAATTCAAGTAAGCTTACCAACAAGTTGCAAGTTTATAATATTTAAAAAAACATGCAAGAATTTTCACAGCACCCTCTAGGATTGGTAATTATGCATGCATTAACCCATGAGAAATGCATAATTATCCTGCAAGGAGCGTAGGCACGTTTCTAATTGGACGGAAACGCTGGAGAGATATGTTGTATATTCGAAACTCGAGGGAAATTGCGACTCAAATTAAATGCTTGATGTGATCTTCTCTCCATGATCTCGTAATGTCTCTTCTGCAATCGAGCAAGACACGGGGAACGAATTTATGAGACAGAAAATAAATTATTAAATATTTATTGAGTCATGACTCACGTCGAACAAAAGCACATCGAACGAGACGATTCGACGGTATTTAATGACTTGGGCAAACATTAATTTTTTTTCGGAAATAGATGATAATATTTTATTAAACAATAAAAATTGCATTGTTGCTGTTATTACGATTCAAACGATTTCCGGAAGTGAAAGAATTTGCCGCACTGGATGAAAGTGATTTATAATTAATAAAAATAGTAAATTGTTAGCGGGGCGTTTACAGCAAACGAGAAGAAGCACTTCAATGTTGTCATTCTTCTGACGAGCATTATTGATTTTTTATGAACGTTGCAACGTATCGATCCACTTTCAAGGACGATGACAAATTGGACGGGAAAGGTCACCGAGGATCCTCCGTGAATCAGACGAGGAGAACGAGGTGGTTGACTCACATCAGCCTCATCCATGCGGCCTTGAAACTCGCCATGGTTGATCATTATCATCATCATCTTCGTGTAGTTGTTGTCGAAGCTAGGGGAAGATATTAAGGCGAAAACATAAGAATAAAGATAAAATTTAATTTCAATTTTAATTTAAAGTTAGGAAGACACAACATTCACACTGAATTTTGAATGGCTCTAGCTTTAGGCATGATGCGGGTGACAAAAGTGGAATTAAATCCTGTGAAATGGGCAGACTGCGTCCACGAGGACAGTCGTTAATAATTCAGTTTGTTTAATTTCTTTATTCCAAATTAAACATCAAAGATTCAAGTTTGTCCCAGGTCGACTTCTAAGCAAATGTCGTGTAATTTAATGCTCCCTCGTCTGTGGCCTATGCATGCACGTGATGTAATGGAGCATGCAACTTCCGATAATGAATGAAAAGCTGTTTTGAGGATTAACATTACTAAGCTTATAAGCCTAACAAAACCTAACTCAAATCACAGAACGAACTGCACATTCCGATATAGACATTTCATCCTCACATAGCCTGATTTCTGAATCTTTTTAAAATCCTAACAACCTTGACTGTCGCTATCACGTCCTTCCTGACATTTTTAAGTTTGTTATCTCCTTCGATGTTGTCCTACAGAAAATGCTCAAGTGGAAGCTTTTTATGGCACCTACAAACTAGCAAAATTGTTTGATCTTAACGCCCTATATCACCGCACCGTGGATTCATAATGGGCTATTTATTTGCTCTTCAAGCAATATAACTCAAGACAATAATAAACTCTCCAGACGCATAATCTAGTCATTTTAAATCCAATACTTGCCTCCTTTTATGTAGAAAGAATAAGCTCTTTAATTTGAATCTGTAAAAAAGCTCTTACAGATCTGTGAAGAAATAACCTGTGAAAGCTTTTAGTCAGATCTTGTTTTATGAGTTGATTTTAAGATTGGCAAGCAACAGATCGGTGAAATTTCCAATAATTCAATCATTTGCATTAAAGGAAACTTAACTTCCCTGAGTCATTTACGAGGAAATTGTTTTCCATTTATCTATCACGCGTCATTGCACATCTTCATGGGTGGATGATTCAAATCGAAAAATCTACAGCTCGTCGACTAGATTAAGAATCAAACGAGAGCTCGTGGAGTTTGAAATTGTACTGCATGGATTAAGGAAATATGATAATTCCATACTTTTGCACCAAATCACAATCAGATAAGCATGCTCGACTTTTTTCATAAAAAAGCGATACTTTCTCTAACGAGCTGAAAAAATCAGGAACGAAATTCCAAAATGTAGGACGACAGTTGGGTGACAAACTAGTTAATTAGATTCAAATTTGACTGGAAGCTGAGAGATTCACGTGAAATTATGTTCAGACACGTCGACAATAAATTCCAATCCACCGTGTTAAGAAGATGTTGAACTGGCAGAATTCTTAAATCGAGGCTAACAAACTCTAATGACATTCGATACACCGCAGGCGTTAAAAATGGCGGGTATAATCACTAACTGATGTGTTGAACACGTAATGCCTTTAAATTGGTCTTTCATAAATATTTCTAAGCTTTAGTAAGTTTCTCATTTTTTATGCAAAACTAAAAATTTATTTGTGAATGTTTAAAAGTTACTTTGCAATGGACAGACACATTAAGCGATTGAATTAAACTCTTTTTATTTTGGATCTAGAATGATTCATGCAGGGTAATAGACTATTTGCCTGAGGCAAAACTGTATTCTGGAGACACGAAATTTTGTCAAAGCTTTCGAGACTAACGAAGGAAAAATTATTTCTTGCAAAACTTTGATAGGCAAGCGATGAGTAAATTTCAAAATTTTATTTTACGTTAAAAGTAAATATAATTTAAAAAAAGCTTACTTAAAAAAATTTATTTAATAAATAACTTATAAGTCTATTTAAATATGCGATCAGAATAGAATTTAATTACGACGTTTCTTAAATACTAATTTATGCCGAGAACCCTAAAAATAAATGCCGACCAATGAAAGTAGGCTCATGAATAATTAAGTAGGAGGCCTCTTGAAATAGCGCTCAGTCAATACAGTGCGAACAGTCGTTGTTTTGGCTGTTAGTTTAGTGGCCGCTTTTGACTGAAAAAGATGAAGTCGTCTCTTATCTTAGTTCTCTTGCTGGTCGAAATCTACGCAGGTGAGTGCCGACATTTCAGCTACAATTTGTCATCCAGTTAATCCAGCTTTTTTGAGTCTAAAATGACCAGGTTTCGTTTTTTAGGAGATTTTCACGTGCCTCCGCTGCACATTTTTGTACCTATGACTGTCGCTTGTACGCTGAGACGCACATGAAATGTGTTTACAGCCAAATATTTCTAGAATGTCTGAAATGTTGTTTGTTGGTCAATTAAATCGCTTGTAGTGAATTGCGGGAGAACGCAGTTGTGTTCGGTTGAGGTGAGGTTTTTGTGAATTTTTTTTGATCATCCGGAAGAGAAATGTCCTCGGGTCGACATTTTCAATATGAGGTGGAGGACTAAAGATTGTTTGTATCTCGATGCGGGATCTAACTTTGCGCTAGACTGTGGCCATGTTTCATTATTAGTTAAAAATGCCGCTAAATCGTCTGAGGTGAATGATATCTTGGTCCGTTTAGCAGCAGAGTCAATAAACTACGCGCTTGTTTCACCTGATTCACCTCACTGAAGCCTACGCGAAAGTTAATATCAGAAAACAAACTCTGTAAGCCTAAAGAATAGAATTACTATTCTGTGGTGATGCGGTGGTCCCAGTTAATCATCATGCAAATATCCTTCTTATTCACGGAGTGTGCATGGTTGGAAGGAAATGTGCGCGCAATTTAATGAGGTTTCTGGAAGTTCACAGTGATTAAGAACAACCACACAGGCTTTGCTGAGGAAATGGCATATTTTATCGACAACATAGTCGTAAATTGCATTTTGATTAAGAAGATGGCGATGCCAAAGCTATCGTCACATAACTGGTAGATTTTAAAATCATTTAAACATTTTTGAGTCATAAATTATTTAAAGGCTGTTTTAATCATGTTTAGATTTTTGTCTGTAGAATAACGAGTAATTATATCAATAATAAGTCTCGAATAATGAGCGAGCGGAAGTGCTTGCAAATGAGGCTGGAATATTCCTGGAATCCACAGACGATCTGCTGTGGAGAGTATTGATATTTTCCTGTCTGCAAGCTGTGGTACGACTGCTCAGATCTGCTGCTGCTAGGGGTACGTGGCTCGAAGTGTCCTTGGTGTCAATGAATTGACGTCATCATCGTCGTCGTCATCGTCAAAGTTATTGCTTAAAGTTAATTAGGATCTTACTCCTAACGACGATAAAATATTGACAAAGGACATTCGATTATTCTGTAAAAGAATCGAAACTCGTTTTTTCTGTTTAAAAATAATCCAGAAATTGAAAAATTGAATTTTTGGATTCGTATTGTTGGGCGTTACCTGTCAATGGTCCACTGCTATGAGTCATGCTTCCCCTGGGAATTATCCCGTCCCTTCGCACTTCAAGCTAAATGGATTTTCTTTGGACTTAGATTTTTGCTTTCACTTCTGTTTCTTGTATTTAATCACTGACTGATTTAATCGCATGAATGTGAAGTAACAGTTATTTTGTGCAATGCATGAATGTGAAGTAACAGTTATTTTGTGCAATGCATGAATGTGAAGTAACAGTTATTTTGTGCAATGCATGAATGTGAAGTAACAGTTATTTTGTGCAATGCATGAAATCTTCTCGGACAAAAAAGATGCGTTATTCTCGTAATGTGAGCCTTGCTCGAGTGTGAAAGGTCGTTAAGTTGATTTATTTCAATCCGTTGAGCAGACATCATCACGCTCGCTAACATCAGTTCTCATCATCGTCGTGTCGTAATCATCATCATCATTATCATCATCCTAACTTCGTCCTTGTAACTCTTCTGACCTCGTCTGCTGTTTTTTGTTTTTCCAGATTTCGATCTCAACATTTTGCCGTCTGGTAGCTCTCACAGCAGGAGTTTGAATACTTCTGTACTCTTCTCGTGTGAGGTGGATAAAACAGATGATGCTGACAGCGTCATCATCAAGTGGGTGGGTCCCGACAACTCTGATATCACGGAGAGACCCATCAAGTGAGTCTTAAATATCACTTTCATCACACTTCATTCATTTCCCTACGATTGGCTCGTGAAATAAGTAAATAAATCGTTTGTAAAATAAATAGATAATAAATAAGTAAGTGGCGTAATTTGTAATTAAGTAATTTGTTAACAATTAACTTTCTTGTAAATTATCTGCTGGATAATCCTTTGAAGACGAGTTTACGTTTATCTCACGTAACGAGATCGGATTGGACGAGCAGACGTGCGATCTTGGCGCGTTTCCAAAGATTGTTCATCCTGATAGTAGTCTTCAACTTGGTAAACGTTTTTCACGAGTTTCTTGTTCAAATTCTTTTCCAAAAGTGTTCATCTCTAGAGCATTTGTTCCACGTGGAACCTGCCGGGAGTCTGGAATCACTTTGAACTTCTGGAATGTTGGGTGATATTTCTAACTGATCTTCGTGTACGAGTTTCAGTCGTTGGAAGGTTCACAACGTTGAGCATTGTTGCAAACGAGTTGTGGAGTTTGTTTTGTTTGTTAGAGCGAGACAACGAGTGTCTGTTTCACAACGTATTCAGGTTACGAACGTGTGAGACTGGAACACATCCTTAAGCATCGCAGGCTCGAACGCGTTTGGTACGAAAGACTACTGTTCGGTGCATTGGACTTTTGTTATTTTTGTTACTCTCTGTTTACATAATCTGTAAGTTTACTATCAAACGCCTGTTGTAATCATTAATTTCTAGAATATTCATAAGTATAATAATCAATAATGATCGTTGTCACGATGAGATGAGTAAACAACATGATGATTCATGTTCTATAATCTACGAAGAATAATGTCATAAAAGAAATACACTTTCACTTGCAGTTCTGTCCTGAATGAAAGAAAGTACGTCGAAAACGACAATGGTCACGTGAAAAAGCTTTACATAAAGCACATCGAATTGGGGGATGCAGGTAACTACACCTGTGTGGCTTCAGTCGATGGAAAGCAGCAGAACAAATCAATCAACTTCATTGTTTACAGTGAGATGTTTACATTGGATGATTAAGAACCTAATTAATTATTTATTAAATTCGCTGGCAGGTTGTTACACGTTAACGATGTTGTTGTTGTTGTTAGTGAAACAGTGTTGTTCGGAAAGAATTCTGTTTGAATTTGAATTTCCAGGAAATTATTACTAAGTTCCAACAATTTATTCTCTTTTAAAGTGTTTCTCTTGCATTTATAATTATAGATTGTAATTACTTAGTTTTACTTTTTTTTGTCACCATTTTTCTGAAATGAACTTAATTACGGTATTATAATTATTTAATGGTTTTTAACCTAAAATTGTCATTTTTGTTTTTGTATGCTGTGAATCACCATAAATGAAAAACAACGATCGTAATAATTACCATTACTTTACGTTGATAACGCATTTATTTACGTGGCTATGCATCACTAATTAATAATGTTACCACGTTAATCTCCGTGCAACGCATTGCAATCACAACAAAGGAGAAATGCAACAGTCTCATAACACATTTGTCCGCCTCTTGCAGAGGAGATTGTGTTTGTGTCTGCCGTTTCTCCCCAGCACCCTGCCATTCACACCGATGCCCTCATCGTCTGCAAGGTGGATGGCCTCCCCAAACCAGAAGTCAGCTGGAGATATAAAGACAGAAAACTCGATGCAGGTAAATCATGTTCAGTTCCTTCATTCTGCCTGTTGACAGTAATTCGCGCTAATTCGGACTTATCCTCGTGGGAATCGGAATCGCATGTTACTGAGAATTGCATGTTACCAGCAAATGACCATAATTATGAGCTGAATTATGCATAAATACTCTTGGTTCTCAGGATCATAATTTTGAGTGTGGTGCACTTGTTGTGTTAGAATGTGTCTGACTGTTTTATGGCAGCACTTGCCAATAATTTTGTGGATTTTTTATGGACAATATTTTTGCCATTTTCCAAGTGTGCAATTTTCTCGTCATTTTTTGTGATTGATAATCTGTAAGTATTCTGCTGTTTTGTTTGTTGCTATTGTTTAGACTCATTATTGTTGTTATTGTGTGATTATTATTTGCATTTGTGTAGGTGTTGTGTGTGAGTACTTCTGATGTGCAATTCAAGAATGTCATTAAGCTGCTACTTAAAGCACTTCAAATAATATAATCCATATTTCATCCATTTAAACGTCCATTTAAAGCGACTAATTATTTTGCCCAAACTGAAACAATATTAGTATTATGAAATAAGAAGAAACAACTACTTAATTATCAACAGGAAGATACACAAAAGTTGAAGATGGTCTGCTGATAAGGAACATCACCATGGACGATGATGGTATCTACCAGTGCTCTGCAAACGTGGAAAATGATGGAAGATTTGATTTCAAGACCATAAGAGTCGAAGTGCACAGTGAGGAGCTAATTATATTTTATTATATTGTATTATATTATGTTTTATCATACATATTTTCATTTCAATATGCTGCATTTGTTGGTGTAGTTACTAAATATTATTAATAGCAAGATTGGATTTAAAAAAACAGGGATCTTATTATTGGCTTTTTGGATGGTGATGCTCGATAAGATTGGAAGAACCTATTAACCACGAATCTTTAATTCCAGTTCCACCGACGATGATCGAAGGACCCGGAATAAACGAAGGCGTCGAAGACGACGAGGCGACCATCTTGTGCAAGGGGGAAGGTTTTCCAAACCCCGAATACACTTTCTACAAGGTTTAAACAGTGGATTATGAAGTTTGATAATTAATCAGGGAGCATGTTTAATTGAGTAATAATTAATTATGTTAAATGTAACAGATGATTTTAAACAAATTTGATGAATGTCTGCAGAATGGAAAGCTTGTAGAAGGTGATGAAAGGGTGGTTGTGGATGGAACGGCAGGAGAAATCAACTTTAAACCTTTGAAAGAAGAGGATGCTGGGACTTATACTTGTAAGGCTCACAATGATGTCGGTGAGGCTTCAGGCAATGGATCTCTAAATGTATTGGGTTAGTTAAAATGTTTACTTACTTACTTAGTTACAATGTTTACTTATTTAGGGAGGCATAACTTTTATTAGCATGATTTCAAAAACATTGTGCTTATGTATGTTGTGCTTAGATTATGTGAATCTTGTTGGATATTATTCAGAGCTTCTTTTGTATGAAAACTTGACGAATGTTCTCTCCGTTGTTGTCTGCAGTTCGTCCCCACATCACGGATTTTGCCAACAAGTCGCAAAACGAGGGGCAGCCCATTTCCATCGAATGCAAGGCTCGTGGAAACCCACCTCCGACTTTCGAGTTCACGAAGGAAGGCAGGAAACATCCTTTTGAATTGGGGGACAGTTCTGAGGTTTGTTTTCTTTTCTGTTAATTTTATTTTAGTTTATTTACATCTTCCGACGTGTTGTAATAAAATTACGCATAACGTTTGCATTAACATTGCATCGAGCATCTCTTTTTCAACTTGTTTTTGCCTTTGAGGAAGTATAAAATTTTAAAAAATTGTCAAGATTTCACAAAAATGAATTATCTTAATTGTTAAATAATAATTTAAACAAGAAACCAAACGAGACTATTTATTATTTGTTCTAAATTCAGATGTTGTTAGATGCTTGATGTATATGTCTCTTGCGAGTTGCTGACATTTCGCTTCGCATTTCGAATGTTTCAAGTTTGAGAACCAGGTACAAATTTCCGATGACAGGTAGAAATTTTATGCAAACAACGTTATCTGCAGTGCATTTATGCTGAGGCCTTTTTAAAGACTCATACAAGGATGGCTTGTCGTTTTATTGGTGACAGTAATTACTAAGCTCTTTATAATTGCTGTTTATGTAATAGATGCATCAATTACAGGTATGAGATAGAACACAGGATGTAGTCATATTGTCTTCGTTGAAATTTTTAGCTGTCCTTTGTCTCGCAACTCATGCACTAAAATCTAACTAAAATGTTTTCGAAAGTCTTAAAATAAATGGCCATTTTCATTGAAGAAGCTAAGTTCAAATGACTGAAAATCTTTTAAAAGTAAAAAATGGCTTGAATAATTTTATTTTGTATATGTTTGTCTTGTTATTCGTTCGAACAATTACCAAGAGAATCATTTATATAACATAACATAACATCAATTAATTTATAGTGGTTTAAGGAGACTAATGTCTATGTGATAAACCACTCATATGCATATGATTACAGAGTTTATTTAAAAGTTCTTCCAGTCTTTGTTTATCAATGTTTCTTTGTTCTATTGTTGGGAGCAAAATGAGAGAACATGATTCATAATATTCATCATCACAGGAGGCGGTGATTGACCTCAATTTTAAAGACCACCACGGTTGAAGCAAAACCATTAGAAACTTAAACACCTTAAGACGTCTGCTTTTAAACCTTCTGAAGTGTTTGCTTTTGGCTGAATGACATTGACCTTTTAATGTAAATGCCTGATGATGGTTATCTGATGATGGATCCATAAATTCACAATTATCTACATTTTCAGACTTTAAAACTTATTTTAATTTTCACAACTATAATTTAATTTTTGATATTAAAGTTCTAATTAAGTATTTCGTACTTATATAACTTTAGCTGTTACTTGTTTTTGGTGCATTTAAACCCATGTTATTAAGTAATCTGAAGTTCAGAATAATTTCCTTACTGTTAATTATCAATATATTTATTATATTGTAATAAAATTAATTATTATTATGTATATCATTATTATTATCATCATCATCATTATTTATCATTATGTAATATAGCAGCAATAAACGATTATTATAATTCATTCATTTGTGTTACAGGAGGATGCTCGCATCAGTGTCATATCTAACGGAGAGGGAGTGATGCGACTGACCATAAAAAGGCTCCTTCCGTCGGATGCTGGATTCTACAGGTGTGCAGCCACAAATGATGTTGGAAAAGGAGAAGAAACAGCCTATCTCAATGTGACTTGTAAGCATGTTGCACTTACATATCATAAAATATAATATTATATAAAATTAAATTTATATTAAATAAAATATCATATTATACGTACATGTCATACATATGTATCACATACATGGTATCACATGTGTCTTGCACACATATCATACTTAAATATACATGAGCACACATCATACAAACCCATAGTTATGCTACAACTATCCTAATCTAACTACCATCATCTATTATGACTACATCATCATCATCATCACATAAGAATAGCTACAACATGTGTTGCAACAACACACATTTTAGACAAGCCTAGGTTCCCTAGCAACCACACGAAAGAAGCTTACATCTGGGCCCAGAAGACAAGAAACATTTCCTGCGAGGCAGACGCTCAACCGCCAGCAACATTCCATTGGTCGAGAGATGAAGATCCGGTCGTGGAAAACTCCACCTACAAGATTTTTGAAATGGAAAAGAAAAGCATCCTTCAGGTTGTTAATTTGAGTGATGTCTCGTCTTACCTCCATCAGCTGTTGACATCTGTCGATGACATGCTTCAGATCACAGTTCAGGAGGTGGATCAGTTTTGGATTTATGGCAAACTAACCTGCAAGGCTGACAACGGTTACGGACACGGTGCCATGGAGATTGATCTCATCAGAGCAAGTCAGTCGATGAAAGATTTTTTCGAGCTAAAATGATATTGATGCATAATTTTTCAAACTCTGCTTGCTGCACAACATCATTACATACGAACTCGTTCAATCCAGTAAACCCTTTCCAGCCGTTCCCGACATTCCCAAGTCCGTGGAGGTCCATCAGTACCTCCCTAATGGATTCATCCTGCGGGTCGTGCCACCCTTGGACGATGGGGGAGAACCTCTGATTGGATATCACGTGGAATACTACGAGAAGAGTTCTGAAGGTTTTGAAGGTTTGTAAGGCTATGCTGTGGTTTTTAAACATTTGGTTCGATTTTAATATTTTAAATTTGAAACAGCTTGTTGTTATAATTATTTACTTTTGAACTGAGGTGAGAATTGTGAATCTTAATTTAAACACCTACAGCTGCACTGCACAACAAAACTGTTGAAGAAGATGATGAGGATGATGACGATGACGATGATGATGATGAAGATCATCCTTCTTACCAATACAACGTGGCTGTTGTCGAGCAAATAGGTGAGACTTTTATGTAGATCTTTAGTTTTGTATTTGAATATGTTATTCTTTTTAATTTTTTTCATTCTGCATCCAATTATTCTTATTATTTTTGAAACATTTGTTTTTATATATTTTTGTGTCTCATTCGTGCAGATGATCGTCTGCTCAAAATTGAGGATTTGAAACCGAGCACGAACTATGTGCTCAAAGTGAGGGCCAAAAATGAAGTTGGTGTTGGAGAATATGTGTCCCTGAGGGAGAAAACAGAAGACATCAGTAAGCAAGCATTGTGTAATTATTTAATTATTAAAATAAACAATAATTTAATTGTACAACTTTATCATGACATCAGCCCATCAATCATAATTTATCATTTACCAATGATTTGAATCCAATGTCTACTATTAATATAAGATAAAATTTTACTGTAAATTTGTTTCAAAGCATTTCAATAAAACATCTGTAAAACCGTCACTTAGCTGAATTAAAACTCCAACTGCAGACTTTGCTACTCGAATGCTTCAATGCACCATTCAAATTTATTTTTATTGCAACAATCCCGTCATACGATATATATTTTTCAAATATCTCCTCGAAGGAAAACCTTACCCGATCAACATCAAGTCCAAACCCGTCGGAGGTGCATACCACTACACCCTGGAGTGGGAGAAACCAGAAACAGGGGGTTCGCCAATTCAGGAGTACGAGTTCAAGTACAGACAGGTGCGTTGTTTGTTGGGAGGCAGAAGTGGTTACTAACGGTGATGAGAATCATTTTGTATTTTTAATGATGTTTCCTCTGGCAGGAAGTTGGACCGATTTTTTGTGTTTTTCATCAGATTTTTTATGGGTTTTGGGAGCGGGTTGTCGTGCAGTGCATTGCAAGGAGACTTTTGTTATCTGTGGACAACATGCACCATGAAATACAGCGTTGTAATAATAGTTTATTAACATTGTATTAATAATTTATGAATTATGGCTTTGCATTTTCTTTGCCCATTCTACAGAAGATATGCCAGGATATTTATCGTATTATATCATCGACATGAACTTGCTCAATGTCATCATTTTCAATAATTTTTGCATAATGTTTGCATTTTTTATTGTCTAGTGGAGTAATAATAGTTTATAATTTACTTGATTTGGTATGTTTTTGATTTCAGAAAATCATTGTTGAAGGACAGGAAACACATTCTGATTGGACAACTCTCTTCAGGAAGGATGATAAGGAACACCCGTTTGAGTCTTTCCTTTTGAAGAACCTACAACCCAATTCCACCTATCAGCTTCAAGTCAGAGCCAAAAATGACATTGATTGGTCAGAATACTCACCAATCACAGAGTTTCAAACGAGTGAAGGTAGGGGTTTTAAATAATTAAAATATTTTACGTGACATTGTTGATTTTTTGGTCACATGTTGGTGATCAGATTTTAGCTATTTCTTTTTATCATTTATGAATTGTAACTGATGAATTCATCTTAAAGATTTATTTTATTACATTCATAGGTCCCCAGAGAAGCAATGACTTTTTTCCAAACCATAGTGAGCCTCATGATTCACTCTTTGCAGAAGCAGAGACTGAGCAAGCACTTCAGGTGCAGAGTGCCATGAGTGGCGGAACAATAGTGGGACTGTCGCTGCTCGTTTTGTTCCTCGTCGTCATTATCATTGATCTCCTCTGCTATCTCTGTTTCCGCAAGGGCATCACCCACGCCATGGTCACGAGATCGAGAGAAAGGTCGAGAGCAGGAGAGAAGGAGAAAGTCATGGAGGAAGGAGAGAAGTAGGTTTTTGTTTTAAAGATAAAGGATCCTTATCTGGGTTGCCATCTGCATTAATTAATTAATTAATTATGCAAATTGTTTGTCGTTCGCCTTAGTGATCGCAACTGTCGGTCTTTTAAACGAAGCCAACTTAATTGGGCGGAGAAGAAATTTTAGTCTTGAGCAACATTCAAAAACTTTGAGGTTTTTGAGAATTTAACTGACTTTATTATTTCCTGATTTCACTCCAAATATAAAAGCTGGTTCATAAAAGTTGTCAGTTCATAAGACTGTTGAATGTTGTTGCTCCTGATAGCAAGAACGTAGAACCGGACGATATTCAGAATGATAACCCTGTCACCACAGAGGAGTGAGAGAAAAAATGATTTTGTTTATTCTTTAGAACTTTGAGGCATGTTTCTTTCCAAAACTGAGAATGTGTTCGGTGGCCAGAGAAAATTGAAACGTTAATTTGGTCATGCAGTTTTAAGATTTTAAAAATCTTGTCAGCATTTCCTACATCAGTTTATCGGTTCTGATTTGCATTCATTATTTTTGTTCTCCGAACATTTGTTTAAAATTATTGCACGGGTGGTTTTGAGTTTCACATAAAAATGCTCATTTACAAGTTATATTCCCTACTTTTGAATCGTCTGTGTAGATTGTGCATGACTCATAGAGCAATGAATTTAAAATTATTTTTCAATTATTTCAATTATTGTAAACAATTCTGATTTTTTTAAAAATAATTTTGAAGGGACCTGCTGAAGTCACAGGACGATGATGACATCAAAAAACCACCCATCATCGAGGAGACCATCGAGGTTTCATTTCAAATGTGCTTCTCATAATTATACTGTTTAAATCATACATCTAAATGTGTTGTTCCTTGTCATTTCAGGATGAAATGGAATTGAAAAAGCAGGTTGCTTAGTAGCTGTATGGGGCTGCAACAACATGCATAGAAGATCCTTTGTTTTTGTTCTAAAAAGTCATTTCTAATCAAACTCCCCTTTACAGCTACAAATGAGGTCTTTCTGCAGGAATTCCAAGGTTTTTCTGACTACATATGCTAATTATTCTTGGAAATTCGGTTTTTCACTTTATGCAAACCGGAAGAGTTTTTGTTTTTGCTGCCTTGCTGTCCTCATCTCGTCGATGCACCATCTTTCCGGCTGCTTTTGTCTTCGGGCGATTATTTTTGTATAAAGTGATTACCGTCGTGCGTTTGAATCTGCACAGCCCACGTAGATTCTCGAGCAACCAATTTCAAATTTGCTTTGTTTACAACAGCACGGGAGATATATTTCTTCAATCCAATCCAGAATTATCTAGTTCATTGCAATGACTCAGCCATTTCTGGCCATCAAGCATTGAACTGATTTGTTCTTAGGTACCTTCCGAATGCCTGCCATAATCTAGTCAACCATGGCATCGACCAGTGCTCTGTTGGACCACATTCCAAGAATTTCCAGTTCTGTCTACGAGTTTCAGATGATGATGACGATGATGACTTGTAAATATGTTCTCTAGTCTCATTCTCTTCGACAGTAACTTGTTTGCTGCAGTAGATTCTTTTCGTTGTTGCTTCTATTGTGGTCGTTGGCGTCGATGACGACAGCCACTTTAATGTCAAGTCTCAGCTTTGCCGTTCATTGGAATTACGTCAGTGTCACGTGTGTATGTTTCAATTGCAGAACTGCTTTGCTTCCGATGATTTCCTAAACAAATATTTCTTTATATTTTTGCTCCGCTGCCAATTTTTGTCAAAAATCAAAAATTTCTTGGATGTCTCTTTCTAGCAAGTTTCTGTAGCATATCTTCTCATGAAACTGAATTTAAGGATGATTGGAAGTCTTGCAAATAATGCTTAAAACCTTGTTCAGCGATTAGGTGTATTTGCGTTATTTATTGCTAGTTCTGCCGGTTTGTGTTTTATGTTGCCTTGACTTTATTTTTTCATCTCATGAAAATTAACTCTAAAGTCGTCCACGCTCCTCGATAAATGTTCACATTTTTTCCTGAGTGGCAATTCATTCGTTGTCTGCGTTTTTTCTGAGTTAGCTTTGAACATCCAATGATTAAAAATATTTTCTCTATATGTTTTTCTTCCCGTAGCAGTTACCCTGGTATGGTTTCTAATGAGGTGCAATACTAAGGGGAAGCTCTCGATAATAATAATAATGATTATAAATAATCATAGTGTAAATAATAATAACGATTTTATAAATAATCATAGTATAAATAAAGCTGCAAGTATACACTCAAAAGGAGAACTAAGCTATGATGCATGAAAGCTGAAGGACTGGCTTGCAAGAAAAATTTAGATTTTTAAGATTAGAACAGTTTTTGACCAATAGTAAGTTGAGTTGCTGATTTGTGAAAGACAACGCAAGTTGTTTTGATTTTAATGAATTCTCACGTCACGTTAAAATGAAAACGTCTCTACGCGTGGAATCGGATTGAAAATTCTATGACTAGCATTTTGCAAAGCCACGTTGGTTATATAGGAGGTGACCTCGCTAAAACGTTCGAATGTATGGTTCGGGTGGGGGGGAGGCGGGGCTATGGATGCACGGTTGTTTGAGGCAGATCGTGAAGTCGGGAATGTTGTCGGTTAAGTGCGGCAAAACTCTAAGCATATGGAGATGTTACTAAGCAAATGCGATGCGTAATCGATGGTTATTCTACCCGTGTTAAAACACTCAGATTATTTCTCACGAAAAGATGTGCTGAGTTTGATCGCCAGTTCGGAGCCATTCGTGTCAAAGCATCGATAAAAACCCGCACAAAAGATTGAGACGAGCAACTTCAAGTTTCAATCGAACCCAGGAAGGCTAAAAATCACGCACAATCCGTGAAGGACTGCGCTGGCTGGAATTGGAAGATATCACTCTTGACCAGACCTGCGTTGTCGAGAAGCTTCTAATTGAAACGAAGAGGAGAAGACTTGGGTTGGTATATACAATTGGAAGATTGGCAGTCTTTACCAGAGTTTGTTGCTGTATACCACGCTGACTGTCACGATTATGGCCATGCAGGTAAAGGCCGAAATAGCCAGGATCAGCCATCGGTACTTGAACTGTCTTGAGACGACACTGCGCAAGAAAAGCGGGGAAGAGCGGTGATGTTTAGTTGTTGGAGCCTGCAGTAGTGAGTCGTTGATATTGCTAGAACTGGAGATCCTCTTGATTGGCCTGGCATTGCCGTTCATTAGCTGGCCTATTTGGCCGGTTAGGTACAGTCTAAAGCGACAAAACTTTTTTAATTCTTCAAATTAGTTTACTACTACTAATAATAGTAATAATCAAAAATTTCAAATGCGTGACAACGTAACTGAGGTGTATTTTTCTTAATATGTTTAATAGTAAGTAATGTAATATTAATGAATACCTTAGAAGGAAATAAATTTTGGGGAACGCATGTGCAATAATAATACAATATCTTTCAAGCTAATGCCCATTATTAAGCATCATTAGGGATTGTTATCTTTGTTTTTAACACTAAAGAAATTCCAAATAATAATAACTTTATAAGGCAGAATAACTGCATTTGCAATGCTAACAATGTGGCTTATTTTGATTTGATTAAAATTTATTTCATTGCAAAAAACGTTGAAATGCTGTAATTGCATCCATTCGTGGCTTTTTTAAAGCGGTCTTTTCTCTGCCGAGCTCGTCTTTCAAAGGAGACAATGGGGGTTTTAATGTGCATTCATTCTATGGGAGGTTTTAGAGCTCCACTAGAATGAACAATCATTCATCTTATTTAGGAAATGAATAAATAAATAATTTACAAATTGCTCGAAACGAGGTTGAGACGTTCACCTGATGGTGAAAAGGAACTTCATTTCATCCTCTTGTCCGATGTCGTCGCAATAAATTTGCATTGGATTGATCACTGTCTCGGCACAGAGCACGTCAGCTCCTGAATGGTTTTCAAAGTCGGTTCAAACTACTGAAATGTTTCAAAACGCCGAAAGGTTTTTAGTAGAATTTTAAGAACAAATTTGATGTCAAAAATGTCGACTATTCGTGATAAAATTAGAGTTTGGAACAACCTTTTCCTAACTAACTGAATTTTTCCAACTCAGTTTCATCGCATTGAGTTTAATGGTGATTACGTTTGGAGCATTTACATCGTCTCCCTTAAGATGAAGATTTCACATCCAATTTCTCGTTCGACTTATTAAATTGAATTTCTCTACTTCATTCAGGAGATATTTAATGGTTATTGTGTTTAATAATATGCAAACTTATCAAAGGATATCAACCAGATAACTCATAAAAGTGCTAAAGTTTAAAAATCCGTCTTTAATGTTCGCATTTCATCTCAAAATCTTTCCTTTTATTGCCATATTCAAGCCATTTTGGCCTCAAACCCCTAACATCATTAGGGAAGCTAAATTTGCAGTAGATGAAGCCTTACATTTCTCATCTGTTAAACACACAATACTTACTATTTACTTGAATAATAGCACCAAATATAAAATATAATAATATCAATCAATTTAGTAATAATATCAATTATAATAACCCAATGGTTGTAATAAATTCTAATACTTATATAGTTTTACAATACATAAATACTTTCAATTCAATTTTAAATTCATTCAAATCTTGGAACGACTTGAATTTACCTGAATTTCTCAGAAACGCCATCACCTTCGAGAACGTTTCCCTCATCTCTTCCGGCCTCTCCAGTTGTGTCCTCGAGAGTGTCATGACGTCACATCCGTCCCGTTCCCTGATCAATTCAGGTGTGAAGGTTTCGTAGATGAAAGGATAACAGACCGGGAAGAGATGCTGAGTTTCATCTCCTCCGTTGTCCTGTTTTAACTCCGGTTTCAAAGTCTCCGAAGCTTCGTCGTGTTCTTCGAGGACGGCAAGGACGGGTTTCGAGTGCTTGTTTGGAAGGACTTTGAGGATGTATATTCTCAAAATGCGGAAGAATTCGACTGGCTCGAAGTTGTTGATGCCGGGCATGTTGAAGAAACAAGATTTGCCCAGGTCAAGATGAGCACCTGCTTGGAATGGTCAAACATCGTTTTAAAAAAACTCCCAGACAATTACTTTTTAAAACTATAAAGATCTAACATGACAAATATTTTAAATGTAACCTATGGGCAGGATAACTTGAATTGAAATTTAAATATTTAAATTGTATTATGTACATTCTGTTATAGCAGAAGTGGTCAAATGAGGTTACCTTGATCTTTTTGAACCATGACCGACTGCATGTTGGTGATAACGAGTTCTCCTTCCTGGTCTTTCAACCAGCAGTTTGCCCTTTCCGCCAGAACCTCAAATCCTTCAAATCCATCCTCGACTGGCATCGGCACTATGTCCTTGATGCCTTTTCAACAAGATATTAATAACAGTATAAAATATTAATAATTTTTTACAGCATTCATGACCAAAAATATAATAAATAACTCAAAACAAAGATTTAAATTTAAATTTATTGCGAGGCTTGAAACGCATAAACTCGAGAGACCGGTTTTTGTTGACTAGTAAGCTTAGGGAAGAGAAGTTGAACTCGAGTCACTCACTCAACGTCAGGTTCAACTTCCCAATAGAGAAGGCAACCTCCTTTGTGTAGAAAACCCTCAAAATGAATGCGTAGGCGGCATCCACTTCCACCTTTTCCGACCATCCAGTCATGTTGTGCCTCACCTTTGACTTTAATACAGGTACGTCAACCGTCTCAATGGAGATGATCTTGCCTGTCAAACAAACAGTCGATTCAATGCATCCTAACATCATCGATGTTTTGACGGTTTCTCAGGATCTATTTTGAGTGCATTTATGGAGAATTCCAATAGAAATTCATATAGAGAAACAGTTGCCAGTTATAATTAATAAATAATTCTGCCAAATATGGATTCCAACCTGCCAAATGCTTGTGTTCGAATTTGCGGTTGATTTTTTGGACGAGGTTTTCGAGGCGATCGCTTTCAGCAGGCACGAAATCTTCGTAGTGGAGAACTTGGGGCTTGCCCTCAGTCCTTGGTATTAACCATAACCTGGAACATTCAGTGAAGTTAAATAAATAAATGAATTGGTTAAATTGCAATGTTGTAATCACAAATGTTTTAATTCCATAATTTAGCATCACAAATGTCAGGCCATTATATGTACGTTGTGACAAAAGAGATGATGCAAATGTGCAATCAATTTATTGAATCCTTCGCTAAGAGGAACTAAATTTGTGTAATTAAAGAAAAATTGTGCGGTTCTTCGATACAATATTTTTAAATTCGAGCAATTGTATTACGTTAATTACCGACCGATTGAAATAATGAGCACAAAATTAAGTCAATTCCTTAACCAATCAATTCATTCATTCCACCAATGCATATCAAACAAGCTGAACAACTTCTGAACAACCTTAAACCCCTTCCATAGTAAGTGGTTGCTCCCTCAACCAACTTCTTGGAAAGCACCATCTGCTCTCCATCCCTGGTTTTGGAATTGTTGGATCCCATCCACGTCAGGGTCTCACAGCTCTTGACAGTAGCATCGGAGTTCTTCTTGAGCCAATCGTTGGCTCTGTCGACAAGCTTCCTGGAGTTGAAAGTTTCGAAATTGTTACTTGCAGTGACAGTTTGAAATTCTTTTCGACTGGTTAAAGTTAGGACATTTCACAGAGTGTTTTGACCCTTTTTGTAGAATGATATCAGTTTAATTATAATGTTATAATATAATTATCATTTTAGTTGTAGTTCATTATTATATTTATTATTGTATTTCAGAATGAAACTGGACAGTTGTACCTGCGGAGTATGATGTTGATTTCGAACAGATGACTTGTGAGTTATCTTAAGTGGATTTGACGCAATAATAATATTCACAATATTGAATAAATATTATTCACTTAATAATAGAATGTCAACGGGCATTATTATGTTCTTTATGTTCTTGTTGCCAATTGTTGTAATGTCCAATCACTGAGGCAGACGCCATTGCGACATTTCCCAAACGCATAAAGTATATTGCCTCCATTATTCTCTTCATCCTCCAAGCCGAATTATTTGCTTAATATTAATGTCACTGCTTAATATTCATGTGGTCTTTTGCGAGCACAACGTGGGCGGGGTTGTCGGGTCGCCGGTGTCCGTCAAAAATCAATCAGACGTCTGAGTCATCGGCGGTTGTTCAGACGTTACAAGGTCAAAAGTTCATTAATCCATTTATTTATTCGTTCATTCATTTGTATACGTACAATATTTTATGACTGGGATTTTATGTTTATGCTTCGTGTATCATAATTTGGCCATGATCATAATCCTACTAAAGTGATGCTGACGATAGTGGCGATAATGATGATGACGACGATGATGATTATTATTATGATTCTCATTCTCATCAGAGCTGGTAAATAAAGATCACCATGGAAATTTTAATCTGAAAAATAAAAGAGATTTTGTATGCATTGACATAAAATCGATTTGTCTGTTGAATAACATGGCTGAGTGTGAATGTTGTTGTTGTTGCTGCTGCTGAAACACAGCGAACATGTTTCGACAAACGCAAGAAGAGATTGTCGTTATTTCCAATTGATCACAGGAAGCACACGAATGACACGCAAAT